>JBBDGP010002981.1:0-132500 GCA_037952835.1 Lithobates septentrionalis
GGGGAGAGAGAGAGAGAGAGGGGGAGAGAGAGAGAGAGGGGGAGAGAGAGAGAGAGGGGGAGGAGAGAGAGAGGGGGGGGGGAGAGAGAGAGGGGAGAGAGAGAGAGAGGGGGGAGAGAGAGAGAGGGGGGAGAGAGAGAGAGAGGGGAGAGAGAGAGAGAGGGGAGAGAGAGAGAGAGGGGAGAGAGAGAGAGAGAGAGAGAGAGAGAGAGAGAGAGGGGGGGGGGAGAGACACATCCCCCCTTAAAAAACCCCTCTAGGGAACATTTACCCCTTGATCGCCCCCCTAGTGTTAACCCCTTCCCTGTCAGTGACATTTATACAGTAATCAGTGGCTATTTTTAGAACCGATTGCTGTATAAAATGTCACTGGTCCCAAAAAAGTGTCCGATCTGTCTGCTACAATGTCGCAGACCTGGAAAAAAATAAAAAATAATTAAATAATTCGCAGATCGCCGCCATTACTAGTAAAATAAAATAAAAAAATAAAAATAAAAAATAAAAATGACAAATCTAGCCCCTATTTTGTATACGCTATAACTTTTGTGCAAAACCAAATCAATATACGCTTATTGCGATTTTTTTTTTTTTTTTACCAAAAATTTTTTGCAGAATACATATTGGCCTACATTGATGATGAAATTTGTTTTATTTTTATTTTTTAGTTTTTGGGATATTTATTATAGCAAAAAGTTAAAAAAAAATGTTTTTTTTTTTAAAAAATTGTCGGTCTTTCTTTGTTTATAGCGCAAAAAAAAAAAAAAAAAAAAAAAAGAAAAAGAAAAAAAAGACATCAATTTTGCTTGTGTACAATGTCACATTACCGCGCAATTGTCAGTTAAAGCGATGCAGTGCCGTAATGCAAAAAAAAATGGCCTGGTCATTAATGGGGTAAATCCTTCCGGTGCTGAAGAGGTTAAAGGTAAGTGAAAAATGCCAGCAATCGGTTTGAGATGGTGGAAGAAGGGTTACCATTATCCTGGGGGAGGGAAATCAGCTTTAAAGCCACCTGATGTGGACAGCCGGGCCAATCGTATTTTGAGAAAGAAGGGTCAGTAATGGCAGCCCACACAATTCTCCGAAGACCCCGCACCCTCCCCGTCATATACCTGCCAGGTGTTGGCGGTGTAGCCGTACTGCTGATAGCTGTAAGCGTTGCTTTTGGGATCGTACTTCCAGTTGGAAAGCATTTGCTGGAACTGTTGGGTGTAGTAGTTGAAGGCCTGCACGTACTCCGCCGCCGGGTTCCTTACTGGAGGGCTGAAAAAAAACAACAGAGGAAAAAAAAAAAAAAAAAAAAGTCAGATGTCCAATACCTAAAAAGCCGACAAATGGAACTAGTTTTCAACCGAAAAAGCAAAAAAAGGCACCTAAAGAGCCCCAAGTAGTGCAGAAAATCAACCCTGTCTGAAGTAGCTCAGTGTCTGGGTGGCAATAAACTCCCGTACATATACATAGGAGCCACGTCACCCCGGGGCGACCAATCAAGATGCTGAACCTGGAAGAAGAGCGGGTGTATATCTCAGCTGCAGCAAGAGAGATCACAGATGCTGCGCCTCTGGAGGGGCGGGGGGGGGGGGGGGGGGGGAGGAAAGTATAGCAAATTTTACTTCTGCTTTAAAGGCCAAGTTCATCTTAAAAAAAAAAAAACATCTTAAAAAAAAAAAAAAACAAACAAAACAGAAAACAAATGCACATCTTTTTGTAGGTAAAAAAAGTCCCCATAAAGTTGGGAGCATAAAATTGTCCAAAATGTCTTGGTATGCCGACGCCTTAAGAGTTCCCTTCACTGGAACTAAAAGGGTCAAACCCAACCCCTGAAAAAAAAAAACAACCCCCACACCATAATCCCCCCTCCAACCAAATGATTTGGGCCAGTGCACAAAGCAAGGTCCATAAAGACATGGATGAGCGAGTTAGGGGTGGAGGAACGTGACTGGCCTGCACAGAGTCCTGACCTCAACACCTTTGGGATGAATTAGAGCGGAGACTGTGAGCCAGGCCTTCTCGTCCAACATCAGCGCCTGACTTCACAAATGCTCTTCTAGAAGAATGGTCGAACATTCCCATAGACACACTCCTAAACCTTGTGGACGGCCTTCCCAGAAGAGTTGAACTGTTATAGCTGCAAAGGGTGGAGCAACTCAATATTGAACCCTACGGACTAAGACTGGGATGTCATTAAAGTTCATGTGCCTGACATATTTTGGAGGTTATTATTTGAGTCGAAGCGAATTTGCATTAAGGTGGCGTCTTAACTTATATTCTGCATTAATCTCCTTTCTTTAGTTTATATGTTTAATAAGTCTCAATTTGGCCTATTAGATGTATATGCTTAGCGAAGTTGGTTTTGTAATAGTATATGTGTCGGGGTGGGGCGGGCGCGAAAATACCATCCCTTCTATAGAGGCACCATCCCGTAAATATATGCAAATGTGTTCCTAAAAAAGGTATATAGAACTGAATGGGACTTTAATTGTGCCTCTAAGAAGTATAAATAGATGAAAAACAATTAATGAGAAAATACATTATTTTATTCAGTATAAAAACAGTTATAATACATTACTGCTAATACGGTTAAAAATGGATTCGGGGTGTGCAAATCCCCCATTTTAATAGAGTTATGGCCTACGCGTTTCGTGGATGAGGCCGCTTCGTCAGGGCCTTTGAGAACATCAAACACATATCTTTGTATAAATTTATGCATCAGTGTTTATATACATTTTATATTCTAGCCCTCACTGATGTAACTCTATAAAATCTATGCAATATTAATTGATGCTGTATTTGTAGAATCTACCCGTGATCACATTGTGCCATTCTCAAAGGACGAAGCAGCCTCACCCGCGAACGCGTAGGCCATAACTGTTAAAATCAGGGATTTGCACACCCTGAATCCATTTCAACCGTATTAACTGTAATGTATTATTAACTGTTTTTTATACTGAATAAAATAAAATAATGTATTTTCTCATTAATTGTTTTCATCTATTTATACTTCTTAGAGGCACAATTAAAGTCCCATTCAGTTCTATATACATTTTAGGAACACATTTGCATATATTTACGGATGGTGCCTCTACAAAAGGGAATAGTATTTTCGCGCTCGCCCCCACCCCGACACCTATACTATTACAAAACCAACTTCGCTAAGCATATACATCTAATAGGCCAACATTGAGACTTATTAAATTATAAACTAAAGATCTAAACTAAAGATCTAAACTAAAGATCTAAACTAAAGATCTAAACTAAAGATCTAAACTAAAGATAAACTAAAGATAGGAGACTAATGCAGAATATAAATTAATACACCACCTTAATGCAAATTCATTTCAAATAATAACCTCCAAAATATGTCAGGCACATGAACTTTAATGACATCCGTCTTAGTTCGTAGGGTTCAATATTGCCTGTAAAGGCAGGCGTCCCAATACTTTGTTGGTAATATAGTGTATATGCGGCCGCTGGGGTTGTGGGCATTCACGCTAAGCGGCCGCATATATGTGGTCCTGTGTAAACCACTTACAGCACGGTAGCCGGTGGTTACCGGAAAGCTCCTGAAGCATACTAGCGATCACTCCAACAGCCAATCACAGCGGTCACATGACCTGAATGCCCGCCTCCCGTCTTTTAGAACCCTTAAAGAGCCGGGAGGCAGTTCATGAGTTGTGGTTAAATGACTGGAAGGACAACGTACCTGGGGCTGACTTCAGCTGCTGGCTTTGTGTAAAGTGCGTGCTTCAGCTTGAACCTTTTGGGCTGTAAGATAAAAAAAAAAAAGAGAGAAGGAGAAAAAAGGTCATCTGAAAGCAACTTGTGCCAATGTAACAAATTGTATAGAAAGATAAAAATCTGAAAACAATTAAAAAAGGCCAAACCAGCGTGTCTGACCAAGGGAAGGAGAACGCGCACTCACAGGATTGGTTCCAGAGATGGCCTTCCCGTTGATGTTCATCAGAGCTCGGACGTCGTAGCTTGGTCGGAGAATTCAACAAAACAGTAACCAGCCAGAGCCCTGCAAAGAGAGAGAAATGCCACATCACCGGTGTTCAGAATCCAGGCCGCCGTCATTACCCCATTTTTAACCCCTTCTAAACTGACCCACGCAGGCAGGGCGGCCCTCCTGCGTGAAATCACGTATCTGTATGGGATTTTGTGCACCGGGTCGGGGGCGCGCGCACGTGCTGCCCGCGACCCGCTGCGATTGGACACAGCAGGGGCAATCAGCAGGTCCCGACGTTCGCTGGCCACCCCGTGATTATTCTCAGGAGAGGCAGAACAGAAGCCTGCTTATGTAAAACAGGCAGAGAGAGGGAAGATGGAGATCTTGTGTTTCTGCTAAGCAGGAACACGGATCTCTGTCTTCCCCCATTTATAGCACCTCCCCCACCACAGTTAGCAAGCACTCCCAGGGAACACATTTAACCCTTTCATCGCCCCTGGATGTTAACCCCTTCCCAGCCAGTGTCATAATACAGTGAATTTTTTTTTTTTTTTTTTAGCACCAATTACTGTATTTGTGTCACTGGTCCCCAAAAAGGGTCAGATTTGACGGCCGCAATGTTGCAGCCCCGCAAAAAAAAAAAAAAAAAAAAAAAAAAAAAACTGCCGATTGTCGCCATTACTAGTAATAAGTAATAAAAATATTCTCATATGTTTGTAGACACATAACTTTGGGCAAACAATCAATATACACTTATTGGGATTTTTTTTATACCAAAACTATGGAGTAGAATGCATATTGGCTTAAATTGATGAATAAATTAGATTTTTTACATTTTTTTATTTGATGTGTTTTATAGCAGAAAGTAAAAAATTGTGGTTTTTTTTCAAAATTGTCGCTCTTTTTTTTTTGTTTATATCGCAAAAAAATAAAAACTGCAGAGGTGATCAAATACCACAAAAGAAAACTTTATTTGTGGGGAAAAAAAAAAATCAATAAACACTTATTGGGATTTTATTAATACCAAAAATATGTAGTAGAATACATATTGGCCTAAACTGATGAATAAATTAGATTTTTTACATTTTTTATTGGAGATATTTTATAGCAGAAAGTAAAAAATTATATATATTTTTTTTTTTCTCAAAATTGTCGCTTTTTTTTTTTTTGTTTATATCACAAATAAAAAATAAAAACCGCAGAGGTGACCAATACCACCAAAAGAAAGCTCTATTTGTAGGGAAAAAAAGGGGGTCAATTTTATTTGGGTACAGCGTCGCACAATTGTCAGTTAAAGTAACGCAATGCCGTATCGCAAAAAAACGGCCTGGTCATGAAGGGGATCGAAATCGCGATTCTGCTCCCCCCACGATCTTAACACAGCATTTCCCCCGATTCTACGCAACAAGTGCAGAAAGTTTCTGCTCACTTCTGACAGCTGACAAAAAAAATACAAAATCCCGGCAGCCCGCCAAGTTTATCTCAACATCACCGATAACTGGAAACAAAGTAACATTTCGTTCTTAGATCAAAAAAGGAAGAACTTTGGTCTGTAAATGAGGTCAGTTTAAACCACTTAAAAAGACTAAAACTTTTTCTGACAATTGTGGTTTACAAGTTAAAATCTAACTTTTTTGCTAGAAAATTACTTGGAACCCCCAAATATTATATATGTTTTATTTTAGTAGAGACCCTAAAGAATAAAACGGCGGTTGTTGCATTATTTTATGTCACACTGTATTTGCGCAGCAGTCTTTCAAACGCATTTTTTTTTTGTTGGAAAAAAAAATAAATAAAACACTTAAAGCAGAGTTCCACCCAAAAATGTAACTTCCGCTTTTCGGAATCCTCCCCCCTCCGGTGTCACAATTGGCACCTTTCGGGGGTGAGGGGGAGGGGGGAGCAGATATCTGTCTAATACAGGTATTTTGCTCCCCCTCCGGGCATAGATAGGCGAGCCACCCGCGGGTATCTACGCCACTTCCGGCGCCTCCTCCGCTGTCTTCTGGGAGACACACAGGTCCCAGAAGACAGCAGGGACCAGTGGGATCGCGCAGCGCGATATGCGCAGCAGGGAACCAGGAAGTGAAGCCGCACTTCCCGATTCCCTTACTGAAGATGGCGGCGCCTCCACCTGAGAGCCGAGGGACGGGTCGGCTTCGGGTGCCGACATTGCGGGCGCCCTGGACAGGTGAGTGTTCTTATATTAAAAGTGAGCAGCTGCAGTACTTGTAGCTGCTGACTTAAAAAAAATAAAAAATTAGGCGGAACTCCGCTTTAATGTATTTAAAAAAAAAAAAAGTAAAGTAAAGTTAGCCCAACTTTTGTATAATGTGAAAGAGGATGTTACGCCGCGAGAATCGCGATCTTTATTCTAAGCCTAAGCATAGCGATTCTCATTTTATCCAGAGTCGTGCAGATCTACTACAAAAGTTACAATGTTGCAGTCTGATTACTTGGGGGGTGGAAAGAGGAGGGGGCTGAGGAAATGCTTCTTCCTGCCTGCAGCAGACGGATGACATCATCTCAGCCTAGGCAAAGTCACCGAATGATGCAGAGATGAGTCAGAAATTTGGTCAGGTGAGATCAATTAAAAATTCAACAGGAGGGGCGAGACTCTCTTCTCCCCCCCCCCCCACTGTGATGACATCATAGGCTTCAGAGTCTCCCAAATCTGTGGACAATCCCAGCCGCTGCCAGTAGGGGGCTCACCCTGTGAATCGGTTGCGTATGATCTTCACGTTGCGCACCGTCTCCCCCATGGCCTGGAAGGCCTGCGTTATGAATGCTTCGTTCATAGACTCATCGATCTGTAGAGGACACAAAAGTAAGAAATGATCAGACAGGAGGTGATGACATCATCATCATCAGGTGCAAAATGAGGGGGAATTATATATGGACTGTACATTGTACTACCAAGGTCCACTTCAACTGTTTGTCCCACAATGGAAATTTTAGTAGAAATCTTCCAATGGGGACACTTGATCAAAGAGGAGATATCCCCTTACTTCCTGTTGTATATGCAGGACAGGAAGTGAGGGGGACATCCTCCGGGGAGACACAGGCAGCAATAAAAAACCTGATCGGGGGGTATATTCGGACTATTATATATGGACTGTGCATTGTACTACAAAGGGCCACTTTCCCCTAATGGACATTTTAGCAGAAATCTTCCAATGGGGGACACTTGATTAAAGAGGAGATGTCCCCTTACTTCCTGTTGTATATGCAGGACAGGAAGTGAGGGGAAAACTCCCCTAGGAGACACAGGCAGCAATAAAAACCTGATTGGGGGGGGGGGGTGACATTCTTCAGCTCCATTCAGGACTGAAAACAAGATCCGAACTTCATCCTCTCTCATAGTTTAGGTAAAAAGTTACATAGCAGCTACAGATAAACACAGACTAGAGATGAACACACAGACTAGACTCAGTATATCACTATAGACACATACAGCAGACAGTCACAGGTATGTATAGGAGGGCCTAGGCCGCAGCAGAGCCCCGGGCTCTCGTAGTGGAGTCCCCCAGACGCACACAGCCCTCTCCCCCACTCTCCATACTCACATCTCCCATCCACAGGCTCGCCATCTTTCCTGCTCCCTCCTCTTCCCGCTCTATCGCCCGAACAACCTCTCCCACCAATCCGTGTTTGCCCGCACCGGAAGCGTGGGCGGGCTCAGTGACTGCTCCTCCAATAGGAAGGCGATACTGCGCTGCTGGTAGAGGTGCACAGAGTTTGTTAGAAAGGTGTCTTCAGATAGAGGCGGCCACCATTTTGCGTGAGGCCTGGTATAGACATTCTGGAAACAGTGTTTAGCATAGCGTTCGACTGTCCCGGATTTGGGGCAATGTCCCTCCTTCTTCCTCATTTGTCCCTCATTTTGGTCGGATCTATATAGTCTGTATATAAAATGCACTTTTTATCTTTCAAAAAGTGTTTCCCAGTGCTAAACCTTTTATCCGATTTGTAATGTGCTGCATTTTGAAATTCCAAAAGCCAATATAAAATAATAATAGTGGGGGAAAAAAGCACTCGTGGGTTTAACTAAACTTTTTATTTTTTTGTACAATTCTCCTTTAACCACTTCAGCCCCGGAAGATTTTCCCCCCTTCATGACCAGGCCATTGTTTGCGATACGGCACTGCGTTAATTTAACTGACAACTGCGCGGTCGTGCAAGGTTGCACCCAAATAAAATGTCCATCCTTTGTTCCCCCACAAATAGAGCTTTCTTTGGTGGTGGTTTGATCACCTCTGAGGTTTTTATTTTTTTAAGCTATAAAACAAAAACATTTTTTTTTTTTTTTTTTTAAAACAATATTTATTTACTTTCTGCTATAATACATATCCAAAAAAAAATAAATGTAAAAAACAAACAAATGTATTCATCAGTTTAGGCCAATATGTATTCTTCTACATATTTTTGGTTAAAAAAAATCCCAATAAGCGTATATTGATTGATTTGTGCAAAAGCTATCGTGTCTACAAACTTTGGGATATATTTATGGACTGTTTAATTTTTTTTTTTACACTGGTAATGGCGGCTATCAGCGATTTTTAGAGGGACTGTGACATTGCGGCGGACAAATCGGACACTTTTTGGGGACCAGTGACACCAATACAGTGAGGTGAAGGAAAGGAGGTGGAAGGCATGTAATCTGACGCTTTGTTCGAATTGATATAGTTTATTTATATACACCAATACAGTGATCAGTGCTTAAAAAAAAAAAAAAAAAAAAAGTACTGTCACTGTACTAATGACACTGGCTGGGAAGGGGTTGGCATCAGGGGGCGATCAAAGGGTTTAATGTTTTCCCTGAGAGTGTTTTCTAACTGTGCGGGGGATGGACTGACAGGAAGATCACAGAGATCATAGCTCCCAACTGTCCCCGATTTGGAGCAATGTCCCTCATTCCTCCTCATTTTGGTCTGATCTATATAGTCGTATATATAAAATTCACTTTTTATCTATCAAAAATTGTTTCCCAGCGCTAAACCTTTCATCTGATTTCTAAATTGCTGTATTTGTAAATTCCAAAATCCAATATGAAGGAATAGTAGTGGTAAAAAAAAAAAAAAAAAAAAAAAAAAAAAAAAAAGCACTTGTGGGTTTAACCAATCTTGTTTTTTTTTTTTTTTGTACAATTCTCCTTTAAGGGGGCATGGCAAGGGGTGTGTCCTATGCCTGCCTACTTTTGCTGATAGGTGTTCCCTCATTCCCATCTCAAAAGTTGGGAGGTATGAAGAGATACGTTTTTCTGCTTACTAGGGACAGAAGATCTCTGTGTCCGCTGTCAGAACGGGATCTGCCTTGTTTACATTGGCAGATCCACATTCTGCCTTTCTGTGGAGCGATCGCGGGTGGGTGGGTGGCTGGCGGACATCGGTTCCACCCATTGCTCCCCCTCCGCGCAGCGGGTGCGTGCCCACAGTATCTTATGCGCAAAATGACGTACAGGTAGGTTGTTTCGTGCAATAGAGCCACACTATCTATGCGGTGGGCGGTCTTTAGGTGGTTAAAGGGGTGTGTCCGGGGGGGGGGGGGGGGGGGGGAGCATGTCCTATGCCTACATACCTTTGCTAATTGGTGTCCCCTCATTCCCATTTCAGAAAGTTGGGAGGTGTGATTTAGGAATGTCAGGAGGCGGGGGGGAGGTTCCAGACTAAACTTTTATCTTTAAATTTTGAACAGGAGTGTTGGAAGCTCTGTGTTGTTGGTTCTTGTGACCCCACTGGGGAGGATTCCTCTTACTTCCTGTCACAGTGTCACCATAGCTCCAACTGCCCCTGATTTCGAGGGACTGTCCATGATTTGGAGCAATGTCCCCCTGTCCTCCTCATTTTGGCCTGATCCATATAGTTGTATATAAAATGCACTTTTTATCTTAAAAAAAAGTGTTTCCCAGAGCTAAACCTTTCATCCAAATTCTAAATTGCTGCATTTGTAAATTCTAAGAGCTAATATATAGGAATAGTAGTGGTTAAAAAAAAAAAAAAGCCCTTGTAGATTTGATCAACTTTTTTTTGGGGGGGGGGGGGGGGGTAAGTCTCCTTTAAGGGGGTGTGGCATGGGGAAAAAAAAAATAATAAAAAATAAAAAATAAACACAACTCACGTTTTAGTTTATTTCATAAAGTTTTGAAAAAAAAAAAAAAAATCTTTCTTCGTCAATTTAGCAGTGGCGGCCACTCCATTAGGGACGCAGGGACGCCGCCTCTCCCCATCCATGCGTCTGGCCCACTAACCTACATGCGGGGCGCCGGGACACATGGATTCTAATGAGGGTTTTTTTTTTAAGCCACCCCACCCATGTGTGTGACAATAGTGTGCTATTTTCACTTTGATTCTCCTCCCAGGCCAATCAGGAAGCGGGTCTTGAGACCCTGTTTCCTGATTGGCCAAAAGGAGAAGCGATCCCATTGGCCTATAGGAGGAGGAGATGTCATGCAGGGGGGAAGCCGAAGAAGGAGGAAGTGTGAAGCAGCCGCCCGGAGGAAGCCCGAGCCATAGATGGGGTTAATGCTCAGCTGCTGACCGATCAACTGGGGGGGGGGGGGGGGGGTGAGTCGGAGCGTAGGCCTGGGGGCGCCCCATCGGAAACGTAGCCTGTAGGAAGAACACCCTATCAGGAGCGTGGTCTTGTATGGGGGTGCCCTATCAGAGTGTAGGCATGTACTAATATTTACACCCCCATAGAAAGCCCGCACTGTGATTGATCAGCTCATTGATTTGCACGCTCAGCTACAATGCTGCATGTTTATTCTGTGATTGGTTCTATACCAGTGATGGCGAACCTTTGGCACCCCAGATGTTTTGGAACTACATTTCCCATGATGCTCAACTAATCTACAGTGTAGTTGAGCATCATGGGGAAATGTAGTTCCAAAACATCTGGGGTGCCGAGGTTCACCATCACTGTCCTATACAATGACTGTCTCCTGGTTGGATGTGAAGTCTATAGGATCCTGACCACAAAACAAGCTTATAATTCTAGGAATCAGACAGGAAATGCAATCTATTCATTCTGTTTTATTGTCATTCCTACATGACATTGGAGGAAACATTCTCCCATTCATAAACGATCGTCATACAAAATGATTTAATTGCACTTCTCTGGTCGGACGCAGGTGCCGGCACTGTTGCGCTGGTATCCTTTCTTACAGTCGCAGCCGATGTAGCACATTCGGTTGCACACTACTGCACGTTCCTGGATTTGCATGTAGTCAGACATTTCTTGCCGCATCTAACAAACTCTTCATTCTCCGGACAGCCCCCTGTAATACAAAGAAAAACCCTGAAAGAACGAAACGTAAAAAGAACATTACACTCTCATTTTTGTGTTGCCCTCTGTGTCCCCATTGGGAGATTTCTCTTCACTTCCTGTCCCCCAGACAAAAAAAGGAAGTGAGATAATTCCTCCAAATTGGAGGGGGATTGCCACCAAAACTAGTGTCCCCATTGGAAGATTTCCCCTCTATTCCTGTTTTGGCGACAACCCAAAGATTAGGGATTTTCTTTTGTTTTCATCAAATGTGAACGTAATATACAGGGCAACTAGAAGGGGTGGGGGGGGGGGGGTGACAGTTTTGATTTTGGATGGAGTGGAGAAGGATTAAGACCCCGTCAGGTTTTTTTTTTTTTTTTTTTTTTTATTGTGGTCATTTTTACATCGTCACTTTTTTGATTACTTTTATTCCTATTACAAGGAATGTAAACATCCCTTGTACTGTAATAGCAGAAGGGGATGACAGGTCCTCTTTATGGAGAGATCTGGGGGTTAATGAGACCCCAGATCTCTTCTCTAACTTTAAAAGCAAAAGATGGAGAAAAAAAAAAAAAAAAAAGTTTACTTCTGCCTTAGACTGGAAATGATGTCACTTCAGTCCTCCAAGACCATAGACCTGGGATATGCAATTAGCGGACCTCTAGCTGTTGCAAACTACAAGTCCCATCATGCCTCTGGGTGTCATGCTTGTGGCTGTCAGTCTTGCTATGCCTCATGGGACATGTAGTTCTGCAACAGTTGGAGGTCCTCCAATTGCATATCCCTGCCATAGAGGTCATCAGAGACGATCTGGTCTCTGGGAACCTCTGTGGCCAGCCACACGACCCGTCGGATTGTTTTTCAGGCACACCAGTAAAAGAGGTTAGCCCAAGAAACACGTCCCCTCATTCTGAAAGTGATCCAGTGGGTAATTGGCTGCTCAGAACATACAGTCGCAAAAAAAAAAAAAAAAAAAAAAAAAAAAAACTAAACTAAATCGAATGGTAGGCTATTTTTCCCTCCAGATCGAATGCTATTCATGCATGCAAAAAAGAGATTGAATTGGGAAAATACGGCCACTAGATGGCATTGGTGATCATAGAAAATAAGTATTTACTATGACAATCAGCTCCATCTAGTGGCCATAAGTTTGTATTTTTCTGATTCACTTTATTCTGTAATATAAACATTTGACCTGGGGAGAAAATAGCCTAATAACAGTCGATTTTGCCCCCGTTCCCATAGAATAAATGTACATGAAGTTTCACAGGATGAACAGATGAACAGCTCAAACTTTTAAGGAACCTCTAAGCCGGCTCACTCTAAAAACTCATGGGTGGGTGCTTCTAGTGTAGCCCCATGTTCAGTCCCATCCAATCTAACCCAAGAGATTGTTATCTGCGCACCTAAGAGACCACCCACTAAGATCCACATCTAAAATACCTGTAAAGGGAACCCGTCACCCTTTACTTGTATGGTCACAGGATAGTATGCACAGCTGTCACAGTTTTATAATAACCAAATAGTAATCTTACCGGGTGGAGCTGGACCACTTGATGCTGTTGAAAGGAAAAACAAAATTAAAAATTAAAATATGTCATCAAGTAATGCTCAGAGCAGTCAGCAAGCGCAATAACCCACAACGTCCAATCAGATTTCACTTTACTAGAGCTGGAGCTGTTGATGAATTCCTATTGGTGGCTATGGGTCATCATCATCTTGTTGGCGTGCAGTCAAATCTTTTGGGCCCAATTTCCACTTTGCGTAGCATGAACGCGCGATCGTGATTTTCATACGATTCCACGTGCTGACCATAGGGCAGCTCGTTCACTTGAATTGGCTGCACTATGCGCGTTTCTCATGCCAAAAAAAAAAAACAAAAACAAAAGAAAGCTCGGGGACAAATTCGGTGCGTATTTACAAGCAACAATTACGGCAAAAATCACACCAGCGTACAGCCAAGGAGCTCTCATAATAGAATTCTGGTTATACCCAAAGATTCGCCAGTTAATATTAATCACATTGCACCATCATATATTCACATTGCTCCAACTCCATATTGGCAGATTTTTGGGAAATTACTTTACACTTGCCCTCTCCAACATCCCCTGGCTGTTAATATACCTATTGGTTTTAACTAGCAAATGGTGGAGAATGCGGGCAGTCCTAGTAAGTGAATATGTCTGGATATGCCTAATCTTTATGAACAGACCACTGAGTAGCTATCTCAAGCAATGTGTAACTAACTTCTTTGAAGCAATCAATCTATAAAATGAATAAATCTGCCCTGGATTGGATTTTGTGGAACATACTGCATCCAAAACAAGATACAGAAACAAAGAGAACATCCAAAACGGGAGGAATAACAAAAAAAAAAAAAAAAAAAAAAAAGAAGAAGAAAGAAAAAAAAAAAAACACAACAACATACATAACAAGATAAGCATAACATAACTACAACCTAACAAAAATTTTCATAGTGCCATTATCTTTGAGCTGAGCTCAAGCCAAAAATACTGTTGTTCATCCATCAATGGGAAAAAAAACAGTGAATGGAGAAAATACTGCATTATGGCCACTAAATTGAGCGGAGTATCATATAAAGCAAGTATGATCCTCAAGTCTCTCTAGTATCCATATTATGGTCCCCCCATTCACAAATCCCCCCCCCCCCCAATAATAATGTTCGATCTGCAGAGAAAATAGCCTGAGAACATTCAGTTTTGCCCCAATAAAGAAAAAAAAAAAAAAATTAAATGCAGTTTCAATAGACAGTCAAGGTGCAAAAAGCAGGCAGCTGAGTTGGGGTGTCACAAAGCATGACAATGTCATGTTTGTTGGTATGTGGATGCACTGATGTTTCCTGCATCCCTGTGCTGGAAGTCCCACATGCAGCAGTGTTCAGTGCATCTTGTGTAGGCAGTCCCACTGATGTCTATTGGGATGCAGTGGCTGCACAGATGTCAAGTTGGAAGCAGTGCCTGTGTAGCATCTGGATAGTCATCAATGGGACTGCCTGCGCAGGATGCACTGAACACAGGCAAATCCCCATGCGGATAAATGTGGCCTGCACACAGGGTATGCATTGGTACGCTCCATGCGAAGGAGGCCTAAAACATTCTGAAAGAAAATAAAATTAAGAAAAAAAATAAAAATAAAAAAAACTTACCACTTCCAATGAGCAATGCACACACACCACTAGAAAAAAAAAAAAAAAAAAAAGGCAGAACAAAAAAAATTACATTGTTGATAGATTATGTGTATTAACCACTTCCCGATTGGCTCCTGTACATACACGGCGGCAGGATTGCTCTCCTGTGCGATTCGCCATATATGTAGAGCGGCTCCTTTAAGAGTCATAGCAGTTGCACGCGCCCGCTGTACGTGGCCAGCGGGCGCAATCGCCGTCGGCCACCCGCGATTGCAAGCACAAGAGCCAGAACGGCCCTGTTTTGACAGGGGAGTGGAAGCAGATAGTCTGTTCCTACTAAGTAGGAACAATGATCTCTCTCCTCTAGTCAGTCGCCACCACCCCCCCCCCCCCCCCCACAGTTAGAAACACATTTAACCCCCTTGATCACCCCCTAGTGTTAACCGCTTCCCTGCCAGTGACATTTACACAGTAATCAGTACATTTTTATAGCACTAATCGCTGTATAAATGTCAACAGTCCCACAAATATATATATATTTATTTATTTTCGCAAATTGCCACCATTACTAGTAAAATAAGAGAGCAATAAATCTATTTCCTATTTTGTAGATTATATAAAACTTTTGCGCAAACCAATCAATATACGCTTATTGCGATTTTTTTTTTTTTAACCAAAAATTTGTAGAAGAATACATATTGGCCTAAACTGGCAAACATTTTTTGGGGATATTTATTATAGTAAAAAATATATTGTTTTTTTTTTCTCAAAATTGTCTCTCTTTTTTTGTTTCTAGCGCAAAAAATAAAAAACGGCAGAGGTGATCAAATACCACCAAAAGAAAGCTCTATTTGTGAGAAAAAAAGGACGCCAATTTTGTTTGGGTACACCGTCACACGACAGCGCAATTGTCAGTTAGAGCGACACAGTGCCGTATCGCAAAAAATGCTCTGGTCATTAAGGGGGTAAAACCTTCCGGGGCTGAAGTGGTTAAGGTGTAACTCTGTGTTTGTTAATACAGCAGTTGGCCACTAGATGGTGCTTTCCTATGTTCTTTAGCTCGAATTAGGGGCCGATTGTGGCGTTTGCCATTTTAATGCAATGAAAACTTTCAAACTGCAAAAAAAATAAAAAAATAGCCCAATAACGTTTGCTTGTTTGCTCTTTCATTGTGTGAATTGCTGTGCAATTTTTTCATAAATACACCCTAAGTGATAGTTTGTAGTAATTATCTGTACAACTTACCCAAACCGCAAAGCAGAACTGTCACACTGACTTTCATCTTTCTGTTGAATCTTTATAAAAAAAAAAAATTAATTAAAAAAAAAAAAAATAATAATAATAATAATCACATGACTGGTGTATATATATATATATATAATATATATATATATATATATATATATATATATATATATATATCTCCACTAAGGCTCCATTCACACTAGCGCGTTTTTTGATGCATTTTGCATTGCAGAAATGCACGGGAATTTTTTAACATGGGTTCCTATGGAACATGTTCACATCAATGCCTTTTTGTTTCTCTGCATTTTTGGAAAGGGTCAGGGACTTTTTTTCATGCAAAATGCAGCGTTTTGCATGTAATAGAATTCAATGGACAAGCATCAAAAACGCAACGTTTTTGATGCGTTTTTGCCTTTTTTTTTTTTTTTTTTTTTTTAAAGACTGTAAAAAAAAAAAAAAAAAAAAAAAAAAACACAAATCGCGGCAAAAACGCCGCAAAAACGCTGCTCAAAAACGTGGCAAGCATGAAAAAAACCCTCCAAAAATGCTCAAAAGCAACATGCATAGGTGTGAATCGAGCCTAATAGGGGGTGTTACTTCTTTCGTATCCTGTGTACTTTCAAGGAGAGGTGTCACGGTGGACTCCCAATTATCCACCGATGTACAATAAAGAAAAAAGACAGGACACAATCTCCAATGCAAAAAATGTACTGAATTCTATACAATACGTGTATTAAGCCACTAACCGTATAGTTTCAAGCATACCATGCACTTCATCAAGATGTGTGTAACTAGTATATACAACAGATTCCTACCTATATACCCACACAGCAGGGAGTGTCCACACAGGTGTATCCCTCATCACCACTCCAATCCAAGTTAACCCTCTCAGTTTACTATATTCACAGGTCTATAAAGCTATATACAAAAGTTCACAAAATTTCATACAAAAAATCTACCACTCACTCAGTAGTCAACTATAATGATACAACTATTTACAAAATATCAATGATTTATCGCATCTCTATACATTGTTTCTTTCCATGTAATTTTCTACATGCATGCTTGTCTTTTTTTTTTGTTTTTTTTTTGTTTCTGTTGACACATACAAGAAAGCATTACAATCAATCAAAATGTATCCTATTTATAAAAATAAATACAGATCATAATCCCAATTCAGCCCATGAGGATGCAAGGATTGGAGTCTATTAATCCACCATACCTCTCTTTGTTTTAGTTTTAAAATTCTGTCCCCACACGTATTGTATGTATGTAAACTAGTATTGTAAACCTTTTGCATTGGAGATCATGTCATCTTTTTTCTTTATATACAGGTATATATATATATATATATATATATATATATATATATATATATATATATATATATATATATAGGCAGCATGGTGGACACGGGCAGGTTGCATGGTGAACATGGGCAGGCTGCATGGTGGGCACAGATAGGCATCATGGTGGACACGGGCACACGGGCAGGCTGCATGATGGACATGGGCAAGCTGCATGGTGGACACAGGTGAGGCTGCATTGATGAGCACAGGTAGGCTGCACTGATGGGCAGGGTCGTTTGAAGGAATTTGGGGGCCCCAAGCAAAATGGACATGGAGGCCCCCTCAACCCCCCCCCCCGCACGCACGCAAAGCCCCCCTTACTACTCCCCCCCCCATGTTCTTTTTAACCCCCCTCCCTACCACGTACCACACGGCAGGGGATTCAGTTTTCTGTTCCTGGCCGGCCGGACTGAAAGGAAGTGGGCACTCAGTGTGTGCACTTCCTGTCAGTCCGGCCGGGAACAGGAAACTGAATCTCCTGAGTCCTGTACCGCGCGGACTGCAGGAGGAAGGAAGAGGAGCTCAGCCACGCTACAGGCTGCAGCTTATAGGACGCTGTGGCCGGTGGTGCGGCTGGGGCCCCAGGCCAGCTCGGGCCCCCAAGCAATTGCTTGTTTTGCCTGTCCTGTCACAACGGGCCTGCTGATGGGCACAGATAAAATTGTTGTTAATATTTATTTTTAGAACTTAATTCTGCATGAAACATTTAAGTGTCATTTCATGAGATAATTTATAAGGGTGTGTTTAGGGGCGGGGCAGGGTAGGGGTTGGGTGGGGCAACTGGTGGTGAGTAACCCTTGAGGCCTGGCTAGTAGCTCAGGACTTGAAATTTTGAGCCCTGTATATGTATATATAACAGTATCTCACAAAGGTGAGTACACCCCTCACTTTTTTGTAAATATTTTATTCTATCTTTTCATGTGACAACACTGAAGAAATGACACTTTGCTACAATGTAAAGTAGTGAGTGTACAGCTTGTATAACAGTGTAAATTTGCTGTCCCCTCAAAATAACTCAACACAGCCATTAATGTCTAAACCGCTGGCAACAAAAGTGAGCACACCCCTAAGTGAAAATGTCCAAATTGGGCTCAATTAGCCATTTTCCCTCCCCGTGTCATGTGACTCGTTAGTGTTACAAGGTCTCAGGTGTGAATGGGGAGCAGGTGTGTTAAATTTGGTGTTATCGCTCTCACTCTCTTATACTGGTCACTGGAAGTTCAACATGGCACCTCATGGCAAAGAACTCTCTGAGGATCTGAAAAAAAGTATTGTTGCTCTACATAAAGATGGCCTAGGCTATAAGAAGATTGCCAAGACCCTGAAACTGAGCTGCAGCACGGTGGCCAAGACCATACAGCAGTTTATCAGGACAGGTTCCACTCAAAACAGGCCTCGCCATGGTCCACCAAAGAAGTTGAGTGCTCAAAGCTATATCCAGAGGTTGTCTTTGGGAAATAGAGGTATGAGTGCTGCCAGCATTGCTGCAGAGGTTGAAGGGGTGGGGGGGGGCAGCCTGTCAGTGCTCAGACCATACGCCACACACTGCATCAAATTGGTCTGCATGGCTGTCATCCCAGAAGGAAGCCTCTTCTAAAGATGATGCACAAGAAAGCCTGCAAACAGTTTGCTGAAGACAAGCAGACTAAGGACATGGATTACTGGAACCATCTCCTGTGGCCTGATGAGACCAAGATAAACGTATTTGGTTCAGATGGTGACAAGTGTGTGTGGGGGCAACCAGGTGAGGAGTACAAAGACAAGTGAGTCTTGCCTACAGTCAAGCATGGTGGTGGGAGTGTCATGGACTGGGGAGCTACAGTTCATTGGGGGAACCATGAATGCCAACATGTACTGTGACATACTAAAGCAGAGCATGATCCCCTCCCTTCAGAGACTGGGCTACAGGGCAGTATTCCAACATGATAACGACCCCAAACACAACTCCAGGACGACCACTGCCTTGCTATAGAAGCTGAGGGTAAAGGTGATGGACTGGCCAAGCATGTCTCCAGACCTAAACCCTAAATCCTAGAGTGTAGACTTATAGGAGGGGCGCCGTATCGGAGTGTAGGCTTGTACAGAGGGGCACTCTATCCGAATGTAGACTTGTACCTGGGTGTGCCCTGTAGGGAGCATAGGCTTGTACTTGGAGGGGGGCCCTATGGGAGCATAGGCTTGTATGGAGGGGCACTCTATCGGAGCGTAGGTTTGTACTTGGAGGGGTGCCCTATTAGAGCATAGGCTTGTATGGAGGGGCACTCTATCGGAGCGTAGGCTTGTACGAGGGGCTTCATTTCAGAGTTTAGGCTTGTACAGAGGGGCACTCTATTGGAGCGTAGGCTTGTATGGGGTGTGCCCTATTGGAGCATGGGCTTGTACGGAGGGGCACCCTATGGGAGGGTAGGCTTGTACCTGGGGGGCGCCCTATAGGAGCATAGGCTTGTATTTAGGGGTGCCCCAACGGAACATAGGCTTGTACCTGGGGGCACCCTATCGGAAAAGTAGGCTTGTAACTGGGGGGCGCCCTAGCAGAAACGTGGGCTTGTACCTAAGGGCACCCTATCAGAAACGTAGGCGTGTACCTGGGGGCGTCCTATTGGAAAAGTAGGCTTGTACCTGGGGGCGCCCTATCAGAAATGTAGGCTTGTACCTAGGGGCATCCTATCGGAAATGTAGACTTGTACCTGGGGGTGCCCTATTGGAAACGCAGGCATATAATGGGGGGCGCCCTATCGGAAATGTAGGCTTGTACCTGGGGGCGCCCTATCGGAAACGTAGGCTTGTACCTGGGGGCGCCCTATCAGAAACGTAGGCTTGTACCTGGGGGCGCCCTATCGGAAACGTAGGCTTGTACCTGGGGGGCGCCCTATCGGAAACGTAGGCTTGTACCTGGGGGCGCCCTATCGGAAACGTAGCCTGTAGGAGGAACACCCTATCAGAGCGTGGTCTTGTACAGGGGTGCCCTATCAGAGAGTGTAGGCATGTACTATGATGTTCACACCCCCATACAGAGCCCGCACTGTGATCGGTAAGCTCATTGATTTGCACACTCAGCTGATACAATGCTGCATGTTTATTCTGTGATTGGTTCTATACAATGACTGTCTCCTGGTTGGATGTGAAGTCTATAGGATCCTGACCACAAAACAAGCTTATAATTCTAGGAATCAGACAGGAAATGCAATCTATTCATTCCGTTTTATTGTCATTCCTCCATGTGACATTGGAGGAAACATTCTCCCACTCATAAACAATCGTCATACAAATGATTTAGCTGCACTCCTCTGGTTGGACGCAGGTGCCGGCACTGTTGCGCTGGTATCCTTGCGCACAGTCGCAGCCGATGTAGCACATTCGGTTGCACACTAGTGGCACGTCCCTGGATTTGCATGTAGTCAGACATTTGTTGCCGCAGCTAACAAATTCTTCATTCTCTGGACAGCCATCTGTAATACAAAGAAAAACCCTGATAGACCGGGACGTAAAAAAAAAACATTACCATACCCCCACCCCCCCCCCCCCCCACCCCATATCTCAGTGTGCAAACTTAAAATAGATATTCCCTCTGTATCCCCATTGGGGAGATTTCCCTTCACTTCCTGTCCCACAGCCAAATTCACTTAATTTTGTATTATAAACATTTGACCTGGTGAGAAAACAGCCTAATAGCATCCGACGTTGCCCTCGTTTGCATAGAATAAATGTACATGAAGTTTCACAGGATGAACAGGTCACCAAATATTAGGAACCTCTAAGCCAGCTCACTCTAACTCATGGGCGGGTGCTTCTGGTGTAGCCCCATGTTCAGTCCCATCCAATCTAACCCAAGAGATTGTTACCTGCGCACCTAAGAGACCACCCATTAAGATCCACATCTGAAAGACCTGTAAAGGGAACCCGTCACCCTTTACTTGTATGGTCACAGGATAGTATGCACAGCTGTCACATAGTTTTATAATAACCAAATAGTAATTTTACCGGGTGGTGGAGCTGGACCACTTGATGCTGTTGGAAGGAAAAACCAAATAAAATTAAAATATGTCATTAAGTAATGCACAGAGCAGTCAGCAAGAGCAATAACCCACAACGTCCAATCAGATTTCACTTTACTAGAGCTGGAGCTGTTGATGAATTCCTATTAGCGGCTATCATCATCATCACCAATACCAAGGTTTTTAATTTTTTGGCGTGCAGTCAAATCTTTTGGGCTTCATTTCCACTTTGCGTAGCGGGACACACGCTCACGATTTTCATACGATTCCACGTGCTGACCACAGGGCAGCCCGTTCACTTGAATTGGCTGCCCTATGCGCATTTCTCATGCCAAAAAAAAGGCTCAGGGAACCAAAATGTTGGCGTGTATTTACAAGTGACAATTATGGGGAAAATCGCACCAATGGCACCCAAACGCACGTCACGCATTTTTACCGTAATTCCTAATTACCCAAATGAATGAAGTGAACGGGGGTCTTAGACTGGTGGTAGTTATTTTTCTGCCAGTTGGTACAGCCAAGGAGCTCTCATAATAGAATTCTGGATAAATCCAAAGATTTGCTAGTTAATATTCATCACCATTCTTGATCACCAACTTTCCCAGGGCCTGCCCACGGACCATCCCACCGAATACGCACTCAGCCCCCCTTTCACACATCTGCATAAATGTCAGCCCCCCTCATACCTGTATGCATCGGCCCCCCTCGTCACACTTGTATATGTCAGCCCCCCCTGACACCTGTATGCACTCAGCCCCCTCACACCTGTATATATGTCAGCTCACCCCCCACACCTCTATATATGTCAGCCCCCCCCTCACACCTCTATATATGTCAGCCCCCCCTCACACCTCTATATATGTCAGCCCCCCTGACACCTGTATGCGCTCAGCCCCCTCACACCTGTATATATGTCAGCTCCCCCCCACACCTCTATATATGTCAGCCCCCCTCACACCTCTATATATGTCAGCCCCCCCCACACCTCAATATATGCCGGCCCCCCTTCAAACCTGTATATATGCTAGCCCCCCTCTATATATGCCACCCCCCTCACACCTGTACGCACTCAGCCCCCTCACACCTGTATATATGTCAGCTCCCCCCCACACCTCTATATATGTCAGCCCCCCTCACACCTCTATATATGTCAGCCCTCCCTCACACCTCTATATATGTTAGCCTCCCCCCCTCACACCTCTATATATGTCAGCCCCCCACACCTCTATATATGTCAGCCCCCCTCACACCTCAATATATGTCAGTCCCCCCCCCACACCTCAATATATGCTGGCCCCGCTTCACACCTGTATATATGTTACATTTTGGCGTGTATTTACAAGTGACAATTAGGGCAAAAATCGCACATCACACGTTTTGCTGCAATTCCTAATTACCCAAATGAATTAAGTGAACGGGGTCTTAGACTGGTTGTAGTTATTTTTTCTGCTTTATTGTTTGTATTATGTATTATTATCAGATTTCACTTTACTAGAGCTGGAGCTGTTGATGAATTCCTATTGGCGGCTATGGATCATCGTTATCGTTATCACCAATACCGAGGTTTTTCCTTTTTTGGCGTGCAGTCAAGTTGGTACAGCCAAGTAGCTCTCATAATAGAATTCTGGTTATACCCAAAGACTCGCCAGTTAATATTCATCACATTGCACCATCATATATTCACATCACTCCAACTCCATAGTTGGCAGACTTTTGGTAAATTACTTTACACTTGCCCTCTGCAACATCCCCTGGCTGTTTTTATACCTACTGCATTGGTTTTAGAAAATTGGCTTTGTTCACATGGTAGTCAAGGTGCAAAAAGCAGGCAGTTGAGTTGGCGTGACAATGTCATGTTTGTTGGTATGCGGATGCACCGGTGTTTCCTGCATCCCTGTGCTGGAAGTCCCACATGCACCAGTGTTCAGTGCATCCTGTGCAGGCAGTCCCACTGATGTCTATTGGGATGCAGCGGCTGCACAGATGTCCAATTGGAAGCAGTGCCTGTGTCTGTGCAGTATCTGGATAGACAGCAATGGGACTGCCTGCACAGGATGCACTGAACACAGGCGACTCCCCATGCGGATAAATGTGGCCCACGCACAAGGTATGCATTAGTACGCTCCATGTGAAGGAGGCCTAAAACTTTCTGAAAGAAAATAAAACGAAAATGAAGAAGAAAAAAAGATGATAAAACTTACCACTTCCAATGAGCAATGCACACACCACTAGAAAAAAAAATGTCAGAACAAAAAAAATATTACATTGTTGTTACATTATGTGTATTAACCCGGCAGGATGGCTGTCCTGCGCGAATCGCCATATATGTATGGTGGCTCCTTTAGGAGCCATAGCAGGCGCACGCTGCATGGCGGGGGACCTGATGGGCATAGCCGGTGGGCGCAATCACCGCCAGCCACCCACGATCGCAGGCATGGGAGCCAGAACGGGGATATGTGTGTGTAAACACACAAATCCCTGTTCTGACAGGGGAGGAGAAACAGATTGTACCTACTAAGTAGGAACAACAATCTCTCTCCTCCTCCAGTCAGTCCCCACAGTTAGAAACACTTCCAAGGGAACACATTTAACCCCTTGTGTTAACCCTTTCCATGCCAGTGACATTTACACATTAATCAGTGCATTTTTTATAGCACTGATCGCTGTATAAATGTCAATGGTCCCAAAAAAGTGTCAAGTGTCCGGTCTGCCGCAATGTCGCTGTCCCGCTAAAAATCGCAAATCGCAGCCATTACTAGTAAAAAAAATAAAAATAAAAATGCAATAAATCTATTCCCTATTTTGTAGACACTATAACTTTTGCGCAAACCAATATACACTTATTGCGATTTTTTTTTATTTTTTACCAAAAATATGTAGAAGAATACATATTGGCCTAAAGATGAAGACGTTTGTTTTTGAAAAACAGTTTTGGGGATATTTATTATAGCAAAAAGTAAAAAATAGTTTGTTTGTTTTCCAAAATTGTCGCACTTTTTTGTTTATAGCGCAAAAAATAAAAACCGCAGAGGAGATCAAATACCACTAAAAGAAAGCTCTGTTTGTGAGAAGGAAAAAAAAAAGGATGTCAATTTTGTTTGGGAACAGCATCACACGACAGCGCAATTGTCAGTTTAAGCAACACAGTGCCTTATCACAAAAAATGCTCTGGTCATTAGGGGGTAAAACCTTCCGGGGCTGAAGTAGTTAAGGTGTAATTCTAAGGAAAAAAATGCTGTTCATTAGCACCATCTAGTGTCCAACTGCTGTATTAAGTATCATAGGAATTTCCTATGTTACTTAGCTCCAAATAGTGGCTGGTTGTGGTGTTTTCTATTTTAATTCAATGAAAAACTTTTCAAACTGCAAAAGAAATAGCCCAATAACATTTGTTTTTGTGCTCTTTTATTGTGTGAATTGCTATGCAAATTTTTTCATAAATACACCCTAAGTGATAGTTTGCAGTATTTATCTGTACAACTTACCCAAACTGCAAAGCAGAACTGTCACACTGACTTTCATCTTTCTGTTGAATCTTTATATAAAGAAAAAAAATCACATGACTAGTGATAGCTATATACAAAAGTTCACAAAATTACAAAAATCTACCACTCACATTACGTCCCCCTGGCTCAGTAGTCAACTAGAATGATACAACTATTTACAAAATATCAATGATTTATCGCATCTCTATACATTGTTTCTTTCCATGTAATCTTCTCCATGCATTATTATTGTCTTTTTAGTTAGTTTTTTTGTTTCTGTTCACACATACAAGAAAGCATTACAATCAATCAAAATGTATCCTATTTAAATAATAAATACATACAGATCATAATCCCTATTCATCCCATGAGGATGCAACGATTGGAGTCTATTAATCCACCATACCTCTCATTGTTTTAGTTTTAAAAATCTGTCCCCACACGTATTGTATGGGGAACATTCAGTAAAAGTTATGCATTGGATATATATATATTTATTTATTTTATATTATTTATTTCAGGTACTTATATAGTGCCGTCAATTTACGCAGCGCTTTACATATACATTGTACATTCACATCAGTCCCTACCCTGAGGGAGCTTACAATCTAAGGTCCCTAACTCACATTCATATATATATATATATATATATATATATATATATATATATATATCAAAAGTGAGTACACCCCTCACATTTTTGTAAATCTTTTCTTCTATCTTTTCATGTGACAACACTGAAGAAATGACACTTGTCTACAATGTAAAGTAGTGAGTGTACAGCTTGTATAACAGTGTAAATTTGCTGTCCCCTCAAAATAACTCAACACACAGCCATTAATGTCTAAACCGCTGGCAACAAAAGTCAGTACACCCCTAAGTGAAAATGTCCAAATTGTGCCCAATTGGCCATTTTCCCTCCCCGGTGTTACAAGGTCTCAGGTGTGAATGGGGAGCAGGTGTGTTAAATTTGGTGTTATCGCTCTCACTCTCTCATACTGGTCACTGGAAGTTGAACATGGCACCTCATGGCAAAGAACTTTCTGAGGATCTGAAAAAATAATTGTTGCTCTACATAAAGATGGCCTAGGCTATAAGAAGATTGCCAAGACCTTGAAACTGAGCTGCAGCACGGTGGCCAAGACCATACAGCGGTATAACAGGACAGGTTCCACTCAGAACAGGCCTCGCCAAGGTCCACCAAAGAAGTTGAGGTCACGTGCTCAGCGTCATATCCAGAGGTTGTCTTTGGGAAATAGACGTATGAGTGCTGCCAGCATTGCTGCAGAGGTTGTAGGGGTGGGGGGGGGGGTCAGCCTGTCAGTGCTCAGACCATACGCCGCACACTGCATCAAATTGGTCTGCATGACTTTTGTCCCAGAAGGAAGCCTCTTCTAAAGATGATGCACAAGAAAGCCCGCAAACAGTTTGCTGAAGACAAGCAGACTAAGGACATGGATTACTGGAACCATGTCCTGTGGTCTGATGAGACCAAGATAAACTTACTTGGTTCATATGAAAAGATAGAATAAAATATTTACAAAAATGTGAGGGGTGTACTCACTTTTGTGAGATACAGCATATCTATGTATGTATGTAAATATATATATATATACACACAGAGTATATTAGTGTATAGCATAGCACACATTCCTTTCTCCATGTAGGTGCCGACAACAGAAACCCATCCAAGATTCTTATTGTATAATATAAATGTAAAAAAAGGATTATCAAAATTGAAGAAGACATATAGAGTAGATGACATACCTCGCACTCTCAGCCTGAAATATCTTCATGTTTTGCTGTTCCGTATTTCTTTTATATATTTGCTTTGTGTATATTAAGGGAAGTCACCTCCTTATTGACTGTCTTATCAGCACATTTAAATTAATGGCTGGTATAAAATGTACCGGATCTTGAATTCCTTGGACAGAGTTTGATCATATTTAATCCTCAGTAATTATTGGCCTTTAAATTCTTTCATGGAAGTTTTAGTGAGGGTAAACAGTGGATATAAACCCAGCCCAACTACACCCAAAAAAAATTTTTTTCTACTTTTAAATAGACTTGGGAAGAGTAAATAATTCCGTCACTTTTTATTGCTGTCCTTGATTGGTGAGACTTTACTTCCTGTCTCTGTGACTTCACTTCCTGTCCGGTGACTACAGAGAAATCAAGAAATGAGGGGAGTAGTTCTCCCACCGGGAGAAGAAGACACTCACAGTAATAATAACCTGATGGAAATTTTAACCCTTCACCAATTCACCGAAAAAAGGGTTTCGTTGCAAGCTGTGTCCTCACTGGAGAGATTTTTTTCATATTATTGAGGTTTCTTTTATTCTTTATTCAGCCAGTGGTTAGACAGAAAGTGATATATTCATTGCCCGCCATGTGCATTTTAATTGTGATTTTTTTTTTTTCTGATTCTGTCTACATGTTAGGCAACCTCCAAGCTCCTTCCATCTTCCTTGTCAGCTGCTGGGTCACAAGTCTGGTCACACCCCCCCAGCTGCTGGATTAGTCCGTGGCACAGGAAGACCCTTATTTAAAGCGCATAAGCCCTGTGCCTACATTTAATGGATATTTCTACTATCTGCTGCCTGCCCTGACCTGCACTACGTTTATTGGACTGCTTTCTGCCTTCCCTGACCTTTGTACGTTTTATGGATATCTCTACTGCCTGCTGCCTTCCCTGACCTTTGTACGTTTTATGGATATCTCTACTGCCTGCTGCCTTCCCTGACCTTTGCTACCTATAATTAATATTTCTACTGTCTGCAGCCTGCCCTGAGCTTTGGTATATGTAATGGATATTTCTACTGTCTGCTGCCTGCCCTGAGCTTTGCTATGTTTAAGGGATATTTCTACTATCTGCTGCCTGCCCTGTTCTTTGCTACATTTAATGTTATTCCTACTTTCTGTTGCCTGCCCTGACGTTTGCTACATTTTTATATTCCTACTGTCTGCTGCCTGCTCTGACTCTTGCTAGGTTTAATGGATACCCCCGCTGTCTGCCCTAAACTTTGCTACATTTAGGCCTCTTTCACACGACCATTCCGATCAGGTTTGTCTGTCAGTTTTTCAGGTGGAGCTGATGGGACGCTCCATTCATCTGTATGGACCATCGGGTGTAAACGGACTTGTGTCTCTTCACCCCCCCTTACCGGGAAACCAGTCCGTGAAAAACAAATGGGAGATATCCATCCTCTTCTGTGTAGTCGTATTGGATCTGAGGTTACACCCTCCCTCCACCCATAGAGCAAAGCGGGCTCCACCCGTATCCGCTCAGTTTATGCAGATGCGGATTTATGAGGTTTATTCAGATCTGTCCTGTCATCCGCTCTGCTCTGATCAGCAGGGGATGAGCTGACAGATCCCCTGCTGAGCAAAGAAGATCTGTCTCTTATAAAAAGGGACTTGACTGATTTTTTTTGTCTTCTACCTTACCTAAATTTTGCTACATTTAATCTGCACTTCTACTGCCCGCCCTGACCTTTGCTATGTTTAATGGATACCTCTACTGTCTGCTGCCTGCCCTGGCCTTTGCTATGTTTAATGGATACCTCTACTGTCTGCAGCCTGCCCTGAGCCTTGCTATATTTAATGGATATTTCTACTGTCTGCTGCCTGCCCTGACCTTTGCTATGTTTAAGGTATATTTCTACTATCTGCTGCCTGCCCTGTTCTTTGCTACATTTAATGTTATTCCTACTTTCTGTTGCATGCCCTGACGTTTGCTACATTTTTATATTTCTAATGTCTGCTGCCTGCTCTGACTCTTGCTAGGTTTAACGGATACCCCCGCTGTCTGCCCTGACCTTTGCTACATTTAGACCTCTTTCACACGACCATTCCGATCAGGTTTGTCTGTCAGTTTTTCAGGTGGAGCTGATGGGACGCTCCATTCATCTGTATGGACCAGCGGGTGTAAACGGACTTGTGTCTGTTCACACCCACCTACCGGGAAACCGGTCAGTGAAAAACAAACGGGAGATATCCATCCTCTTTTGTGTATTTGGATTGGATCTGAGGTTACACCCTCCCTCCACCCGTGTCCGCTCAGTTTATGCAGATGCAGATTTATGAGGTATATTCAGATCTGTCCTGTCATCCGCTCTGCTCTGATCAGCAGGGGATGAGCTGACAGATCCCCTGCTGAGCAAAGAAGATCTGCCTCGTATGAAAAGGGACTTGATTGATTTTTTTTGTCTTCTACCTTACCTAAATTTTGCTACATTTAATCGGCACTTCTACTGCCCGCCCTGACCTTTGTTATGTTTAATAGATACCTCTAATGTCTGCTGCCTGCCCTGACCTTTGCTATGTTTAATGGATACCTCTACTGTCTGCTGCCTGCCCTGACCTTTGCTATGTTTAATGGATACCTCTACTGTCTGCTGCCTGCCCTGACCTTTGCTATGTTTAATGGATACCTCTACTATCTGCTGCCTGCCCTGGCCTTTGCTATGTTTAATGGATACCTCTACTATCTGCTGCCTGCCCTGGCCTTTGCTATGTTTAATGGATACCTCTACTGTCTGCTGCCTGCCCTGACCTTTGCTATGTTTAATGGATATGTCTACTGTCTGCTGCCTGCCCTGACCTTTGCTTCATTTAACAGATACCTCGGCTAGCTACTGCCTGTCATGACCTTTGCTACCCTTAACAGATATTTTTTCTGTGTGCTAACTGCCCTGACCTTTGCTATTTTTAACAGATACTTCTACTGTCTGCCCTGAAATTTGCTACAATTAAATAATACTTCTACTGCCTGCCCTGACCTTTGCTACATTTAATGGATACTTTTACTATCTGCTGCCTGCAGTGACCATTGCTACACTTAAGGGTTATTTCTACTACCTTCCCTGACCTTTTATTTATTGGAAGTTGTAAAGGAAGGTTTCCTTACCCTGACGGACACTGCAGGTTGCTTTTGGAATGGATTCCGCTCTCCAGTCCTGCGCATGTGCAGTCATAAGTAACCTTGCAAGCCACACAGAGGGAAGTGCAGAATTGCGGCAAACAGAAAGGAGATTGATTTGCATGATCTGGGATCCATCCATAAGCACTAGTATGTATTCATTTTCAGATGGTACAAAGCTTTATTGGTGAATTTACCTATACCTTGAAGTGGCCGTAAACCTCTGAAATAAAAAATGAATAAAGCATATCCTTCTACAGCGGTGGCCAGTCCATAAGGGGCACCGCCCCCTAATCTCTATGTGCCAGTCCCTAATCTCCATGCTGGGTGCTGAACGCATAGAGTTCTACAAGGTTTTTAATTTTTTTTTTGAAGCACGTGATTAGAGCCAGAGGCTCTAATTGGCTTCAAAAAAGGTTGTGCACTGTGCCCCGAGCCCACCCATTTGTCACATTAGCAAATCAATATTCGCTATTGTCTTCCTGCTTCTCCTCCCGGCCAATCAGCACGGGAAGCAGGTCCTAAGACCGGATTGGCCGGGAGGAGAAGCTGGGGAAGCCACTTGTGACCTGGATGGGTAAGTGCGGGGCTGGCGAGCGTGGGGATGTTTTGTTTGCCGCCCCCCCAAAAAAATGGAGCACAAGCCGCAACTGTCCTTCTATAGTGTGTACTTGCCTCAATTCAAAGCACCCAGTACGATTCCTGTCTGATCTCTCCTTCCTCTGCTGTCAGCACGAGTCACTGAAAAGGTTACGTCGACACCAGAAAATCCTGATACATGGCCCCATCCCCCCCTCCAGCACACAGAAGGTGCATGTTTCCCTATGAGACTGTGTAGATAGGGGTGTTTCTACTCCCTGCACTCAGGTCTCAAATTACACCCAGCTCTCTGCTGTCCAGTGTGTGTGACATCATATTCCCACCCCCTGCCTTCTGGAGCTCAGAAATGCTGTGTAACATGTGTTTTAGAAAGCTGTAGAGAAGAGAGAGCTACAAATCAAAAGGTACAACTTATGTAGGAGGATTTGTTTCATCTCTGTGTATTACATACCTCCCAACTTTCTGAGATGGGAATGAGGGATACCTATTAACAAAAGTATGTAGGCATAGGACACACCCCCGCCACACCCCTCCTTAAAGGATAATTATACAAAAAAATGATTGATTAAACCCACAAGTACTTTTTTACCATTACATAGTTACATAGTAGGCGAGGTTGAAAAAAGACACAAGTCCATTAAGTCCAACCTATGTGTGTGATTATATGTCAGTATTACATTGTATATCCCTGTATGTTGTGATCGTTCAGGTGCTTATCTAATAGTTTCTTGAAGCTATCGATGCCCCCCCCACTGAGACCACCGCCTGTGGAAGGGAATTCCACATCCTTGCCGCTCTTACAGTAAAAAACCCTCTACATAGTTTAAGGTTAAACCTTTATTAGCTTTGTTGCCCTTCTTTGTACTCGCTCCATTTCCAGTACATCCTTCCTGAGGACTGGTGCCCAGAACTGAACAGCATACTCCAGGTGCGGCCGGACCAGAGTCTTGTAGAGCGGGAGAATTATTGTTTTATCTCTGGAGTTGATCCCCCTTTTAATGCCAATATTCTGTTTGCTTTGTTAGCAGCAGCTTGGCATTGCATGCCATTGCTGAGCCTATCATCTACTAGGACCCCCAGGTCCTTTTCCATCCTAGATTCCCCCAGAGGTTCTCCCCCCAGTGTATAGATTGCATTCATATTTTTGCCACCCAAATGCATTATTTTACATTTTTCTACATTGAATCTCATTTGCCATGTAGTTGCCCACCCCATTCATTTGTTCAGATCTTTTTGCAAGTTTTCCACATCCTGCAGAGAAGTTATTGCCCTGCTTAGCTTAGTATCGTCTGCAAATACAGAGATTGAACTGTTTATCCCATCCTCCAGGTCGTTTATGAACAAATTAAATAGGATTGGTCCCAGCACAGAACCCTGGGGGACCCCACTACCCACCCCTGACCATTCCGAGTACTCCCCATTTATCACCACCCTCTGAACTCGCCCTTGTAGCCAGTTTTCAATCCATGTACTCACCCTATGGTCCATGCCAACGGACCTTATTTTGTACAGTAAACGTTTATGGGGAACTGTGTCAAATGCTTTTGCAAAATCCAGATACACCACGTCTACGGGCCTTCCTTTATCTAGATGGCAACTCACCTCCTCATAGAAGGTTAATAGATTGGTTTGGCAAGAATGATTCTTCTTGAATCCATGCTGATTACTGCTAATGATACCGTTCTCATTACTAAAATCTTGTATATAGTCCCTTATCATCTCCTCCAAGAGTTTACATACTATTGATGTTAGGCTAACCGGTCTGTAATTCCCAGGGATGTATTTTGGGCCCTTTTTAAATATTGGTGCTACATTGGCTTTATTCCAATCAGCGGGTACCATTCCAGTCAGTAGACTGTCTGTAAAAATTAGGAACAACGGTCTGGCAATCACTTGACTGAGTTCCCTAAGTACCCTCGGATGCAAGCCATCTGGTCCCGGTGATTTATTAATGTTAAGTTTCTCAAGTCTAATTTTAATTCTGTCCTCTGTTAACCATGGAGGTGCTTCCTGTGTTGTGTCATGGGGATAAACACTGCAGTTTTGGTTACTGAAGCCCCCCGATTCACTCGTGAAGACTGAGGAGAAGAATAATTTCATTATTATTCCTTTATTTTTGGCTTGTGGAATTTACAAATGCAGCAATTTAGAAATGGGATGAAAGGTTTAGCTCTGGGAAAGACTTTCTGAAAGATAAAAAGTGCATTTTATATACAACTAAATAGATCAGACCAAAATGAGGGACAAATGAGGAGGAAAGAGGGACAGAGGGATTTTTTTTCAAAATCAGGGACAGTCCCTCGAAATCCGGGACAGTTGCTCCCCATAAGCTCAGCCAAGGGGCCAATGCCTGGAAGGGAAATATTGTCTGTGCCCCCCCCCCCCATTAGCGGGGGCATGCAAGCAGGGCCGTCTTAATAGCGTCATGAGCCCCTTGGCAAGGTAATGCACTGGGTCCCCTACAATCCTGTCCCAACTTACGCACCTATTCTCCAGAATTATAGTTTAAATAGTTGATAGAATTAAAGCTTTATTTACTAATACTTTCAATAGTACAGGTAGGGAGGCAGAAAGGCACAGTAATGGGGGGTGGGGTACAGGACGCTGCCTAGGACAGCTTAGTAAAAGTGACTTAGTGACTATCCTCGCAAATCCGGGACAGTTGTAATGCAAGATTATTATGGGCACCCCTGATAATCAAGATTATCAGGGGTGCCCATGCATTAAGACAGCCCTGCCTGCAAGAAGGTCCTGGACTCCTATGGCCTACCATTTCTTGGAGTAAAGACAACATTGTTCCCATTACACTTTTTTCCCTTTTTTTTTTTTATTTTAAATATAACATGTAGCTTTATTCCTGCCGAATTCTGACTTGTTACAATGTAGCCAATAAGGGCAAAGGAAATAATTGCAGAGAAAAATGTTTTATTTGTTACATTTTAATGCAGATCCATTCACACGTATTATTACTGCTGGGCATAATCTCTCCAACCCAGTCAAGAGGGAATGACATAGAAAAGATTTAGTTGCATTCTTCAGCCAGGACGCAGGTATTGGCGCTGTTACGCATGTATCCTTTCTTGCACGCACAGCCTATTTTGCACATAGCCATACAGATTTTTGGAGGGTTAGACCGGTTGGCACATGTGACCGGGCATGGGCTGGCACATGTTTCATATTCCTCATTTTCATTACAGGAACCTGGAACACAAAGAGAAAAAGTCGCAGACAGAGGGAAAAAAAAACAAAAAACAAACCCCTAAAGAGAGCCAGTGGACTATAAAGTACAGAAATGTCAATTAATTTAAAGTCATACTTGCAGTGATTTTCTTTTCCATCATTTTTTTTTTCTCACTTACAATGTGCCCCTGAATGTCCTAGCAACTTTGACCACTCCTGGAAGAGTAATTTCTATAGCACATTCCCCTCCCCCTCCTTGCACGTCATAGCTCTCTCCTCTTCTAGGAGTGTCTAATTACTGCCTGTGCTGACCCAGCTCCTTTGACCTTCCCCTTATTCCCCTACATAACTTTTTACGTAGCTGCCAGGAGAGGAGCAATGGAGAATACTGTCTGACCGCTCTGAGGCTGCTGACATCACATCCAAGATGGCGGGACCCAGCAGCAGTCTCATGACTTTAGATCTCTACATAGGGGAGGATTGTACAGGTAAATAACATCCATCAAATATATCAACCGCACATATCTTATGGGAAGATTTTTGTTGCATCACAGCTGCTTCCCTTATTTCCAAAATGAATTTACACAGATTTGTAGATGGAAGATTATGAGTCCGATCTGCCACTGTGGAAGGGGGACTCACAGATATCAATGGGGCAGAAATGCGCACCGCACTCGTAGTCAATCGATTACTTCCTCCGGCTCCATAACTGAAGATCTGTACCTCCATATGAATCTGGAGGAATGGTCTGCAGGAACCTTTGTATTGCAACCAAGGCCGCTGATAGGGCAGTACAGCCAGCCCTCCTGTACTGGGCCCGGGACCCATCAGTTCAAAAGGGGGACTGGGCACTCGTCAAGCAGAAGGGCCGGCTGTACTGCCTTATTGCCGATAGTTGTGGCTACCCCTGCCACCCTGCCAGCTTCTCCTACTTCTCTCCCTCTGGCTGTGCTGCAGGGGGATCAGTATCTGCACCCCCCCCCCCCCCCCCCGATCCTGCTGTCTGGACCCTCCTTCCCTGCAGTGCCGCTGGATTCCCTCCTATTCTCTCCTGCTGGCACATGGGGGCGGGGGGGAGGGGGATTGTTTCAGGATGGAAAGTAGGGGGAGGTAAATATACCCTATTTACTGGCCCCTTCCTTTCCTGAATGAGCATAATGAGTGATCGGTACCGATCGCTCCCGTGTCTATTCATCACCGAAGCATAGTAAAATAAAGAACAAGATTCCTCAGGCTTGAGACTTTAAATGGACGCAAGACAATAATATTATAAAAGTACAAAATTTATTGGACAAACAATAAATAAATCAACAAATGTAATACAATATAAATATGAATGAATGCAGATAACTGATGATAAAAGAAACATCTATATAAGGGGAGAAGACCAGCTTAAAAAGAAGGGGGAGCTCGCAAAGAAATAGGACTATTTCTTTGAATCTTGTTCTTGATAATATGCCGGCATGGGATGCATAGGCAACCTAGTCGGCTAGATGAGGCAAAGCCCTACCATTACTTTGAAGCATAGTAAAATGTGCTTATTATGCTTCAGTTTGTGAATGAGCAGGGAGCCTCTGATTGGTTTGCCTATCTCTACAGCACGTCTCGAAACTCCGTTCTCAGTAATCTTACCGCTTTGTTGATTCGGGAAACTGGATGCTGTAAAACAGAAGGACAAACATCCTATTAACATACGCCATTGGTTAATGCGACAAGCAGTCCATGGTGTGCAAAGTGCGATAACAATTCACTTGACTTTGAACTTGTAAATTAATGAATTTGGATTGGACGGACGGTGTGGAGTTACTGCACAACTTTATTTATGAGCTGCATTTCTCATTGTTTAGTTTATTATTTAGCAATTGTTACAAATCTGTTCTGTGGGTGATTTTGGCGATTTGACCTTCACCTTGCTTGGAAGATGTGTGCAATTATTTAGTCAATTAGTAAAGACGCCATTGTTCACCTGGATCTCTTATTTGCTCTTGTGAACTGGTGATAGGTGTTCTTCCAGCCTTAAAGGGGTTGTTACCCCTTCACCTTAATGTATTCTATGCATTAAGGTGAAAAACCTTTTGTGCTGCATCACCCCCCCCCCCCCCACCCCTTTTTTCTTACCTGAGCCCGATCGTTCCAGTAATGGAGATGAGCCCAGCAGCTCCTGTCTTGGTTCCTCTCGGCTCCTGCTGCTGTCAATAAAATTCAGTGACACGGGAGCCGGGGGCGGGGCCGAGTCCTGCCATCTGTGTCAATGGACGCAGCAGCAGGACTCGGGAGCGCACCTGCAGAAGTGCCCCCCTATGGAAAGCGGCTCTCCGTGGGGGCACTCGAAAAGGGGAGGAGCCAGAAGCGCCACCGGGAGGGGGGGGACTTCAGAAAACGAGGATCGGGGCTGCTCTGTGCAAAACCATTACACAGAGCCGGTGAGTGTAACATGTTTGTTATTTTTAGAGGAAAAAAAAAAACCACGAGACTTTACAATCACTTTAAGGGCTGTACACACGATAAGAAAATCAAAAGTGACATTTTGTACGACGAGCGATCGGCTGATTATCTGATCGTTAGTAGAGTGTTTTCGACAGCCAAAGCTGACTTTTCGGATGACAAAAACTGAAGGTGCAGGCTATAAAAATTTTAACGTACGCGAACACAACGTTTGATTTTCATTTAACCACTTCCCGCTCTGCCATATATAGCAATATGACATCAAGAAAGTGGTTCTGCTATCCTGACCGGACATCATATGATGTGATCAGGATAACAAGCCGCCACGCGGGGGGGCGCTGTTGTGGTGTGCAAGCCTGACACACCGCAACACTGATTTCGGTAAAGAGTCTCTGACGGAGACTCTTCTTTACCACGTGATCAGCCGTGTCCTATCACAGCTGATCACGTTATAAACAGGAAGAGCCATGTATCGGCTTTTCCTCACTCGCGTCTGACAGACACGAGTAGAGGAGAGCCGATTGGCTGCTCTCCTGACAGGGGGGGGGTCTGTGCTGATTGATTATCAGTGCAGCCCCCCCCCCCTGGATGCCCATCAGGGATGCCACCAGGACCACCAGGGATGGCCACCACTGATGACCTCCAGGTATGCCACCCATGCCCACCAGAGATGCCAATGTGTGCCTACATATGATGCCAATGTGTGCCCACATTTGATGCCAAGCAGTGCCCATCAGCAATACCTGCCGGTGCCTCCATAGCAGTGATGCCCAGCAGTGCCACCTATCAGTGCCCACCTATCAGTGACCATCAGTGCCACCTATTAGTGCCCATCAGTGCCACCCATAAGTACCCATCAGTGTAGCCTTTCAGTGCCCATCTGTGCTGCCTATGAGTGCCCATCAGTGCACTGGTGGGGGGGGTGTCTATGCCACAAGACAATACAGTGTATGTTTTGAGCTCTTGTGGCTGCAGGACAAGCAAGACCTCCTTAGCTGGACATGTGTATAAAGTTTCTTTACAACATAAACTGGTTTATATGGACAAAGAATTATAATAATCAGTAATACCTTCCTAAATAAACTACCGAATACAATACTATGACGGATTTCATAACAAAATATGTGTATCAAAATGTATTATTTGTTTTGTTTTTATTTGATTTGTTAACCCTTGAAAAAAATAATAAAATTCATTTTGAAAAAAAGAAAGAAAAAAAGAAAGAAAGAAAGAAAGAAAGAAAGAAAGAAAGAAAGAAAGAAAGAAAAAGAAAGAGAAAGAAAGAAAGAAAGAAAGAATGAAAGAAAGAAAGAAAGAAAGAAAGAAAGAAAGAAAGAAAGAAAGAAAGAAAGAAAGAAAGGAAAAAAAAAAACATTGTTGGAAACATACCTCTTCCAATGAATGATGCACAGACCACTATGGAAATATGTAAGATTACAAAAATTAATTGGACACAGGAAACCAAAACTACAATATATAATACAAAATTATAAGAGCTCACATTAATCTGAAATGAAGCATCTACATTAGAGGGAGTTGCATTTTTTTATTCACAGTAAAGCTGGCTGACACTTATCCCCCCCGCAATTTACCTCTTATTATAGACCAGAGCAATTTTTATACGATTTAAATTTTTCTGCAATCGATCCGCAAACAAAAAAAAGAAAGAAAGAAACTATAAGAAACGCACCCCTTCTCTACTTTGCTCAGATAGTAAATTAGAAATGTTGCTACTTTAGATAAATAAATATACATTTCATTCTATAATTTGTTCTATTTAAAGCGTTTGTTAACCGCGGATGTTCAAAAAAAAAAACCTGCAACAGCATAATGAGCTAGGGCTATGTGATTGGCTGGAGCCGCGATGACATCACTCCCGCGCATGCGCAGCCCTCGGTTTCGGCACAAAGCTCTGAAGTCTTGGCAAAGCATGCCAGACCTTCAGAGCGCATGCACCAGTGATGTCATTGGCTACATGCAAGGGGAATATCTCCTAAACGGTGTACGATTAGGAGATATTCACTTTACCTACAGGTAAGCCTAATTATAGTGGTGCAAAGCTTGGCAAAAGTTTGAATGAAATAAAGGTCTTTAAATTAAACACTAAAAAAAAAAAAAAAAGAAAAAAAGGCAAACAAAATAAGTGGAAAAGGGATTAAATATCAATGGTGCCAAAAATCCAAATAAACAAAAAATCATCAGAAAAATAATAGTAGTAGGAATAAACTAAGGCTTATGAGGGTTCTTATGTTTAAACGTATATATCTTTATTTTTTATTTATTTGTATTTTATTTATTTGTATTGCATTTATATTTATTTATTTGCATTATTTTATTTTAGTTACACATGTTATTAGTTCCCTTTTAACCCTTTATTAATTTGCATATTAAAGGTGGTTAAAGCGGAACTTCAGTAATTTTTTCCACTTTCTAACTATTAACTATCTTCTGCCCTTGTTGTTTTAACTTTGGATAGTAAAACATTTTTCCTGACAGACTCCATGGCAGCCTACGTGTGGTTTAACCCCGCCTCCTCTCCAATGCTATAGGACCCCATTCCCATAAATTTGAGCTCCGTCACTTGTGGGGACTACGGCCCCTGCCTTTGCGGGAGCTTTTAACCCTTTATTCGGCCACTAGCAGGGGTCAAAAGTCCCATTAGCGGGTAAAAAGCGCCGCTATTACAGTGTCAAAACGCCACTAAAATTAGTGGCGCGTTACTGCTAATGCCCCCCATGCCCCAGTGTGAAGGTAGCCTTAGTGAATGTAATGAATACGAATTTATCCGAAGTTACAAATTATCGCACATCATAAATTCGTAAATTCGAAAATGTATAATTTCGTATATTCGTGAATTTGAAAATTCGAAAATTCACACATTCATACAAAATTCTAAAGAACGAAAATCCGAAAATTTGAAATAATATCTAACTAATAATAACTAATAAATTATAGGTGTTGGAATTTCCTTTCAAATTTGGCTGTTAGTGAACGTAACGAATACAAATTTATCCAAAGTTACAAATTATCCAAAATAACAAATGCCGCATCTAAATGAATGGAACGCAAGGAGTTAATAATAATAAATAACAATAATAATATTAATAATAAAAACCTTTTATTACTATTATTTATTATTAATTTGCTTAGTTCCATCTTTTTAGATGCGGCATTCGTTATTTCAGATGATTTGTAACTTTGGATAAATCCGTATTCGTTACGTTCACTATCAGCCAAATTTGAAAGGAAATTCCAATACTTATAATTTAATAGTTAGTTATTATTAGTTAGATATTATTTCAAATTTGTGGATTTTCCCTCCTTCGAATTTTCGGATTTTCTATCTTATTTTTGGATTTTCGAATTTATGGATTTTAAAATTGACGAATATACGAAATTAAAAATTTTTGAATTTACGAATTGATGATGTGCGTACATAACGAATGACCCAAAAAGCGAAAAAAAACAAAACAAAAAAAAAATGAAACAAAAATATATTATTAATTTGTTCCGTTCCATTTGTTTAGACATGACATTCGTTATTTCGGATGTTTTGTAACTGGATAAATGCATATTCGTTACGTTCACTAACAGCCAAATTTGAAAGGTAATTCCAACACCTATAATTTAACAGTTACTTACTATTAGTTAGATAATATTTCAAATTTTCGGATTTCCGTTCTTTAAAATTTTCGGATTTTCTTTCTTATCTTCGGATTTTCAAATTTATGAATTTATGAATTTTCAAATTTACGAATATACGAAAGGATAAAACTTTGAATTTACGAATTGACGTTGTGCGATCATAACGAATGACCCGAAAAACGAAAAAAAAAACCCCAAAACAAAACAAAAAACAAACAAATAAAACAAAAACGAAAACAAACCCATTTTTCGGCAGTGCACATGTGTACTTTAGACAAACTTTAATATCAGAGGATGGAAGTACTTGTTATTTTGTAATAATATTGCATGCAATAATAATAATAATAATAATAATAATAATAAATAATGCTTACCGAACCCACAAAGCAGAAGAATTGCTCCGACCTTCATCTTCCTGTCCTCTAACCTTAATAAAAAAAAAAAAAATTTCTAATCACCTTTCTATAAAAAGAGAATATAAATGAAGATGAGATGCAGTGGAGAGGAGCGTACCTTTCCCACGCTATGCTGTGTTTTGTATGTTTAGTTACACTCCATTCCTTTTATTGGTCTGCTTTATGTACATTGGAAGCTGGTCACTTATTTGTTTATTGTTCTCTGAGCTCAGCTGGATTACCGGAGGGGATAAAATGTATGAAATGTACAATTGTGTGGTAAGATATGGAGAAAGTTTGATGCCAGTTAATTAATCTTATTATTTATTTTAATGCGAATGCGGGTATGTGTCAACATCCAAGACAAACATAACAAATATATTACATTAGAACACCAGATTTCCCATCGCTATCACTTTTAATGGCATCGCTGAGGACGGATCATGACATTTCCTATTCATGAGGGCAACCTTAAAGTGTATGTTGCCCTAAATATTTATTTTCTACATGTGTGTTCACACACGTGTATTTTATGAATCATAGTCTGTCATTTTCGTGTGCTTCTTTCATCTGATGTACCTGGTTGCTCCTACCAGTCACTTTTCTTTATTTTTAACCTCTTGCTTACCGGGCACTTAAACCCCCCTCCTGCTCAGACTAATTTTCAGCTTTCAGCGCTGTCGCACTTTGAATGACAATTGCGCGGTCATACAACACTGTACCCAAATGATATTTTTATAATTTTTTTTCACACAAATAGAGCTTTCTTTTGGTGGTATTTAATCACAGCTGGGATTTTTATTTTTTGCTAAGCAAACAAAAAAAGATAGAACATTTTGAAAAAAAAAAAAAGTCTCATAGTTTGTTCAAAAATTTTGCAAACAGGTAATTTTTCTCCTTCATTGATATGCGCTGATGAGGTGGCACTGTTGGTTACTGATAGACTGCACTGGTGGGCTCTGATAGGCACAGATAAGGTGGTACTGATGGTGACAGATAAGGCGGTACTGTTGGGCACAGATAAGATGGCACTGATGGGCCCTGATGGGTGGCACTGATGGGCAATGAAGGGCACTGATAGGTGTTACTTATAGGTACCACTGATAGATGGCACTGATGGGCACTGATAGGTGGCACTGATAGGTGGCACTGTGGGCACTGATAGGTGGCACTGTGGGCACTGGTAGGTGGCGCTGGTGGGCACTGGTAGGCAGCACTGTTGTGCACTGGTAGGTGGCACTGGCAGATGGCACAGGTGGGCACAAATGAGCTGGCGGCAGCTCTCCTTGATCAGGACCGATGTCCCTCTGAGAGCCACCGGTGATCGGCTTTTTTTTTCTCCTCACGCTATCAGCGTGAGGAGAAAAAATAGCTGATTACCGGCTCTGTTTACATCACATGATCAGCTGTCATTGGCTGACAGCTGATTGCATAGTAAGGGGTCGGCATCGATATGGCACTGCGTTACTTTAACTGACAATTGAGCGATTGTGCGAAGCTGTACCCAAATAAAATTTATGTCCTTTTTTCCCACCCACAAATAAAGTTTCTTTTGATGTATTAGGCGTTTTTTATTTTTTGCGCTATAAACAAAAAAAGGTATTACTCTTGACATCTCTTTCTGTGAATGGATCACTGCAGGCCTCTCCATTGTTGGAGACTTATATAGAGACTCTCTACTGTTCTTGTTTCAGCTTCTGCAGAATAGCCAAAACATTACCTTCAAAGACTTCTTCAAATATCTTAGACTCCGCTCAGCCCTTTCTTTCGGACGATCTCACACTGTGCTATCTAATCAAACTCTACGAAAAGGTCTCACCCCACCGCCGAGATATCTCTTATATCTAAAAACTCCTCACCGATGCTTCCCACAACTTGAAGACCCCATTGATGCTACATTTGGAACAACTGCTACAATGCACCTACATTCCCCAACAATGGCATCATTCCCTTCAAATGCCTTTAAAGACCTCCCACTGGACACTACACTGGGAATCTGTCCAGAAAATATTTCACAATTGGTATCTTACCCCATCTAACTCGATTTCGGTCCTCGATTTTGTCCCACTCTTACTAAGCTTCTCTCTTCTATTATACCAATCCCTTTTGCCACAGATGGTTCTATTGGGTTTGGATATACAGTAGATACCTGGCCTTGATTCTCCCACGGCGTCATGTAAATACAAAAGTGCAACCCCCCCCCCCCTTTTATTTCATGTTGCTAGAAACGATGAAATCAGACCAAGACAGAAGTACAGTTCAATCACACTTGTTTAATAATAAAAGTAAAAAGAACAAACGTAGTCAAAACATAGCCAGAGTTCAGTAACTGGAACGGATAGTCAGCCAAGCCAGAAGTCAGGGTTTAAAGTAGTGGAACAGCAAGCAGGATCTGGAGCCAGAAGGGATGTCAGCAAAGCCAGTCTTTAAACAAGAACACAGGAGATGTTTCTTGTGATGTTGACCAAGGCGAAGGCAGAGACCCTCTGGACTGGACAGCTTAAGTAGGCAGGACTGACAAGCCGGATATGAACAACAGCTGAGTAACTGTGGAGAGAGATGGGAGCTGGCAATTAGCCAACAGTTGAGTGGCCAGCTCAGAGAAGGAAGGGCAGAGCCCAGGCCTGACAGTACCCCCTCATCAATGACCCCTCCCCCTCAGAGGACCAGCAGGCTTGAGGGGAAAACGTCTATGGAAATCATGGAGGAGGACAGGGGCATGTATGTTAGAGGATGAGACCCAAGAGCATTCCTCCGGACCGTACCCCTTCCAATGCACCAGGTACTGTATGCGCCCACGGAACCTACGGGAGTCAACAATGGACTGTACTTCATACTCCTCATGGTTCTCAACCTGTACGGGGTGAGGACGAGGCACCAAGGTGGTAAAGCGGTTGCAGACCAAAGATTTTAATAAGGAGACATGAAATACATTCGAAATACGCATATTAGAAGAAAGGTCTAATGCGTAAGCTACTGGGTTAATCCTGCGAAGAATACAGAAAGGCCCAATAAACTGAGGTGCAAACTTTAATGAGGGAACACGAAGTCAGAGGTTGTGAGATGACAGCCAGACCCTGTCCCCAACCTGGTAGGAAGGCGCAGGCAGGCGTCTGCGGTCAGCATGGAGCCTGTACCTATCATTAGCATGACGCAAAGCCTCCTGGACTTGTGCCCAAGTGGAATGAAGACCACAGAGATTCTCCTCTAGCACACGAATACTCCGCGGAACAAACAAGTCAGGCAACATGGAAGGTTGGAAACAATAATTCACCATAAACGGGGATAATCGGGCAGCAGAATTGAAAGCGCTGTTGTGAGCAAACTCTGCCCACGGTAATAGGTCTGACCAGTTGTTATGATGGCGCAGAGACTGGCGCAGCAGCAGGGTCGGCCTGCAACATAGGTTGTACCGGGGCGGCCACAGTGGGAGATTACAGGTGAGCCGTGCGACTCGGGAGCGTTTGTAACGCCACTGATCCACGCGGTGATCCAGTTCATTCAATCTGGAAAAAATATTACAAACAAGTGGATTGATTGCATCTTCTGAATTCATGGCCTTTGCCTACTGTCAGAATCCATGAAATCAGACCGAGACAGAAGTACAGTTGAATCACACTTGTTTAATAACAAAAGTAAAAAGAACAAACGTAGTCAAATTATAGCCAGAGTTCAGTAACCGGAATGGATAGTCAGCCAAGCCAGGAGTCAGGGATCAAAGTAGTGGAACAGCAAGCAGGATCTGGAGCCAGAAGGAATGTCAGCAAAGCCAGTCTTTAAACAAGAACACAGGAGATGTTTCTTGTGATGTTGACAAAGGTGAAGGCAGAGACCCTCTGGATTGGATGGCTTAAGTAGGCAGGACTGACGAGCATGATATGAACAACAGCTGAGTAACTGTGGAGAGAGATGGGAGCTGGCAATTAGCCGACAGCTGAGTGGCCAGCTCATAGAAGGAAGGGCAGAGCCCAGCCCTGACACATGTGCATTGTTTAATAGTAATAGTTTAACCTGTAGCAATAACCTTTGGTTAGTGAATAACTTAGGCTCCTAAGGTTTTTAATAGTCATGTACAGCATCCGAAGTCCATTGTCTGACTATGTTGACACCCCCTGAGTTATAGATCATATTTGGCTTAACTTCTATTTTATTTCAAATGATGGCAGTCGCAGGAGTGAGAGGTGAGCTGGATTGCACCATTTGTCTATGTATCTACAACAATCCGGTCATCCTATCATGCGGACATACCTTTTGCCACAAGATCTGGCAGGGCAAGCACAATGGAGACTACGAATGTCCCGAGCGTCGAAAGAAATTTGATGCAAGACCTGAACTCAACAAGAACATTGCTCTATCTAACATAGTGGCCAGTATCTGTTCCTCTTCTTGCAACCAAGAAAAGCCTTTGAACTGGAAGTGTACCATTCACAACAAAACTATGAAGTTCTACTGCTTCAATGACTCAACCTGTGTTTGCGTCTCATGCTTTGTCATAGGAGAACACAAGGGTCATCAAGTGCAACCTTTGGCTGGGGCTTCTGAGATGTTCTTGAAAAACTAACCTTAAAGGACCAACAGGTTGAGAAAAGAGTTATAAATCTGGAAGCCTACAAGACAAAAGTGGAGAAACAGGCCAATAATGTCAATGAACGTATTGACTCCATGTTTCACAAAATCAAGGCACAGTTGGATCATCTACAGAAGCAATTTAAGGATGAGGTGATCCACCAGGAAGGACGGCGGACACAGCCAGTGTTGGAACAAATACAAAAGCTGGTAGAATTGAGAGATGACATGTCAAAGAGGATCAAAAGAATTGAAGGGCTTGAAAATGTGACAGAACCCTTGCAGTTCCTCCTGGAATATTCTACTTGCACAAAGGACATTGGTGATGTCCAAGATCAAGATCCCCCTCTATTGGGTGACCTGGATGAAGTGCAGATAATCATGATGCTACAGAGTAGAATGCCAGTTTTTTTGGCTGCTATAAAAGCCCAGAAATTGTTTTATCTCCAGCCAATCACAGAAATATTATTGGATACGAACACATCTGGTACTTATGTCTTCATCTCACCCGACTTGAAGACCACCACTGCTGTGGGCCATATACATCAACCGGATTCCCCCCCACCGCTTTCAGTACAGTCAAGTTTTAAGCACTGCCAAGTTTTGTTCAGGGCGGCATTACTGGGAAGTGGCCACTGGTCTCACTGGAAGGTGGAGAGTTGGCATTGCTTATAACAGCATAGACCGGAGAGGTGATGGCCATTTGCTTGGCAACAACAATAAATCGTGGTGTATGGACATGAAAAACAATTTATTTTCTGGCTTTAGCATATAAAAGACAAGATAATATCTGATTCTAAATCATGAATTCATATATTGGACATTACAGGCTTCCTGTTTTTTTTTTTTTTGAAGATAGTGGTCTTCAAAAAAGACCACTATCTGGTGAATGGAGTTCACGTTCTGAGTGAGTAATTACACTCAGGGTTTTCTGATTTTGGGTTATCTGATTTTGGGTTTTCTGATTTCGAATATGGCTTTTAGCCTTGATGAGACAACCCCCCTAACCTATTATGCTCCTTTATATTAGGTCCTATTGCACCCCGACATATGGTTCCACTAAATCTTTGAGACATACCACAGCTATATGATACATGGTATATCATTGGCTCCTGCACACTCTGATTGGCGCATGTAAGTGACCCTTTTTTTTTTGGAATCTCTTGACACATTAGCAAAAAAACATTTTTTGGAGTATATATGTATGGCCTATATTATTCTCAATGAGCATTCATCTCATGTTTTAATCAGCAATATGCTAAAAAAAGAGAATATAAATGAAGATGGGATGCAGAGGAGAGGAGCGTACCTTTCCCACGCTATGCTGTGTTTTGTATGTTTCGTTACACTCCATTCCTTTTATTGGTCTGCTTTATGTACATTGGAAGCTGGTCACTTATTTGTTTATTGTTCTCTGAGCTCAGCTGGATTACCGGAGGGGATAAAATGTATCGAATGTACAATTGTGTGTTAAGATTTGGAGAAAGTTTGATACCAGTTAATGAATCCTATTATTTACTTTCATGCAAAATGCGGGTATGTGTCAACATCCAAGAGAAAAATAACAACTATATCACATTAGAACATCAGATTTCCCATCGCTATCCCTTCAAATGGCACTGCTGAGGACGGATCATGACATTTCCTATTCATAAGGGCAACCTTAACCTCTTGCTTACCGGGCACTTAAACCCCCCCTCCTGCTCTGACCAATTTTCAGCTTTCAGCGCTGTCACACTTTGAATGACAATTGCACGGTCATGCTGCACTGTACTCAAATGAAATTTTTATAATTTTTTTCACATAAATAGAGCTTTCTTTTGGTGGTATTTATTCACCACTTGGGTTTTTATTTTTTGCTAAACAAACAAAAAAAGACAGAAATTTTTGAGAAAAAAAAATCATGTTTCATAGTTTATTATAAAATTTTGCAAACGGGTACTTTTTCTCCTTCATTGATATTCGCTGATGAGGCAGCCCTGACGGGCACTGATGGGCTGCACTGACGGGCACTGATGGGCTGCACTGATGGGCACAGATACGGTGACACTGATAGGCACAGATAAGATGACACTGATTTTTTACTTTCTGCTATAAAATATATCCAATCAAAAAATGTAAACAATCCAGTTTCTTCATCAGTTTAGGCCAATGTGTATTCTGCTACATATTTCTGGTTAAAAAAAAAAAAAATCCCAATAAGCGTATATTGATTGGTTTGCGAAAAAGTTATAGCGCTTTAAACTATGGGATATATTTATGGACCTATTATCGTTTTTACTAGTAATGGCAGCGATCGGCAATTTTTAGCTGGACTGCGACATTGCAGTGGATAAATCTGACACTATAGATGTGAATGGATATTAAGCAATGTGCTAATAGTGGCTGCACTACACACAAATGTCCAAATTGAATGAAATGATGAAAATACAGTCCAATTAGGTTTGTGATCCAATACACATGTGAGAAGTTCCTGGCATTCCTGGGAACCTTGGAGTGAAAAAATGGAAGCAAACACCACCACCGTGAAAGAGGGAGGAGGCTTACCAGATAATATTGACTTGACGGGGCATATACCACCCAAGTCAACAAGGCTTGTTGGGTTCAAACCACCCAATGGGGGACAGCAGATCCTGGAACTCCCTCAGTCGATCAGCCTTGGACGGTCATGAGATGTTAGCTGAAGGCTCCAGGAGTCTCGGGGAGCATGAAAACTTATTGTCACAGGAAGGGTATCATGTAATAGAAAAAGGGGGCTGACATAGTGTGATACCGTTTAAAAAGAAGGTGGTTTATTAAAAATATAAATTCAGCACTAACATTTGGAAGAAATTGATACAGCATGTAAAAGCATGAGGCGATGTTAGCGGAAGGTCCAACCAACGCGTTTCAACTGCACAGTCGTCATCTGGGGTGTGGACCCCCCCGGAAAACATTGCTTAAATGGAGATAGTGACCCCAGAGTTTGCTTGACACCAGAAGTGATCCCAAATGACATCACTTCCTGTCTCCATGTCTAAATCCAAAACCCAAAATGAAGGAACAGTTTGTACATACGAATGGATTGCATGATAGCGATAGCCAGCACCTCCGAATGGCATAATGGAATGCATCTCACAGTGCGCCATGCACCTAAACGCTCAGTCTGTAAACCAAGCCTCGTTATGAAATCGAGGCATGGTTGTCTGGCTGCCATCTCAAACTAAACAAGCCTCGTTTTGAAACTGAGGCTTGGATAAGTGACTTCCTCTTTGTATAACTTTACTTCGTGTTTTGCAGCATCTGGTCTATTAGCCAAACCTCGCTATGAAGTCGAGGCGTTGCTATAGGGCTTCCATCACAACTAGTTATAGACCTGATAGACATGATGCTGCAAAACACAAAGCTGATGCTTTGGTAAACAAATAATTAATCTTCAAACAGCACAATGCTTTAACTTACAATGGTTATCTCCTTTCATAAACTCATTGGATGGGGTAATACAGTAGGTGACCGCCATATTGTGTCAATCTCGCCACATTTCTCAGGGAGATTTGACACCTGGGATCTCCGTCGCAGGAGCCAGCGCCGAGATGGCTCACTCATCGGGAAAGGAAAACTTTGTTTTCCTTCCGCGATGAGTGACAGGCAGTGCTGACAGCTGTCTGGTATGAATCCTGAGGGGGAACGCCGCGCCAAATTTTAAATGAAAAAACCGGCATGGGTCCCCCCCCCCAGGGGCATACCAGGCCCTTAGGTCTGGTATGGATTGTAAGGGGAACCCCCTACGCCGAAAAATCTACGTGGGGGTCCCCCCAAAATCCATACCAGACCCTTATCCGAGCACGCAGCCCGGCCGGCCAGGAAAGGGGGTGGGGACGAGCGAGCGCCCCCCTCCTACCAGGCTGCATGCCCTCAACATGGGGGGGTGGGTGCCTTGGGGGAGGGGGGTGCCCTGCGGCCCCCCCCCACCCCAAAGCACCTTGTCCCCATGTTGATGAGGACAAGGGCCTCTTCCCGACAACCCTGGCCATTGGTTGTTGGGGTCTGCGGGCGGGGGGCTTATCGGAATCCGGGAGCCCCGGATTCCGACAAGCCCCCAGATCCCGGCCCCCCACCCTGTGTGAATGAGTATGGGGTACATGGTACCCCTACCCATTCACCTAGGGAAAAGTGTCAATAAAAAACCCCCACAGTGCACAGGTTTTAAGAGTAATTTATTAGGCAGCTCCGGGGTCTTCTTCCGACTTTGGGGGGTCTCCTTCCGACTTCTCCCGGGGTTCTGCCTTCTCTCCCGGTGTTCCGCCTCTTCTCCCGGGCCCCTCCGCTAGCTTCTTCCAGCTCTATTGCCAGCGAGGGGCCCGGTCTGCTGCCGCTGTCTTGTCGCCGCTGTCTTGTCGCCGCTGTCTCGCCGCTGTCTCGCCTCTTCTTCTCTTCTTCTCTTCTTCCGATGTTGACACGGCGCTCTCTCCAGCTGGAATGCTTTGTGCGAGCTGCGGAGCCATTTATATAGGCGGTGACCCCGTCCCCTTGTGACGTCATGTTCCCAGCATGCGCAGGGACTCTGGTGTCATAAGGGGGCGGGGTCACAGCCTATATAAATGGCTCCGCAGCTCGCACAAAGCATTCCAGCTGGAGAGAGCGTCGTGTCAACATCGGAAGAAGAGAAGAAGAGAAGAAGAGGTGAGACAGCGGCGGCGAGACAGCAGCGGCGCGACAGCGGCAGCGAGACAGCGGCGACAAGACAGCGGCAGCAGACCGGGCCCCTCGCTGGCAATAGAGCTGGAAGAAGCTAGCGGCGGGGCCCTGGAGAAGAGGCGGAACACCGGGAGAAGAGGCAGAACACCGGGAGAAGTCGGAAGGAGACCCCCCGAAGTCAGAAGAAGACCCCAGAGCTGCCTAATAAATTACTCTTAAAACCTGTGTACTGTGTTTTTTTTTTTATTGACACTTTTCCCTAGGTGAATGGGTAGGGGTACCATGTTTTCCTTTCCCGATGAGTGAGCCAGCGCGACATGCACAGTACCCTGTCGCCGAGAACCAGCGCGATGGTATCGCGCTGGAAACAAAATCTCGCGGTCAGGTACTGTAGGTGAAATCAAGGCACAGTGATTTATCCTCCCTCTGGTGAATGGAGTTCACCTTCTGAGCGAGTAATTACACTCAGGGTTATCTGCTTTTGGGTTATCTGATTTTGGGTTATCTGATTTTGGGTTATCTGATTTTGTATATGGCTTTTAGCCTTGATGAAACAACTTTCTTAACCTATTATGGTTCCTTAAGCTATTATGCTCCTTTATATTAGGCACGGCCCTATTGCACCCCGACATATGGTTCCACTAAATCTTTGAGACATACCACAGCTATATGATACATGGTACATCATTGGCTCCTGCACACTCTGATTGGCGCATGTAAGTGACCCTTTCTTTTTTGGAATCTCTTGCCACATTAGCAAAGAAACATTTTTTGAGGTATATATGTATGGCCTATATTATTCTCAGTGAGCATTCATCTCATGTTTTAATCAGCAATATGCTAAAATATTTTAATTGTTTAATAAAATAAAAACTTTTAAATGAAATGTATGTGGTATAGTCTTTTTTCTGGTACTGGTAAAGTTTGTTAGTTTTGATTTCTCTTCTAAATATTTAAAATGCACATTCATTTAGCAAATAATATTTATTTTTTATTCATTTTAACACTCAGTAAATGTTAAAGAGATACTGTCACTTTGCCCATTTAGACATCCTGATAGGCACCTAATCAGTGCTCCCCTGCTCTTCCTTATTGGTAGCTGCTATGGTGACAAGTGAGGCAGGGGATTGCTGGCAAGATGAATATCATGGGGTTTGGGGGTAGGGGGGACCTTTTGTAAAGGCATTTTTTTACCTTGTATTTAATGGGCAAGGTGGCCACGTCTCTTTAAGCTCCAGTAGATCTTAACCCAATCATGAAGATTTCATGCAAGCTTTAAAATATTAATACGTTTAAAAAGTTGCCTTCAATGCTATAAAATCTTAAAATAATCAATAATGATCCTGTCATGAGGGTTCTTGTTCAGGCACTTTCTGTTGTAGGGTGACAACGCTCTTTCCCTGTCTTCCAGTTATGCTCCTAAATTGTCACCCTCTCCCATGCTTCCCTGGTGGAGACTACAAGTGCCCATGGAGACACACATTACACAGGCACGGTCCACCATTTTCACTAACAGGAAGTGGGTCCAGAGCAATGATGTGCCACCTAGCCTCTTTCAGACACTAAAGTTTTGGGGTGGTTATTGGGAAAATACGGCTTACATTTGTGATTAGTGGGAAGAATGTCCCTTACATTGGTGATCAGTGAGAAGAATGCTCCTTACATTGGTGATCAGTGAGAAGAATGCTCCTTACATTGGTGATCAGTGGGAAGAATGCCCCTTACATTGGTAGTCGATTGCAAGAATGCCCCTTACATTGGTGATCAGTGAGAAGAATGTTCCTTACATTGGTGACCAGTGGGAAGAATGCTCCTTACATTGGTGATCATTGGAAAAAATGCCCCTTACATTGGTGGTCAGTGGGAAGAATGTTCCTTACATTGGTGATCAGTGAGAAGAATGTTCCTTACATTGGTGATCAGTCGGAAGAATGTTCCTTACATTAGTGATCAGTGGGAAGAATGTTCCTTACATTGGTGATCAGTGGGAAGAATGTTCCTTACATTGGTGATCAGTGGGAAGAATGTTCCTTACATTGGTGATCAGTGAGAAGAATGTTCCTTACATTGGTGATCAGTGAGAAGAATGTCCCTTACATTGGTGATCAGTGAGAAGAATGTCCCTTACATTGGTGATCAGTGAGAAGAATGTCCCTTACATTGGTGATCAGTGGGAAGAATGTTCCTTACATTGGTGATCAGTGAGAAGAATGTCCCTTACATTGGTGATCAGTGAGAAGAATGTTCCTTACATTGGTGATCAGTGGGAAGAATGTTCCTTACATTAGTGATCAGTGGGAAGAATGTTCCTTACATTGGTGATCAGTGAGAAGAATGTTCCTTACATTGGTGATCAGCGGGAAGAATGTCCCTTACATTGGTGATCAGTGAGAAGAATGTTCCTTACATTGGTGATCAGGGAGAAGAATGTCCCTTACATTGGTGATCAGTGAGAAGAATGTTCCTTACATTGGTGATCAGTGAGAAGAATGTTCCTTACATTGGTGATCAGTGAGAAGAATGCTCCTTACATTGGTGATCAGTGAGAAGAATGCTCCTTACATTGGTGATCAGCGGGAAGAATGTCCCTTACATTGGTGATCAGTGAGAAGAATGTTCCTTACATTGGTGATCAGTGAGAAGAATGTCCCTTACATTGGTGATCAGTGAGAAGAATGCTCCTTACATTGGTGATCAGTGGGAAGAATGCCCCTTACATTGGTAGTCAATTGCAAGAATGCCCCTTACATTGGTGATCAGTGAGAAGAATGTTCCTTACATTGGTGATCAGTGGGAAGAATGTTCCTTACATTGGTGATCAGTGGGAAGAATGTTCCTTACATTGGTGATCAGTGAGAAGAATGTTCCTTACATTGGTGATCAGTGAGAAGAATGTTCCTTACATTGGTGATCAGTGAGAAGAATGTTCCTTACATTGGTGATCAGTGAGAAGAATGCTCCTTACATTGGTGATCAGTGAGAAGAATGCTCCTTACATTGGTGATCAGTGGGAAGAATGTTCCTTACATTGGTGATCAGTGAGAAGAATGTTCCTTACATTGGTGATCAGTGAGAAGAATGTTCCTTACATTGGTGATCAGTGAGAAGAATGTTCCTTACATTGGTGATCAGTGAGAAGAATGCTCCTTACATTGGTGATCAGTGAGAAGAATGTTCCTTACATTGGTGATCAGTGAGAAGAATGTTCCTTACATTGGTGATCAGTGGGAAGAATGTTCCTTACATTGGTGATCAGTGAGAAGAATGTTCCTTACATTGGTGATCAGCGAGAAGAATGTTCCTTACATTGGTGGTGTTAGAAACCATGTATCAGACCGAGACAGAAGTACAGTTAAATCCCACTTGTTTAATAATAAAAGTAAATAGAACAAACGTAGTCAAAACATATCCTGAACCAGGAATAGGGAAGCCCACCAATCAGAGCCACGCCATGCCAACCAATGAGGCATCAGCCTGTAATGATATACACAGATTAGATGGGAGGGAAACACACACTCTATGGCAGAGCAGTCACGTGAATGGAACCTCTATGGGAATGGGAAATATGGGAAATCTCCCTTGTACTTGTATCTAAATATGTTGGTCTTATGTATTTTCTGTCTTACTGTTTGTAGATTAATGTTCTAAGGAATATACTCTGTATTCCTTCATGTAATCCATGATTTTTACCCTTTTCCTGTACAATTAGATAGCTTGATGTGTATTAGTCTAGGCCTACTTTACTATATACCAATACATTTTTGTTATTGTGTTAAAGCTTTCACTCATGGTCAAAGAACTCTCATTTAACCCCAAAATCATATCTGGGAGAAATTAAATCTCAAATATAATACACGGGTAACAACCCTGTGGAGTTTGTACGCCGTGGGCAGAAAGTCACCTTCATAATTCGATGTGTAGCTCTTCTTGAAATGTCGGAACTTTATCAACAAAACACAATAATAATAATAATGCAAAATAATATTCACAGAAATGGATTGTACAAAGGATCAGAAGTCATTGCTGGGTTATTTAGATCCAAGCAATAAACTGAAAGGAAAAGTTGCAAGACATGAAGTACATTAAAATGCTAATTACAACCTCCGGTGATGAATCAGCTCTTTGGCAAACAAATAATTAATCTTCAAACAGCACAATGCTTTAACCTACAATGGTTATCTCCTTTCATAAACTCATTGGATGGGGTAATAGGTGAAATCAAGGCACAGTGAGCCCAAGGCAATGACAAAATATCTGAACATACCTTTATCTGTACATCAACTATGTGCACCAGTAGTGTTCAGGAAAGGAGTACTTTGCCCTCCAACCATAAACTAAATATTAATGGACCCTAAAATTCTTACATTAGTGGTCAGTGCAGAAATGCTTCCTTAGATTGGTGATCAGAGGAGAAGGCTCCTTTACATCCATGGCCAGCGGAGAAGGGCCCCTTACATTAGTTGTCAGTGAAGAAGTGTTCCTTTACGTGGGAGAAAAGCCCTTCACATTGGTAAACAGTAGAAGACGAGTTCCCCTGCATTGGTGACCTGTGGAAGAATATGTCCTTACACTGATAATCTGTAGAAGAGGTCCTTGCATTGGTGATCTCTGGAAGAATTTGTGAGAGAAGAAGTCCTCGCGTTGGTGATCTGCGGGATGAGAAGTCCTTACATTCGTGATCTGCGGGAGAAGAGGTCCTTACATTGGTGATCCATGGGAGATGAGGTCCTTACATGTATGATCTGTGGAAGATGAGGTCCTTACATTGATGATCTCTGGAAAAAGAGTTCCTTACAATGATGATTTGTGGGAGAAGTCCTTGCGTTGGTGATCTGCAGGAGAAGATGTCCTTACATTTGGGATCTGTGGGAGAAGAGGTCCTTATATTGGTGATCCATGGGAGATGAGGTCCTTACATTGATGATCTGTGGAAGACAGATTTCTTACATTAGTGACCCATGGAATAAAGAGGTCCTCACATTCCAGATCTGTAGGAGAAGAAGATCTTACATTGGTGCTCTAAGGGAAAAAGGTTCTTTACATCCCCAAATCCTGGACTTGAAGTGGTTAAAACTAGCTCATAGCTGCATCTGCTTGGTGTCATTTTTTTCAGCCAGTGATTGGCTGTTTAGTAAAAGTGATCCAGGCAGCTCTACAGCCCCCAATCATTTTTCTGGTAGTGAGAATGAAAGCCAAAATCCTACTGCTGTCACTGCCTGACGCCGCCCATAGCGGTTCTTTTGTTCCTCTGGGGAACCCAGGACCCTGGTAAAGTGGCCAGTCAGGGAAGAAGGAGATCAAGAAACATCCATTCCCCAAACTCCACTATGACTAATGGAACCTGAAAGTGACAAGCATTTTGTCACTTACAGTTTCAGAGTTGTAATTTTTTGGTTACTGTGGCCAGGAAAGCAGCTAATCAAGCACAATTTGTGTTTAATTAGTTGCAGTAAAGGACAGAGGAGTTATTGGGGGTCTACTAGACCCCTCTCTCTACAAAGAGTACCTGTCACCTGACAATGCTATCACAAAGGGGCTTTTTAGGCCCTTTGTGATAGCAATAAAGCTAAGTGCAAAAAAAAATTAAACAGTTTTATAAAAATTAAATTGTATCAAAATAAATAATTGTCTCAAAATAAGTAAAAATAATTAAATAAAATGAAAATTGCATCACAGTGCCCCCTTACATCCTGGATTCCATTAGAGTGCCATTTACATCAGGGTCTCCGTCAGAATGCCCCCTTACATTATGGTCTCCATCAGAGTGCCCTTTTACATCATGGTCTCCATTAGAGTGCCCCTTACATTATGGTCTCCATCAGAGTGCCCCCTTACATCATGGTCTCCATTAGAGTGCCCCCTTACATTATGGTCCCCATCAGAGTGCCCCCTTACATTATGGTCTCCATCAGAGTGCCCTCTTACATCATGGTTTCCATTAGAGTGCCCCTTACATTATGGTCTCCATCAGAGTGCCCCCTTACATCATGGTCTCCATTAGAGTACCCCCTTACATTATGGTCCCCATCAGAGTGCCCCATTACATCATGGTCTCCATCAGAGTGCCCTCTTACATCAGGGTCTCCGTCAGAATGCCCTCTTACATCACAGTTTCCATTAGAGTGCCCCTTACTTTAGGGTCTCCATCAGAGTGCCCCCTTACATCATGGTCTCCATTAGAGTGCCCCCTTACATCATAGTCCCCATTAGAGTGCCCCCTTACATTAGAGTCTCCATCAGAGTGCCCCCTTACATCATGGTCTCCATTAGAGTACCCCCTTACATTATGGTCACCATCAGAGTGCCCCATTATATCATGGTCTCCATTAGAGTGCCTCATTACATCAGGGTCCCCATCAGAATGCCCCCTTACATTAGGTCCCCATCAGAATGCCCTCTTACATCAGGGTCCCCATCAACGTGCCCCCTTACATCAGATGTCCCCATAAGAGTCCCCTCAAACATCAGGTATCCCCATCACAGTGCCCCCTTACATGGATTGTCACAATTAGAGTGCCAGCTTACACCAATTGCTCACATCAAACTGGCTCATGGATCAGTGGATTCACTTTCATAGATCTGGGATGGGGGGGATGGGGCATACCTGTGCCCTATGCATCCCCACAAGAATACCCCTAGATTCAGCCATGATGGCTGACCAGGCCTGTTACTGAGGGCTGATTCTTGAGTGCGCCGGGCATAACTCTGGTGCCTAGTGGACTGAACAGTTCTATTTAGACACTGACTGCTGTACAGGAAATTAGAGATATGGTGGTGATTGTTAGTACAAGGTCCATCTGACATTGTCTTCATATAGTCAAGTTTAATGTCAAGACATAAATAAATAAGGGGTAACCTGGCACCACAGCCACTTAAAGTGTTACTAAACCCAGGACCCTGCAGTCACTACATCTGGTCTTCTCAGGACCCTGCATTCACTATATCTGGTCTCCCACAATACACAGAACACGGAAATGCAATTATTTTAGTAAATATAAACTGCTAAACACCTTTTCTCATCAGCAGTATATAGCAGTCTTGTGACTTCTATCAGTGTCATTTTACAGCTTGTAGGAGGAGTTTTCATTCTCCTCTGACTATCCTAGGAGGCTGCAGGACCCCTTACCCTCTGTCTGGACAGTGCTGATTGGCCCTGTGGTGACCACATGCACTCTCCCAAGAAAAAGAAAAACTATTTAGCTATACTGAGCATGTGCAGAGTGCCCCCAAGGCTCTGTTCTATTAACAGATAGATTGGGGACAGTGGAAGAAGGGAAGGATTAGAGAAAACCGGATGAAACAGCTTTTTTACACAATGCAGAGGCTTAACCCCTTAGGTTCCACAGTGAGCATAACAAGCATGCTTTACTGCATATACAGACTGATTATACTGTTGTGAGCTTAGTAACACTTTAACCACTTACTGACCAGACGCCGTCATTATACTGCGGAAGATTGGTACGTTCCCGCGAACCGTCCTAGCTGTATGTCAGTTCCTTAAAGTGGGAATAGTATTCGCCGCCAGAAGGGGTGCCGATGTGCGTGGCCGGCGGTCGCAATGACCGCTGGCCACGCTCGATCGCGGGCACAAGAGCCAGAACAGGGACGTGTATGTGTAAACACACACGTCCCTGTTCTGTGAGGAGAGGAGAGACAGATCGTGTGTTCCTACTAGCTAAGAACAACAATCTGTCATCTCCTCTAGTCAGTCCCATCCCCCCGACAGTTGAAACAAACATGAGGGAACACATTTAACCCCTTGATCGCCCCCTAGTCTTAACTCCTTCCCTGCCAGTGACATTTACACAGTAATCAGTGCCTTTTTATAGCACCGATAACTGTATAATTGTCAATGGTCCCAAAAATGTGTCAAAAGGGTCCGATCTGTCCGCCGCAATGTCACAGTCCCAATAAAAATCACAGATCACCGCCATTACAAGTAGAAAAAAAAATAATATTAATAAATGCTATAAATCTATCCCCTATTTTGTAGACGCTATAACTTTTATGTAAACCAATCAATATACACTTATTGCGATTTTTATTACCAAAAATATGTAGAAGAATACATATCGGCCTAAACTGAGGAAAAAATTGGCTTTTCTAAAAGAAATTGGGGATATTTATTATAGCAAAAAGTACAAAATAGTGTTTTTTTCAAAATTGTCGCTATTTTTTTGCTTATAGCGCAAGAAATAAAAACCGCAGAGGTGATCAAATACCACTAAAAGAAAGCTCTATTTGTGGGGAAAAAAAAGACGTCAATTTTGTTTGGGTGCAGCATCGCACGGCCGCGCAATTGTCAGTTAAAGCGACGCAGTGCCGTATCGCAAAAAATGGCCTGGTCATTGAGCAGCTAAATCTTCCGGGGCTGAAGTGGTTAATAAATACAAACAGAACAAAAAAAAATATAGACATGAAAAGGTACCATAAGAGACCATAGTTTTCAGTTAAAATAAATATTTATTGATTTATGGATCCACCATGGATCTTAAAATACCGCACAATTTTTTATTTTTATACAGTACGTGCGTAAGTTCCAGAAGTGAGACAGGTTACACCTCCGGATTTTCCAGAAGGGCCCCAAACCTGAAAGATCACTTTGTTCACTTCACACTTTGCTGTGTCTTTAACGGTTGAGTTGCATTTACTGCACTTTTGAACAATGTGTTCCTACTGGAGAATGGGAAGGAATGACATATAGAAGTGTACATAAAAATTACAACATCTCTCTGAAACTGAAACAAATAATTGCAAAATCGTTTGCCAAATACAGGATTTTTTTTTTGGGGGGGGGGGGGGGGGCATAGCTTGAGGTATGTACAAGAAGTAATCCCGCTCCTATAAGAGGTAAAGCAACAGGTGCACTACAGGGTCATGCAAAGTGTAGGCAAGATATGGTGAGAAATACTCCTGCACTTTTGGGGCCGTTTTCTGTAGGGAAAGGGTAGTATTGTAGAAAGTATAAGGACTGGAGGGGATGATAGAGCGTGTCCCGCTGCCTTAACTGACCAGGGGTGGTCTAGAAAGGACTGAATGGTAGGAGGTGGATGGAAGGCGCGTGATCAGACGCTTACATCAAAACATGTATGGTTTAATAATGTATAAGGAATACAAACATATAAATATTGAATCATACAAATACTACATTGCATAAAAACAGGTAACAAAATAGGCACTAAAAAGTTAAAATTGGGGTATGCCCATGTTGAGGCAGGTATTTAAAAAGGGCTGACGCGTTTCGAGTGTAACCTCTTCATCAGAGCCAGGAGAACAGGAGCACAGTCTGTATTAGCCGGTAGGCCGACATGTGTACATGGGAAGGAGTGGCTAGTAGGAGGGGATGTCCTGTGATGGATAGTTGATTATTCCATACTAGTCCACGTCCAGGTTTTCTAGGTGGGATATAGATCAGAACAGTATATACTGTACACTACAGACCTACGAATGTATAAAGAATGTATATTTATTGTATTTTCCTTTGCGATGGTATTTGGCTGTCGGATATGCCTGTCTCCAGTGGGTATGTAGGAGTGGCTGCAGTCCTAAAGGTCCTTCGGGGTGGAGAGCCGTGTAATCCTGGCAGTTGGAGGGGGGAGGAGGTGTCCTTGAGGTAGCTGTAGCCGCGGATGCCTGAACAAGATGCGTCTTGCTGCCTGGGACAGTGCAAGTGTTACCTGTTTTTATGCAATGTAGTATTTGTATGATTCAATATTTATATGTTTGTATTCCTTATACATGATTAAACCATACATGTCTGATCACGCGCCTTCCATCCACCTCCTACCATTCAGCACTACGGGGTCTATGTATAAAAAACTTTGCTGTATGAATGTGGGAAACATTTGCCGTATTTCGTGTAATAAAACGATCTCCTATCACCAGTGGCGTAGCGTGAGTTGTCAGTGCCCGGGGCAAGGGAAGTAATTTGCGCCCCTAACCTGCGGACTTTTAGCACTCCCCGAGTTCCTACACTGACCAACCTGATTCCTACACTGACCAACCTGATTCCTACACTGACCAACCTGATTCCTACACTGACCAACCTGATTCCTGCACTGACCAACCTGACTCCTACACTGACCAACCTGATTCCTACACTGACCAACCTGATTTCTGCACTGACCAACCTGACTCCTACACTGACCAACCTGATTCCTACACTGACCAACCTGATTCCTACACTGACCAACCTGATTCCTACACTGACCAACCTGATTTCTGCACTGACCAACCTGACTCCTACACTGACCAACCTGATTCCTACACTGACCAACCTGATTCCTACACTGACCAACCTGATTCCTACACTGACCAACCTGATTTCTGCACTGACCAACCTGATTCCTACACTGACCAACCTGATTCCTACACTGACCAACCTGATTCCTGCACTGACCAACCTGACTCCTACACTGACCAACCTGATTCCTACACTGACCAACCTGATTTCTGCACTGACCAACCTGACTCCTACACTGACCAACCTGATTCCTACACTGACCAACCTGATTCCTACACTGACCAACCTGATTCCTACACTGACCAACCTGATTTCTGCACTGACCAACCTGACTCCTACACTGACCAACCTGATTCCTACACTGACCAACCTGATTCCTACACTGACCAACCTGATTTCTACACTGACCAACCTGATTCCTACACTGACCAACCTGATTCCTACACTGACCAACCTGATTCCTACACTGACCAACCTGATTCCTACACTGACCAACCTGATTTCTATACTGACCAACCTGATTCCTACACTGACCAACCTGATTCCTACACTGACCAACCTGATTCCTACACTGACCAACCTGATTTCTGCACTGACCAACCTGACTCCTACACTGATCAACCTGATTCCTACACTGACCAACCTATTTTTTTATTAGTAATGGTGGCGATCTGCGATTTTTATGGTGACTGCGACACATCGGACACTTTTGACATTATTTTGAGACCATTATCATTTATACAGCGATCAGTGCTATAAAAATGCACTGATTACTGTGTAAATGAAAAAGCAAAAAAAAAAAAACACCAAAATTTTTATTTTGGTGGTTTTTTTTATTTTCCTCTTCTTCAACTTTGATGCTTTTGGTACATATAGGAACTCCATTCACTCTTCCTGAGAACATTCTTACACAGTACAAACACCCCAAAAAGGACCCTTTTTTAGAAAGTAGATACTGAAGGTGATCGATTTTTTTTGGCCACAATTTTTTGATTGGTGTTATTGATAGAACGGTGAGGATGTGGAACTCCCTTCCACAGTTGGTGGTGTTAGTGGGGAATGTCGATAAATTAAAGAAAAACTTTTAAATGTGTTTCTTAGGAAAGGCAATGTACAAGGATATGGAAAATAGGAGTCACACACAGACACACGCACACAGGCTCAGGTGGAACTGGATGGACGGCTGTTTTTTCAATCGTATCAACTATGTAGTTGTACAGCAACATTCTATAGCAAACCTTCTGTGTACCCCCCCTCCCCCCGCCGGTCTATATAAAGCAGGCAGTGTGTTTTTCCTATGCGATCACCAGAAAGGAGATACCCACTGAACAGCGAACCCCCAGACTGATCCGTCCTATCGCTCTCTGTGAGTACTTGCTAGAGGCTGTACTTCTGTCACTATTGTGTTGTTTTGTACCATTACGGGGTGCTGGGACTTATAGTTCTGTGTTGGTTGTGTGCTGCTTTCTGAGCACTGGGAGTGCTGGGATTTGTAGCTCTGTTCAGATTCTTGGCTGCTATGTGGACACTGGGACTGGTAGTGCTCTAGATATTGTGAGGGACTTGGAAATATCTACTATGCACAAAGGGGTCTGTTTATTAAAAAAAAAAAAAAACCTAAAAAAAAAATAAATAAAAACCTAGCAAAGCCATTTGGCCATTACATTCATTCTGTGCAAATAGAAAGAACGTTCAGTAGACTATTTTCTATTCTGAGTACAAATGTACTTTTATTATAAGCTGTGATAAAATACCACATTATGGCCACTAGATGGAGCTGAGGAGCACATGTCTTTATAAGAAGAGAAATAATTTAGAATTTAAAGTGGAGTTCCACCCAAAAATGGAACTTCTGCTTTTCGGAATCCTCCCCCATCCGGTTTTACATTTGGCACCTTTCAGGGGGGAGGGGGGAGCAGATACCTGTCTAATCCAGGTATTTGCTCCCGCTTCCGGGCATAGCCGTGGATATCTACGCCATGTCCGGCGCCTCCTCTGCCCCCCCCTCCGCTCTCTTCTGGGAGGCACACAGGTCCCAGAAGACAACAGGGACCAGTGGGATTGCGCAGCGCGACTCGCGCATGCGCAGTAGGGAACCAGGCTGTGAAGCCGCGAGGCTTCACTTCCTGATTCCCTTACTGAAGATGGCGCCTCCACCCGAGAGCCGAGGGACAGATCAGCTTCGGGTGCCGACATAACAGGCGCCCTGGACAGGTAAGAGTCCATATTTTAAAAGTCAGCAGCCGCAATATTTGTAGATGCTGACTTTAAGAAAAAAAAAATTGGCGGAACTCCGCTTTAATAAGATAAAATAAATAAATAAGCAGAGCCATTTGCCTATTACGTCCATTCTGTGCAAATAGAAAGAACGTGCAGTAGACTATTTTCTATTCTGAGTACAAATGTGCTTTTATTTTAGGCTGTGATAAAATACCACATTATGGCCACTAGATGGAGCTGAGGAGCATAGGAAATACATATGTTTTTACAAGAAGAGATACAATGTAACAAAAAATATTAATGAGCAGGGCCATTTGGCCATTACTTCCATTCTGTGCAAATAGAAAGAATGTTTTGTGAACTATTTTCTCCTTTGAGAGAGTTTATATATACTTTTATTATAAGCTGTGATAAAATACCACATTTTGGCCACTAGATGGAGCTGAGGAGCATAGGAAGTACATACGTCTTTATAAGAAGAGGTTCAATGTAAAAAAAAAAAAAAGAAAAGCAGAGCCATTTGGCCATTACATTCGATCTGTGCAAATAGAAAAAAAATTCTGTAAACTATGTTCTCTTCTGGGAGAGTACAAATGTACTTTTATTATGCGCTGTAATAAAATACCACATTATGGCCACTAGACGGAGCTGAAGAGCATAGGAAATACATCTCTTCTTTGTAAGAATAGATACAATGTAACAAAAAAGAAATAAATAAATAAGCAGAGCCATTTGACCATTAGATCTATTATGTGCAAATAGAAAGAATGTTCCGTAAACTATTTTCTCCTTTGAGAGAGTGAAAATGTACTTGAATTATGGGCTGTAAAAAAATACCACATTTTAGCCACTAGATGGAGCTGAGGAGCATAACAAATACATTAGTCTTCATAAGAAGCGATATAATTTAATAAAAAAATTAAAAGAAATAAGCAGAGCCATTTGGCTATTACATCCATTCTGTGCAAATAGAAAGAATTGTTCAGTAAACTATTTTCTATTCTCAGTACAAATGTACTTTTATTATAAGCTGTGATAAAATACCAGATTATGGCCACTAGATGGAGCTGAGGAGCATAGGAAATACATACGTCTTTGTAAGAAGAGATACAATGTAACAAAATAAAAAATTAAGCAGATCCCATTTGGCTAGTACATCCATTCTGTGCAAATAGAAAGAATCTTTCGTAAACTATTTTCTCTTCTGGGAGAATACAAATTTATTTTTATTATGGGCTGTAATAAAATACCAAATTATGGCCACTAGAGGGAGCGGAAGAGCATAGCAAATACATCTCTTCTTTGTAAGAATAGATACAATGTAACAAAAATAAATAAATAAGCAGAGCCATTTGACCATTACATCCATTCTGTGCAAATAGAAAAAAATGTTTAGTAAGCTACTTTCTCCTTTGAGAGAGTGCAAATGTACTTTTATTATAAGCTGTGATAAAATACCACATTTTGGCCACTAGATGGAGCTGAGGAGCATAGGAAATACATACGTCTTTGTAGAAGAGATACACTGTAACAAATAAATTAGCAGAGCCATTTGGCTATTACATCTATTTTGTGCAAAAAGAAAGAATGTTCCGTAAACTGTTTTCTTTTCTGAGAGAGTTATGCCCCGTTCACACTATAAGGAAATTGGGCAAACATTTTCGTCCGAGGAACAATCGTACGATTTTTGTCAGATTTTTTGTCAGTGTCCATAAGGGCGCACGGGAGCCGCCCCCTCTCTCCAGCCACCCCCTCTATCACCAATAGATAGATTCATGCATTACATGAATCTATCCATGGCCGCTGCTCCCACCCCCTATTCAGGCGCCCGGCCCCTTTTCGGGCACCGGGCGCCTGAATTACAGCGGCGGGGGGGGGGTGTTTTTGAAGCACCTGATTGGAGCCATTGGCTCTAATACCCGTAAAAAAAAAGCGCTCGCAGTTCACTCAGCTGTGTTAGAAAAGCGAATTAATATTCGCTTTCCTAACACTGAATCGCCTCTCCGCCAATCAGGTGCTCGGGTCTGTTACCCCTCACCTGATTGGCTGAAATGACAGGTGCTGTGATTGGACGCCTATCAGGCGTCCAATCATAGGAGAGGACAGGAGAAGAAGACATTGAGGACATCGCTCGCGGGGGGGGGGGGGGGGGCACAGTGGCAGCATTCGATGGGCACAGTGGGAGCATTTGATGGGCATAGTGGCAGCATTTGATGGGCACAGTGGCAGGGTTTGATGGGCACAGTGGCGGCATTTGATGGGCACAGTGGCGGCATTTGGGCACAGTGGCTGCGTTTGGCACAGTGGTGGCATTTGATGGGCACAGTGGCTGCATTTGATGGGCACAGTGGCAGCAATTGATGGGCACAGTGGCTGCGTTTGATGGGTACAGTGGCTGCATTTGATAGGCACAGTGGCGGCAATTGATGGGCACAGTGGCTGTGTTTGATGGGCACAGTGGCAGCAACGGATGGGCACAGTGGCTGCGTTTGATGGGTACAGTGGCTGCATTTGATGGGCACAGTGGTGGCAATTGATGGGCACAGTGGCTGCGTTTGGTGGTACAGTGGCTGCGTTTGATGGGCACAGTGAGGCTGCAATTGATGTTTTTTTTCAGAATTTTTCAGTTTGTTTGTGCCCCCCCCAAAAATCTTGAGCACCAGCCGGCGCCGCCACTGGATTTTTTTGATAGTGTGTACACAACTTTCGACAGCCAATTCCAACCTTCTGAACGAAAATTTCCAAAGGGACAAACTCCCAAATTTTTCTCATATGGGAACAGAACAAACTATTTTTGTTTAATGTGTACCGTTTTCGTAAGAGAATGATCAGATACCTAAGACTGCACATGATCAGAAACAACAAATAACAAAAAAAGAATATGACAATTTTCGTACATTATTTCTATCCTCGGTTTCGACTTGCTGTGAAACATCGAGGAAAACCGGCTGAACGTTAGTCTTTTTTTCATAGTGTGTACGGTCTTAAGAATGTACTTTTCTGATGAGCTGGGACAAAATACCACATTATGGCCACTAGATGGAACCGAGGAGCACAGCAAATATACAGTATATGTCTTTCTAAGAAGAGATGCAATGTAACAAATCTAGATCCATGGCTATGCAAATTATTATCCTATAGTGGGCTGATAACCCCTCAATAAACATCCAGCCCATCGGGACCTGTGTGCCCAGCCTCCCCGTTCTCTCTCTCTCTGCAATCCTAGATTAACACAAGTGTGGTTATTTTAATATAAATGTCTAAATATCTCTGTATGTCTCATCTGTAGTGCTTGTCCTTTCTCTTTGTTTCAGGAAACTGATAAACTTTTGTTAGTCATGGGGCCTTCCTCTGGATACCTGCTGGTACTAATTGGTGAGTCATAATTTATAATATCGGGTGTCAGATGGTATAATAAAAGCCCCCCCCCCCCCCCCTCCCAGCATTGGAGTCAGTGGGTTTAATTAAAGCCCCACCCCCAAGAACTGGTGTTAATGGGAGTAATAAAAGATCGCCCTCCACCTTGGGATTATTGGGAATAATAATGACCCCCCCTTCTCCTGGATTTGGGGTCAATGAGAGTAATAAAAGATCCCCCTCTCCTGACATTAGTGTCGTTGGGGGTAATAAAAGACCCTGCTTTCCTGGCATTGGGGTCAGTGAGACTAATAAAAAAAGCATCTCCCATCTTATAAAAAAAGACCCCACAACACTGGAGTAATTGGAGGTAATTTAAGACCACCCCAGCATTGGGGTCATTGGATGAAATCAAGACCCCCCCAGAATTTGGGTCATTGGATGTAATCAAAGACCCCCCAAGCATTGGGGTCATTGGGTGTAATAAATGCCCTTCTAGCATTGGGGTCATTGGGTGTAATAAAAGACCCCCTAGCATTGCGGTCATTGGGGGTAATAAAGACCCCCTAGCATTGGGGTCATTGGGTGTAATAAAAGCCCTCCCAGCATTGCGGTCATTGGATGTAATAAAAGCCCTCCCAGCATTGAGGTCATTGGATGTAATAAAAGCCCCCCCAGCATTGAGGTCATTGGATGTAATAAAAGACCCCCTAGCATTGGGGTCATTGGGTTTAATAAAAGCTCTCCCAGCATTGCGGTCATTGGATGTAATAAACCCCCCTCCCATAATTGGGGGTCATTATATTTATTAAACCCGCACAGCATTGAGGTTATTGGATGTAATAAAAGCCCTCCCACCATTTGTAACAGCACCCCCTTCCTACAGCATTGTGATCAATGGAAGTAATTAAATGCTCTTTACAATGGCATTAGTGTCAGTGGGAGGAATAAAAGACTGTGAGTTGGTGCTGAAAGGTCACTTACCTCCTTGTAGACTCCATGTTGTGCTCTGCTCCCTGTTGTGACATCACAGCTGGGAATATACCGCCTGTAATAGTGTGCCAGGCGCTGAACACTCTACACATGGGCTCCCTGGCATGGAATAAGAAAGCTCACTTACTTTGGGCTTACCTATGCAGTATAGAGACATCACACTCCCCATATGTGCTAGAAATAAGAAGCGGCCTCAGCCTCAGCCCCTACTGACGTGTTTCACCCACCCCCGGGCTTACTTTTTGCGCTATAACTAAGCCCTGGGGGCAGGGCAAAATGCGTCGGCGATGTGGCCTGGGAGGAGCAGAGGCTGAGGTCACTTCCTATTTCTATCACATATCAGGTTGTTGGGAGTGCAGTGTCTCTATACTGCATAGGCAGCCACTTCTGGATGAGCATTCGAGATGCCGGCACCAGCGCCGATCATCAGAGTGATAGAACGGCTCTCCAAGTCATTATTTACTTTGCAGTATTTACTTTGGGGGCCACAAACGGCCCCTGGGTTGAAGCCTAGGGACCCCTCCTTTAGACATTCCCGCCATAACTCGTTTTTTTTCTAGCTTTCAACAGAGAAGATTTCATTGAAAAAAGTTTATATTTTAAATATACCTAAAATGGGTTTTTCATATTTTTTCTTGTGTTTTATCGTTTTTCTTGTAATATTTTTTAGGTAAAAGAATTATTTAAAATATTGATTTATTTAATTAATTCATAAATTATTTTGTGTTTTCCAGGAGTCTCCTTCATACTAACACATGCTGGACCAGGTGTGTATAAACATCTCTCTATAGAAGGGGGCTTTGGTGTAACTAGGGGCAGACATACCATGGTGCACACTGTGCAGCTGTACAAGGGCCCTCTGTGACTTTCGGGGGCCCATTTATACTAGACTAGGGTCAGGTGGGTGGGAGCTCACTTCTGTCTAGGTGTCAATAGATACATAGGGAATAAGTGTAAAGAAACAGCAGAGGGCACCAACTAAGTGCAGTATATAAGAAAATACTTTATTAAAAACCACAAGTGGCAACTTACAAGATGCATAAATATAAGAACATGCAATCCACCCAGTGCGATTTGTTGTTGAGCCTCTGTGTGCCTTCAGGAGCCAAGAAGCTGTGTAGAACACCAGAATTCGATTACATGCTCTTATCTGTATGTTCCTCTGGTCCCCCGTGCTCCTCTGCTCCCCCCTTGCTCCTCTGGTCCCCCCTGTGTTCCTCTGGTTACCCCCAAAATCCTCTGGCCCCCTATGCTCTTCTGGTCCCCCCTATGCTCCTCTGGTCCCCCCTGTGTTTCCTCTGGTCCCCCATGCTTCTCTGGTCCCCCCTGTGCTCCTCTGGTTCCCCCTGTGCTCCTCTGGTTCCCCCTGTGCTCCTCTGGTTCCCCCTGTGCTTCTCTGGTCCCCCCTGTGCTCCTCTGGTTCCCCCTGTGCTCCTCTGGTTCCCCCTGTGCTCCTCTGGTTCCCCCTGTGCTCCTCTGGTCTCCCTGTGCTCCTCTGGTCTCCCTGTGCTCCTCTGGTTCCCCCTGTGCTCCTTTGGTCTCCCTGTGCTCCTCTGGTCCCTGGTGCTCCTCTGGTCTCCCTGTGCTCCTCTGGTTCCCCCTGTGCTCCTCTGGTCTCCCTGTGCTCCTCTGGTCCCTGGTGCTCCTCTGGTCTCCCGGTGCTCCTCTGGTCCCTGGTGCTCCTCTGGTCTCCCTGTGCTCCTCTGGTCTCCCTGCAGCACTCTGTGCAGTAAGCTGGCGGCCTGAATAAAGACATTATCCTCAGCACGGAGAAGCTCATCATACGATAACCTTCCCCGGCACTCGTTTTCCTGGTCTTTCCTTCCCCCGCTCTCCATCCTGTCTGCTGCCGCGGAGAATCTAGATGGAGAGTGGGGGAAGGAAAGACCCGGAGAACGAGTGCCGAGGAAGGTTATATTACAACTGTGTGTGGCTGTCTTCTGAATCGCATGATGAGCTTCTCCATGCTTAGGATCATTTCTTTATTGAGTCCGCACTGCACAATCTAGCCAGGGAGAGCAGGGGGTACCAGATGAGGGGGAAGGGAAGTCGTCAGCTGAAGAAGGGGCAGGAACAGGAGCAGGGCCCTCTTAAGAGAATTACAGGCCCCTGGGCAATACAGTGCACTGGGGCCCTGTCTACACAATCACGCATGAGAAAAAAAATGCAAATTATCAATAAAGCTATATTTATTGGTACTTCCAACAAAATCAGTGTTTAAACATTAACACAATGTTTGGACAATATAACAGAAGTTTGATGGGCACAGTGGCAGCGTTTGATGGGCACAGTGGCAGCTTTTGATGGGCACAGTGGCAGCTTTGATGGATACAGTGGTAGCTTTGATGGGCACAGTGGCTGTGTTTGATGGGCACAGTGGCAGCTTTTGATGGGCACAGTGGCTGCATTTAATGGGCACCGTGGCAACTTTGATGGGCACCGTGGCAACTTTGATGGGCACAGTGGCAGCTTTGATGGGCACAGTGGCTGCGTTTGATGGGCACAGTGGCAGCTTTGATGGGCACAGTGGCAGCTTTGATGGGCACAGTGGCAGCTTTGATGGGCACAGTGGCTGTGTTTGATGGGCACAGTAGCAGCTTTGATGGGCACAGTGGCTGTTTGATGGGCACAGTGGCAGCTTTGATGGGCACAGTGGCTGTGTTTGATGGGCACAGTGGCTGTGTTTGAGGGGCACAGACAGTGCTGTGTTTGATGCACATCTTGAACTTACTCACAGCCGCCATCCTGGTGCAGTACAGTGTGTTACTCACAGCAGAAAGGCAGCGCCAGCTATCAAGGGCCATCTTTCTGCTCCGCTCCCTCTCCACGCTGTCTGAAGAACATGGCAGAGGTGGGTGGAGCTTGTTCACTAGCAGCTGGGGCTGCCGCGGCGCGCTATGAATGCTGGGGCGGCTGCGGCCTCTGACTGACATCACTGGTTGCTAGCTAGACGCCAGGTGGCTGGCGATTCTAGCAAGTGAGCAACCAGTGCAGTCAGTCAACTTAAGCAGCAGATTGCAGCGCTGAGAATTGGCCCTGGATGGGAACCTCCAGATAAGTGGGGCCCCCGGGCAACTGCCCAGCGTGCCCAGTGGAAAAAACGGCCCTGAACAGGAGTGGTAGCTGGGTCGGCTTTTACAAGTACTGATCCCTGTATTTTCCTCCTGCAGCAGCTGAATGCTAGCGGGAGGTAGAGGAGGAGAAGCGGCCTTTCAGCTGCTGCCGGATGATCAGTACCAGCTGCGGCACCTCCCCTCAATGCAGCGCCCGGGGCAGGCTCCCCCCCTGCCCCCCCCCCCCCCCCCTAGTTTCGGCCCTGTCCATCATTCTTGATCATCTACAAGGAATAAGAGTTCCTACTTGGCCAATAGTTGAATGGGGACTCAAGTAATTGGTTACGTACATGGGTCCCCTTGGTGATAGTGTCTGTACAAGGGCCCTCTGTGACTTTGGGGGCCCATATATACTAGATGTGGTTCAGGTGGGTGGAAGCTCACTTATACTAGATGTGGTTCAGGTGGGTGGAAGCTCACTTTTGTCTACACGTTGTAGATGTCGGTAGATACACAGGGAATGAGTGTTCTTACTTGGCCAGCAGTTGAATGGCGGGGGGGCAAGAATTAGTCTTTGTACAGGGGCCCCTCGATGTCTGCTGCTGCCCGTAACGTTAGTGAAATACCCGCTAGGTCTAGAAAAGCTCACACAGCTGGTAAGCTGACCTGTGAATGCCAAGGTAGAGATTCAGCCACCGACATTCACCGAAATTCACTGAAATTCACCCAGGACAGGTAGGACAGGTAGGACAGGTAGGCTCTCCTCTGGGTATGTGCAGGTCAAAGTGCAGCTTTATCTTGCTGGTCTAAAAAAAAAAATCATTAATAAGAACTTTTATTTTTTGTTTGACCCTTTCAGTTGCTGACACTGAGTGCCCACCAAATCAAGAGTATCACCAATGTGGGACCGCCTGCCCTCCTACATGCAGCAATGTGAACAAATTCCAGATGTGCACCCTGCAATGCGTTCCTGGCTGTTTCTGTAAGAGCACATATGTACTTCTGGAGGGGGGTGACAATCCCACTTGTGTCCTTCCCCAGGATTGCCCTTCTAGTAAATAAACATCCAGCTCGGGCCTTACAGGGTAAAGGCTTCCTGTGAAATATTTCCCTCCCTCTCAGAATGCAGAAGATTACAGCAAGCTAAAATAAAGACAGGCTCTGGTACTTATACTAGTTGCATATATATATGTTTTTATATATGTTTTAATGTTGGCCATACCTTTGGTGGTCGTTTCAAAGCGGTATTAAATTCAAAACCAAAAATGGAATATATTGTTAGGTTAATAGAGTAGGAAGAGGGGGGTCTCTTTAATGTAATGTTCTTTCCTATATTAATGTATAAATTAAGAAATATTACAGTATTGAATTCGTAACATATACATGTTTTAGCGCTTGCCGACCAGCCGCCGTCATTATACCGCGTCAGGTCGGCACGTTCCCGCGAGCCGTCGTAGCTGTACGTCTGCTACTTTAAGCGGGATAGCAGGCGCAAGCGCCGCTGCACTGTGGGGGGTGCCGATGGTCGTGGCCGACGGTCACGATGACCGCCGGCCACGAGCGATCGCGGGCACGAGAGGCAGAACAGGGGCGTGTGTGTGTGTAAACACACAAATGCCTGTTCTCTTCTCTGAGGAGTGACAGATCGTGAGTTCCTAATAGCTAGGAACCACGATCTGTCATCTCCTATAGTCAATCCCCTCCCCCTACAGTTAGAACACACAGTCAGGGAACACAGTTAACCCCTTGATCGCCCCCCTTCCCTGCCAGTGACATTTATACAGTATTCAGTGCATAGCACAGATCGCTGTATAATTGTCAATCGTCCCAAAAATGTGTCTAAAGTGTCTGATGTGTCCGCCATAATGTCACAGTCGCGATAAAAAAAACGCAGATCGCCGCCATTACTAGTAAAAAAATAAAAAATAAATAAAAATGACATAAATCTATCCCCTATTTTGTAGACGCTATAATTTTTGTGCAAACCAATCAATATACGCTTATTGCGATTTAAATTAACAAAAACATGTAGAAGAATACATATCGGCCTAAACTGAGGAAAATATTTGCTTTTTTTTAAAAAAAATTGGGGATATTTATTATAGCAAAAAATACAAAATAATGTATTTTTTTTTTTCAAAATTGTCGGTCTTTTTTTGTTTATAGCGCAAAAAATAAAAACCGCAGAGATGATCAAATACCATAAAAAGAAATTCTGCTGTCCGCAATATAATAGATGTTTGCTTTTGGGTTATATACCGCTTAAAGGTCTTTGTATTGCAAAATTAGTTTACTGTGTTTTAAAGTCAGTCATCACTGAATGAAATGTGATTATGTTTCTTATAATTTTTTATCAAAATAGATTGTGCGCTTTAAAGACAAATGGTTCTGTATTGTACAAAAATTGATCAAGTTCTAGGAAATATAATTATACTGTAAAATATTGCAGTACTGTGAAAAAACAGCAGGGGACGACATAGCTATGTAAAATCATTGATGTTGTATCACTGTGATTGAACAGCAGGGGGCGACATAGATATTGGACACTTATTAAGTTGTATCAGGTACAAAGTAGCAAATAATCAGATACAAATTGCGCTGTCGTTGTTTAGCATATGCAAACATACATCTGGTTGCTACGGGAAGCTGTTTGTCTTGTTAATAAAACCCGATATTCTCAATCACACATCTCTGTGTCACTTTATTATATACAAGAGATGGTCATAGACTAAAGACACATTATATGAGACTGCTGGAGATCATTGCTATAACAGGGCAATAGGAAAACACAAATGTTTGTAGGGCTGCACTGAAAGTACCAGGGGGGGGCTGCATGAGAATTGGGCACACAGTGGGGCACATAGTAGGGAATGGGGCACACAGTAGGACACATCATGGGGCACACCACAAGGGCACACCATAGAGCACATCATGGGGCACACAGTAGGGCATATTAAGGGGCACACAGTAGGTCATGGGACACATCATAGGGCACATAGGCGTGCGCACAGGGTGTGCCAGGTGTGCCTGGGCACACCCTAATCGCCTTGTGTGGTGCATATTCCCCCCTGTTTAGACCACTGATATTTCATCCCCCAAAAAATGTTACAAAATACAATAATTTATTTAAAAATAAAATAAAAATAATGACACTGTCCACTGCCCTACTGACACCATCAGTACATATACACATGCATATGTATTTGAGCTTTGGGGTGCACACCCTAATGCAAGAGGCTGCGCACACCTATAATAGGGCACATCATGGGGGCAGATAGCAGGGAATGGGAGCACACATCAAAGCATGGGGCAGACAGCTGGGCATGGGGCAGACAGCAGGCCATGGGGCACAGAGCAGGGTGTGGGGCAGACACCAGGGCATGGGAGCACAGAGCAGGGCATGGGGGCACGGAGCAGGGCATGGGGGCAGACAGCAGGGCATGGGGGCACAGAGCAGGGCATATGGCAAAGAGCAAGGCATGGGGGCAGACAGCAGGGCATGGGGGCAGATGTCAGGGCATAGGGGCAGACATCAGGGCATGGGGGCAAGGAGCAGGGCATAGGGTAGACAGCAGGGCATGTGGGCACAGAGCAGGGCAATGGGGCACAGAGCATGGCATGGGGTAGATATCAGAGCATGGGGCAGACATCAGGGCATGGGGGCCCAGAACAGGGCATGGGGCAGACAGCAGGGCATGGGGGCACACATCAGAGCATGGGGGCAAAGAGCAGCCATGGGGCAAAAAGCAAGGCATGGGGGCAGACAGAAGGGCATGGGGGCGGACAGCAGGGCATGGGGGCACGGAGAAGGGCATAGGGTAGACAGCAGGGCATGCGGGCACAGAGCAGGGCAAGGGGGCACAGAGCATGGCATGGGGTAGACATCAGACCATGGGGCAGACATCAGGGAATGGGGCAGAAAGCAGGGCATGGGGCAGACAGTAGGGCATGGGGGCACACATCAGAGCATGGGGGCAAAGACCAGGGCATGGAGCAAAGAGCAAGGCATGGGGGCAGAAAGCAGGGCATGGGGGCAGAAAGCAGGGCATGGGGCAGACAGCAGAGCATGGGGGCAGACAGCAGGGCATAGGGTAGACAGCAGGGCATGTGGGCACAGAGCAGGGCAATGGGGCACAGAGCATGGCATGGGGTAGACATCAGAGCATGGGGCAGACATCAGGGCATGGGGGCCCAGAACAGGGCATGGGGCAGACAGCAGGGCATGGGGGCACACATCAGAGCATGGGGGCAAAGAGCAGGGCATGGGGCAAAAAGCAAGGCATGGGGGCAGACAGAAGGGCATGGGGGCGGACAGCAGGGCATGGGGGCACGGAGAAGGGCATAGGGTAGACAGCAGGGCATGCGGGCACAGAGCAGGGCAAGGGGGCACAGAGCATGGCATGGGGTAGACATCAGAGCATGGGGCAGACATCAGGGAATGGGGCAGAAAGCAGGGCATGGGGCAGACAGCAGGGCATGGGGGCACACATCAGAGCATGGGGGCAAAGACCAGGCCATGGAGCAAAGAGCAAGGCATAGGGGCAGAAAGCAGGGCATGGGGGCAGAAAGCAGGGCATGGGGGCAGACAGCAGAGCATGGGGGCAGACAGCAGGGCATAGGGTAGACAGCAGGGCAAGGGGGCACAGAGCAGAGCAAGGGGGCACAGAGCATGACATGGGGTAGACATCACAGCATGGGGCAGACGTCAGGGCATGGGGCACAGAGCAGGGCATGGGGGCACACATCAGAGCATGGGGGCAAAGAGCAGGGCATGGGGGCAAAGAGCAAGGCATGGGGCACAGACCAGGGCATGGGGCACAGACCAGGGCATGGAGGCTCAGACCAGGGCATGGGGGCAAAGACCAGGGCATGGGAGCATGGAGCAGGGCATAGGGGAACGTAGCCCTCCAATGCTGCTTACTGCGATAGCCAGCTATAAATGAGGGTGGTGGCAAGCTTTTTAAAATCACCTTGGTGTGTGTATTGGTCCAGTAACACACCAGCACCTTTGCAGCCATTGTGCTATTTGCTGGGTGTCTGGTGTGCTCCTGTACCTTTAAGAAGGGATGGGCTGCCCTTCAGTCCACCTGCTCTCATTTATCCATCAGAATGCATGTGCCTCCACTGTGGGGACACTCATATTTTAGTGTTAGGACCACAGATATCAGGGTGCCGTGACGAGGCTATATGGCTTACGCATGCATTTGCAAATGTGTGCAGACTAAACCCCTATTTTTAATGCATACTGTTAGGTTAATTTGGTTGTCTGTGAGCTGGTGGTAAGTAGGCTTGGAATTTTTTTTATTCCCCAGGCCTTGTTTATATCCATAGGGGAATGGAGCAGGGCATGGGGGCAGACAGCAGGGCATGGGGGAACAGAGCAGGGCATGGGGGGCAGACATCAGGACATGGGGGCAGACTTCAGGACATGGGGGCAGACTTCAGGACATGGGGGCAGACAGCAGGGCATGGGGGCATGGAGCAGGGTATAGGGTGCACAGAGCATGGCATGGGGTAGACATCAGGGCATGGGGGCACAGAACAGGGCATGGGGCAGACAGCAGGGCATGGGGGCACACATCAGAGCATGGGGGCAAAGACCAGGGCATGGAGCAAAGAGCAAGGCATGGGGGCAGAAAGCAGGGCATGGGGGCAGAAAGCAGGGCATGGGGGCAGACAGCAGAGCATGGGGGCAGACAGCAGGGCATAGGGTAAACAGCAGGGCAAGGGGGCACAGAGCAGAGCAAGGGGGCACAGAGCATGACATGGGGTAGACATCACAGCATGGGGCAGACGTCAGGGCATGGGGCACAGAGCAGGGCATGGGGGCACACATCAGAGCATGGGGGCAAAGAGCAGGGCATGGGGGCAAAGAGCAAGGCATGGGGCACAGACCAGGGCATGGGGCACAGACCAGGGCATGGGGGCTCAGACCAGGGCATGGGGGCACAGACCAGGGCATGGGAGCATGGAGCAGGGCATAGGGGAACGTAGCCCTCCAATGCTGCTTACTGCGATAGCCAGCTATAAATGAGGGTGGTGGCAAGCTTTTTAAAATCACCTTGGTGTGTGTATTGGTCCAGTAACACACCAGCACCTTTGCAGCCATTGTGCTATTTGCTGGGTGTCTGGTGTGCTCCTGTACCTTTAAGAAGGGATGGGCTGCCCTTCAGTCCACCTGCTCTCATTTATCCATCAGAATGCATGTGCCTCCACTGTGGGGACACTCATATTTTAGTGTTAGGACCACAGATATCAGGGTGCCGTGACGAGGCTCTGTGGCTTACGCATGCGTTTGCAAATGCGTGCGGACTAAACCCCTATTTTTAATGCATACTGTTAGACAGGTTAATTTGGTTGTCTGCGAGCTGGTGGTAAGTAGGCTTGGAATTTTTTCCTGGGTATTCCTCAGGCCTTGTTTATATCCATAGGGGAACGGAGCAGGGCATGGGGGCAGACAGCAGGGCATGGGGGAACAGAGCAGGGCATGGGGGGCAGACATCAGGACATGGGGGCAGACTTCAGGACATGGGGGCAGACTTCAGGTCATGGGGGCAGACAGCAGGGCATGGGGGCATGGAGCAGGGTATAGGGTGCACAGAGCATGGCATGGGGTAGACATCAGAGCATGGGGCAGACATCAGGGCATGGGGGCACAGAACAGGGCATGGGGCAGACAGCAGGGCATGGGGGCACACATCAGAGCATGGGGGCAAAGAGCAGGGCATGGAGCAAAGAGCAAGGCATAGGGGCAGATAGCAGGGCATGGGGCAAACAGCAGGGCATGGGGGCACACATCAGAGCATGAGGGCACAGAGCAGGGCATGGGGGCAAAGAGCAAGGCATGGGGGCAGACAGCAGGGCATGGGCAGACATCAGGGCATGGCGCAGATAGCAGGGTATGGGTAGACTATAGGGCATGGGGCAGCGTTCAGGGCTTTGGGGCACAGAGCAGGATGCTGGGCACATAGAGGGGCAAAGAGCAGGATGCTGGGCACATAGAATGACACAGAGCAGGATGCTGGGCATATAGAGGGGCACAGAGCAGGATACTGGGAGGCACAGAGCAGGATACTGGGCACATAGAGGGACACAGAGCAGGATGCTGGGCACATGGAGGGACACAGGGCAGCATACAAGCTGCTGTACTTTCCTAACTAGATGCAGAGTAGCGCGGGAAGCGGCTGTAAACATACCTCTCGTGATGCGCTCCTCCCCGCTGGCCCCTCCTCTCTTCTCGTCCGTCCGAGGTGATGACAAATCCAAGCACCTGGGGTGGGAAGAAGGGAAGGAGGGCATCACGAGAGGTCTGTTTACACTGCAGTCTCTTAGCAGGGAGCAGTGATTCGGGACCTGATCTACCCATCAGCTAGCTGTGATTGACGGGTAGATCGAAGTGGAAGCTGTCATGGGGCCCCCTACTGACCACGGGCCCTCGGTCCATGCCCGAAGTGCCTGATGGTCAGTCTACCCCTGGTGTAACCCCCAGCTCTGCTGATTCCCCACTCAGTAGTAACCCACAGCTCTGCTGATTCCCCACTCAGTAGCAACACACAGCTCTGCTGATTCCCCACTCAGTAGTAACCCCCTGCTCTGATGATTCCCCACACAATAGTAGCCCCCAGCTTCGCTGATTCCCTGCTAAGTAGCCCAGTAAATCCCCAGCTTATTAGTACCCTTGTTTAGTAGTAACCCCAAGCTCTGCTGATCCTCCTCTCAGTAGTAACCCCCAGCTCTGCTGATTCCCCACTCAGTAGTAACCCCCAGCTCTGCTGATTCCCCACTCAGTAGTAACCCCCAGCTCTGCTGATTCCCCACTCAGTAGTAACCCCCAGCTCTGCTGATTCCCCACTCAGTAGTAACCCCCAGCTCTAATGATTCCCCACTCAGTAGTAACCCCCAGCTCTAATGATTCCCCACTCAGTAGTAACCCCCAGCTTTGCTGATTCCATGCTAAGTAGTAACCCCCAGCTCACCAAAATTAACTGGCTTTTACCAGAATAAAAAAAAAAAATATTAGTTTTGTGAAATCTTGGTGTTCTAGGTGGAATAATTTTCATTCATGCAGAACAGAGTGGATCAGGAAGATACTGCATTATGGCTTCTAGATGGAGCTGCCGATCATAGGAAATAAATATTTATTCTAGTAGCCATAATGCAGTATTTTCCTGATTCACATAGCTCCATCTAGTGGCCATAATTTTTTTCCTGATTCACTCTTTTTTATGAATGGATCATTGCATGCAACCAAGAGAGTGAATATGGAAAAACAGAAGGGGAGCTGCAACGCAAGCAGAAGAAGCAGAAGTCATTTATTTAAAAAAAAAATAAAAAAACTCACATCTTGGTAGGCAGATAGCTGTGGCCTTCTGGCTGACAGAACCGACTCCCTCAGCGGCTTCGGCAATCCATGCATGGCAATCGGTCCTGACAGCCACAGAAGCTTTCTCAGCTGACAACCGCCATCTGCTTACCTAGATGTGAGATTTTATTATTGTTTAACCACTTCAGCTCCAGGAGATTTGGATGAAGGCATTCTCAGGGGGAGTACTGTCATCCTTTGGTACATGCAGAAATCAGTGGCGGCTGGTGCTCAATATATTTGGGGGTTGGGGGGGTGGCAAGCCAGTGACACCATACGCCCCCCCCCACAGGAGACAGATGGGAAGGCGGCGATCCCCCCCCCCCACACACGCGGGAGATGGATGGGAAGGCTGCGATCAAAGGCCTTCTTACTTTAGGAGGCAAATGGTAAGGCTGCTGTTTCTCGCTCCGGGGCTGTTGCTTCTCCGAACAGGAAGTAGGTCCTGAAACTCAATTGGCCCGGGAGTCCTGAGACTCCCGGGCCAATCGGGTCTCAGGATCCGCTTCCTGATTGGCCGGGAGGAGAATCAGGAAGACAATAGTCTATAATAATTCGCTATAGTCCCACAAGTGGGTGGGCTCAGTGCACAATACTCTGCGCCTCGAGCCCACCCTTTTTTGAAGCCAATTAGAGCCTCCGGCTCTAATCACATGCTTCAAAAAAAACCAAAAAAAACTCTATTTCAATCCATGCGTCCGGCACCCTGCATGGAGATTAGGGGCCGGGTACATGGATTAGGGAAGCAGTGCCCCTGCGCCCCGTATAGACGGGCCGCCACTGGGAGAAGCCCCATTCAGGCTTCTGAAAACATTTCTGCCCATACAAATCTGACTCACAGTATCCAATAGCGATTAACTTTTACACCCTGAATTTCTAAATGTATATGTGCCAATACCATGTGAACATTAAGTGCTACATTATCATATAACATGGGGCGTTCACCCGATTTCTTCACTTTTAAAACACACAATAAACATGTAACAATGGTATTAAGCAATGTGTTGTGACACTAATTTAATGTAACCATCAGTAAAGTCAGATGACAGTAGGTTGGGTCATATAGGTGACTCTGGAAGGATTACAATGATATCCCGAGTCTATATGCTTCACTCACATAACACTGAGGGGTCTGTGTATAAAACGTTCGTTGAGCGCATGTGACAAGCATTTGCACTATCAGGGAGAATGTTGCCGTACTTCCTGCACTATATCCAATTCCTGTATCATCAGCGCCATCTGGTGGACATAATACCTTCTTTTCCTGATTAACGTATTTCTGGGAGAAAGAAAACAAATGCAGCCACCACATCAAGGACTAACAAGCTAAATGTAGATATCTTTTAATGCTAAACTCCAGCCAGACGGCTTTGACGCAGTTGAAAAAAACAATTAGGAATGTCACTTCCCTGACCCCCCCCCCAAACCTTTGATTGGACATTGAGGAAGCTACAGCATTTTTGTAAGTTAGCTACTCTGCCCTTTCCTTCTGTCAGCAAGTCCCCTGTGAGCATTTGTGCATGCAGCTCAGCCTGATTGGCTCCATGTGCTTTCCTTTCCTCTCCTGCTTTGAATGAATGTGGGGCCCCTTTGGGCCACTTGGCAGAGTGTTCCTTCTCCAGCTGCAGCTCAGCTCTCCCTGCTTGATAGACAATGCAGGGAGAGGAGAGCACAGAACAGGATTAGGCTTTTCTGGTGCTGCAACCAAGGGACCAGACCGCCCATGGCAACAAGGCAAGGGAGACTTTTTATTGGTCAGTGGGGCCTGAAACAATTTGATGGGTAATCCCCACCACCCAATCAGCAGAGCGCTGCCAGAAGCCATGCAGCTTGAGGGGTTCCAGTTGGAAAGGGGTAAACTGACTGACCAGGATTGGTAAGTCCTTATATGGGATCTGGAATTCTGAGGATCAGAGAATCTTTGGGTGGGAAAGAGCCTGCAACCCCGGGTACAGGGATACCGAAAAAGTACACATGTGCCGTTTGAATTCATGGACTGTGTGCGTTTACCTTGCTGAAGAAAACTGTTTTTGTTTGCTTGATTTTAAGAGAACAATAAAGAAGAGGGCCTACTTTTTGTCAGAAACCATAAAATCAGACCGAGACAGAAGTACAGCTGAATCACACTTGTTTAATAATAAAAGTAAAAAGAACAAACGTAGTCAAAACATAGCCAAAGTTCAGTAAACGGAACGGATAGTCAGCCAAGCCAGAAGTCAGGGATCAATGTAGTGGAACAGCAATCAGGATCTGGAGCCAGAAGGGATGTCAGCAAAGCCAGTCTTTAAACAGGAATGCAGGAGATGTTTCTTGTGATGTTGACCAAGGCGAAGGCAGAGATCCTCTGGATTGGATGGCTTAAGTAGGCAGGACTGATGAGCAGGATATCATCAACAGGTGAGTCACTGTGGAGAGATAGAAGCTGGCAATTAGCTGACAGCTGAGCGGCCAGCTTAGAGAAGGAAGGGCTGAGCCCAGCCCTGTGTCAGGGCTGGGCTCAGCCCTTCCTTCTCTGAGCTGGCCGCTCTGCTGTCGGCTAATTGTCCCCTCCTTTCTCTCCACAGTGACTCAGCTGTTGATGATATCCTGCTCATCAGTCCTGGCTACTTAAAGCAATTCCAGCTCACTTCATCTCTGCCTTCGCCTTTGGTCACATCTCAGAGACTTTCTCCTGTGTTGCTGTTGAAGACTTGCTCGGCTGACGTCCCTTCTGGCTCCTGATCCTTGATGTCCTACTACTTTGATCTCTGGCTCTCTGACATTGGCTGACTACCCGATCTGGTTACTGAACTCTGGCTATGTACTGACTACGCTTACTCTGTTTACCTTTTCATTATTATTAAACAAGTGTGATTAACTGTACTTCTGTCTCGGTCTGATTCATGGTTTCTGACACTTTTACAAGCGGCTGACTGGTGATCCTGAGTTCCCCATATTATACTTCTCATTTGTTCTGCTGTTATAGATCTGTCTAACCCACCTTTCCTTTTTAGGGTTTTAAAGCCTTGTTGTGTTGCCCTCTTGTTGCCCTCTCATTGCAATCTGTTGCAATGCCCTCTTAAAGCGGGATTCCGGCCGTGAAATTTTTTTTTTAAAAGTCAGCAGCTACAAACACTGTAGCTGCTGACTTTAAATAAGTACTTGCCTGTCCTGGGTGCCCGCAATGTCAGTCGCCCCGAGGCCGACCCGTCCCTCGGCTCTCGGGTCCCAGCACCGCCATCCTAGGTAAGGGAAACAGGCAGTGGAGCCTTGCGGCTTCACTGCCAGTTTCCTACTGCGCACGTGCAAGCGGCGCGGTGCTCTGTGAATGGCCCCGTGGTGTTCTGGGAACACACACAGTTCCCAGAAGACAACGGGGCCGCTCACCGAGGAGCAGAACACACCGCGGAATAGGAAGAGGCAGATTAGGAAGACTGCCTTGCAACAAGGGTTTAGGTAAGTTTAAAAAAATTTTTTTTTTCAAATTTTTAGTTTTTTGTTTTTTTTTTAGGATTTTTCATGCAATTTTTTTTTAGGGTGGCCCTTCACTTTAAAGAGGGCCTTTGACAGGTAGTGAAGAGGCAAAATATTGCATCCTTACCGCCAGGGGCGTAGATAAAGGGGGGTGGGTCAGGGGTGTTCAAGCCCCCCCAGGACCAAAATGAAATGCATGGTGTCCCTGCTCTGCAGCCGCACATGGCACCAGCACTGCAGTCAGTGGCACACCGTCACCGAGTGTCATAGATCATTAGGTATACCCGCACGCATGTTGTGGTACATTGCCAGGCCGGTCTATCGGGCTCAAGCTGAAGGCTGACAGATCTATCACCAGGCAGCACACAATGGGAGCCGCCGGTAGTCTTACTCACTGCTCTCTACACCTTGTATTCCCGTTGGCTTGCAGTGCCACTCCCACCTTGCAGAGTGCTTGTAAAGTGCTTGTAAAGTGCTGTGTAGCCGCCGGCTCCCCACATGGGTGAACTGCTGCTGTCCTGTCCAGGTATGTCCCTCTTTCTCTTCTGTCCTAGAATCAGAGAGTCTTAGAGAATGTCCTCAGACTGACCACTGCTCAGACTGATGTGCTGCTGCTGGCATTCCGCTGTTCATACCAGGTAATCATGAGTCAGTGAGAGACTGTTTGCGATTCTGCGTGGCAACGGGCAAAGTATGTGATTGAGGCTGGCTTTACTGACAGTTGACTGAGGCTAAGCTGAGTTTTCTATTGCCTGTGTTACTGACAGTCCAGACTGGCACTGGCGAGCTTGTTGTGGTGCTCACCGGCTTACCGATTCATCAGTTGGCACCACAACATGTCTGCCAATGCCAGGCTGGACTTTTTGCTGCCCTCAGTGGCATGCCTTGGCCTGATTTACCCCTGGTTCATACATAGGAGGTGCAGGAAATGCTGTGCCCCCTGTGCGTTTCTGCACTGCATTGCAATCACACTGTGTTTTTTATCTGCTGCAGGTGTCAATTCAAAGTTAACAACTCCCCAAAAGAAGGTCGCAAAGGCAGTGTTTGTCTGAACCAGATGGCATGGTTGGTCAAAAAAAAAGGTGCCTGCACTTCTTTGGTGCGATTCAGCCCCTTCAAAATGAATGGGCCCAAATCACACCACACAGAATCGCATGTGAATTGCACAGGAATGCTGTGCAGTTCCTGTGCGATTCACATGCAAACTACAGTGTGAAACCAGGCTTACTGTGTTGATTGCGGTGCAATCAAGGCACGTTCATTTTGAATGGGCTCAAATCACACCAAAGTCATGCATGCACCGATTTACAAACCGCACTGCAACCGGTTCGCATGGTCATTTTGTGAATGCGATCCGGGGCAGGCAAACGTGTTTTGCAGCGTTTGTGTGGGGTGTTGTTAAGATAGCACTGACGCCCACTGCAGATTGCAAGGGGGGTGCGATTTGAATGAGGTGCGTGAAACGTGCGTGGATTGAGGGTTTCCTGCATTCTAGTGCACCTCCGCTTATCTCCTAAGCAGTAAAGTGTTTATCCTCTGCCAGTGCAGGAAGGTGTTTAATTACACATCTTCTCGCACCCGCTCAGATGTGAACCTAGCCTAAAGAAAAGTCTCTATTCAAGGCTGGTCATTTTTCAGTTGATTTGTTTTTTTTAAATTCTGTGATTAATTGAAAATAATGCCGAGTACACACGATCGGACATTCCGAAACCAAAATCCATGGATTTGTTTCCGAAGAATGTTGGCTCAAACTTGTCCTGCATACACACGGTCACACAAATGTTGTCAGAAATTCCGAACGGGCTTGAATGAAGGAGAAGATTTGGATGCCGCACACCGGATGTAGTCAAAAAACTTCACTTTATTGAAAAAATGGGATCATCAAAATAACAAGACTGTCATGCAGAAAGTACAGGTAAGCTGACGCGTTTTGCACTCAGGACTGAGTTCTTACTCATAGCTGTGACTACATTTTTTGACTACATCCGGTGTGCGGCATCCAAATCTTCTCCTTCATTTAAGCCTGCTTTGCTTAGCATTCAGCCAGCACCTGGAGCTCTTCTGCTCTGAAAATTCCACTTACACCTGGGTCAGTGTCAGCCTGAGCGGTGGAAACACTTTCTTTGCTTGTCTGCATCTAAAGAAATTCCGAACGCCAAGAACGTGGTGACGTACAACGCATACGACGAGCCGAGAAAAAGGAAGTTTTAGCTCTAAAAATAGCGCCTGCAAAGCGCCTCTCCTGTCACTCCAGTGTGAGAGCCCGAGTGCTTTCACATTGCGCTTGTGGGACGTTAAAAAAAAGTCCTGCAAGCCGCATCTTTGGGGCGGTTTAGGAGCACTGTATACACCGCTCCTCTACCGTCACTGCCCATTGGAATGCATGGGCAGCGCTGTCGAAGCGCCTGCAAAGCGATTCAGCAGAGGCGCCTTGCGGGCGCTTTTAACCCCTTTTTAACCCCTTTGGGGGGTTAACAGCACACCACTAGCAGCGGCAAAACGCCGCTTAAACAACGGCTAAAACTAGTGGCACTTTACCGCTACCGCCCCACCGCCTCATTGTAAAAGTGCCTTAAAAGTTACAAAAGTCAGGGAGTGCTCTGTCTGACACAACATGGTGCATTTGCATAACAGCCAACCTTACTGAGGAGGTGCAAAGGGCACCATCCCCTTGTAGGTAGGCAGCACACTCACTTTGCACCTATTCAGTTTGGACACTAAGACTGGACAATAGCCAACCTTACAGGGCAGCGTTCATAAAAACTGGAAGAAGGAAAAAACTGAAATCAGGTTCAATTTTCTGAAAGGACCTGATAACATACAATTAGGGATGTGATTGCTTACTAAGGGCAACACATATCGTTTTTTCCTTTTTCCAGTCTTTATAATTTTGGCGCAATTTATTTTATTTAAAAATACTTTTTCTTAGTACCTGCTGCTGAACCCCCCCCCCCCCCCCCCGAATCAAAAATTATCTGCAACCCTGCTTACATTGAAATCCATGCGTCCGGTGCCCTGCATGTAGATTAGGGGCCGGGTGCATGGATTGGGGGGGCAGTGCTCCATATAGAGTGGCTGTCCTGGTGTAGTATTTGAGTTTACCTTGGGTGCAGGTACACCTATATCAGGACTGCCCATGCCCCCAGCCCCCATCCCAGCCCCCATCCTCACTCACCCGTCCCAAGCCTAGCAAAATATCGCTGACTAGATTACTCTAGTCATACACCCTGCAATTCCAATCATTCCTTTAGAATTCTGAGTATGTGTTTTAATGGTTTTGGAGTCCCCAGTCAGGGCCTGATATTCTGGTAACGATGCTTCATCCTGCCTGCAGGAGACCCTTGACATGATCTTAGCTTAGGCCAATGGTGATCAACTTTCTTGATATGGGGCACCTTATGTGGCCCCTGACATCACCATAAAGTTAAGGGAATATTCAGTCTCAGATACAGCAGACACACAACAGGATATAGTCACCATGGAGATAATATAAAAGATTGTCAGAGACTATGGACATGATACAAGAGATGGTCAGAGACTTCAGACATGGTAAAGGAGATGACCAGAGACTGTAGACATGATGCAGGAAATGGTCAGAGACTGCAGACATGATACAAGAGATGGTCAGAGACTTCAGACATGATACATGAGATGGTCAGAGACTATGGACATAATGCATGAGTTGGTCAGAGAGCAAGGACATGATACATGAAATGGTCAGAGACTGAGGACCATGGTGGCTGGTGCTAAAAATTGTGTATATATATATAGATATACTGTATATATCTATATATATATAGATATATATCTATGTATACACACACACAGCTTTTTTTCTCAGAGAATAGGTGCAGGAACTCATCCCTTCAGAGTCACCCCATGTTTCCACCCTCTATCCACCTCCATTGGTTCCAGCCCATCTTCCCCTCCCAGTACCGCTCCTTTAATGCAGCGTACACACGGGCGGACTTTTCGACCTGACTGGTCCGACGGTCTATCTGACGGACTTTCGGTGGACTTCCGATGGACTTTCCCAACGAACGGACTTGCCTACACACGATCGCATCAAAGTCCGACGGATTCGTACGTGATGACATACGACCGGACTAAAATAAGGAAGTTGATAGCCAGTAGCCAATAGCTGCCCTAGCGTCATTTTTGTCCGTCGGACTAGCATACAGACGAGTGGACTTTTCGACCGGACTTGAGTCCGTCGGAAAGATTTGAAACATGTTCCAAATCTAAAGTCCGTCAGATTTTCGACCGAAAAAGTCTGCTGCAGGTCCGATGAAGCCCACACACGATCGAATTGTCCGCCAGACTTGGTCCGTCGGACCAGTCCGGTCGAAAAGTCCGCTCGTGTGTACGCGGCATTAGATAATACAAAACCAAGTATCATTTTGTGGTGGAAGGAAGGGTGTCCATGTAATACGTGACTTGTGAATCCTCAATAAAATTTGATGGTATTGCAAACAATAAAAGACTGGCTGTAAAGCTGTTGAAACAAGGAAATCTTCTGTCAAAGGAATGTGGTTGGGTACTCTTACCGGATAAAGTGGACCCACTTACCGGTGGTAGTGGGTCAATCAGGCTTATGAGGCCAAACTCCTCAGGGTTAAGAGTTGACAGGAAGATGATCACTCCAAACAAGGTAGTAGTAGGCAGTAGGGTCCAAGGCAAAGTTCCAGAGGTTCCGATAGCTCTCCAAAAAAGCATGCAAATTCTACCCGAATGAGGGAGCTGTTTGGAGACCATTGGTGGATGCAGGATAGGCTCAATCAAACCAGAATAGGAATAAGAAATAAGGGAGAAGCTCCATATGGTGCAGATTAAAAACAGAGAGGTCTAATAAAAAGTACAATACATCGTAGTAGATGAGTACAAAATACTGGTGATCACGAGTTGTAAAAATATAAAAAGCAATGTGGGAAGCAAGCAAAAGATATAGCAGACACGCAACAGGATAGAGTCAAAGAGACCATGGAGATAATGTAAGAGATTGTCAGAGACTAGGGACATGATAGAAGAGATAGTCAGAGACTTCAGACATAATACATGAGATGGTCAGAGACTGCAGACATGATACATGAGATGGTCAGAGACTGCAGACATGATACATGAGATGGTCAGAGACTGCAGACATGATACATGAGATGGTCAGAGACTGCAGACATGACACAAGAGATGGTCAGAGACTGCAGACATGATACATGAGATGGTCAGAGACTGCAGACATACTACAGGATATGATCAGAGACTGCAGACATGATACATGAGATGGTCAGAGACTGCAGACATGATACAGGAGATGGTCAGAGACTTCAGACATAATACATGAGATGGTCAGAGATTGCAGACATAGTATATGAGATGGTCATAGCCTGAGGACCAGTGGCGGCTGGTTCTAAAATATATATATATATATATATATATATATATATATATATATATATATATATATATATATATATATAAAATCTATACACGTATACATACACAGCTTTTTTTCCTCAAAGAATGGGTGCAGGAACTCGCCCCTTCCAAGTCCCCCGTGTTTCCGCCCTCTATCCACCTCTGAGCACAGTCCCTTGGTTCCAGCCCATCTCCTCCCCCCAGTACTGCCCATTTTAGAGAATACAAAACCAAGTATCATTTTGTGGTGCTAAGTAATTTGTATAAAATTTGTTATTGATAACAAAAAAGGCAAGAAAATAGATTCACTGTAGCCAGCAACAATAGATCCACTACAGCAACAATAGATCCACTGCAGCAACAATAGGCTCCTAACAGCCAGCATCAATAGACCCCCTCCCTCAACAGTAGATCCCTCTCAGCAACAATTGACCCCCCCCCCCCCAGCAAAATAAGACCCACCTCCAGCAACATTAGACCCCCCGCAAAAATAGATCCCCTCAAACATATATCTATATAAATTATACTGTGTATGCATAGTATGTGATTTACTTATAAAATATAATAATAATAGAAAACTATATATAGAAAACACAATAATTGTCTAATAAAAAATATTATAGATAATACAAATTATAATGATAATTAAAATTAATTGAAGAAAAAAATGCACAAATTAAAAAAAATAAAATGATATAAAAAAAAATATATATATATATGAAAAAAATTGGGGAAATTACTGCGCTAAACCCAAATGTGAAAAAAAGCTGCTAACACTGAAAAAAACTCAACCAAAGTCTCCAACCAAATGTGAAAAAAACTTGTCGTACTAAATACAACAATATGACAGAAATAAACTGAAACAATGAATATGTGGAAACATATAAACATGTGTTGTAAACATGCAAGGTGAAAGTCCAAAGTTGACATCTGTGAACAGGATAAACCGGTGAAATGTGACAATTCAAATAAACTTGAAAACAACTCCGAAGGAAGGGTGTCCATGTAATACGTGACTTGTGAATCCTCAAAAAAATTTGATGGTAGTGCAAACAATAAAAGACTGGCTGTAAAGTTGTTGAAACAAGGCAATCTTCTGTCAAAGGAATGTGGTTGGGTACTCTTACCGGATAAAGTGGACCCACTTACCGGCGGTAGTGGGTCAATCAGGCTTATGAGGCCAAACTTCTCAGGGTTAAGAGTTGACAGGAAGATGATCACTCCATACGAGGTAGTTTCACTCCTCAGCAGTAGGGACCAAGACAAAGTTCCAGAGGTTCTGATAGCTCTCCAAAATAGCATGCAAACTCCACCCGAATGGGGGAGCTGTCTGGAGGTCAATGGTGGATGCAGGATAGGCTCAATCAAACCGGAATAGGAATAAGACAAAATGGGTGAGTACAAAATACTGGTGATCACGAGTTGTAAAAATATAAAAAGCAATGTGGGAAGCAAGCAAAAGATACAGCAGACACACAACAGGATATAGTCAAAAAGACCATGGAGATAATGTAAGAGATTGTCAGAGACTATGGACATGATACAAGAGATGGTCAGAGACTGCAGATATGATACAGTAGATGATTAGAGACAGTGGACATGATACAAGAGATGGTCAGAGATTTCAGACATGATAAAGGAGATGGTCAGAGATTTCAGACATGATACAGGAGATGGTCAGAGACTATGGACAAGATACAAGAGATGACTGTACAAAAAGTGCCAGAGTGCCACACGAGACAACTAGGCCACAGGATGGGCATAATTATTGATTGGAGCCCAGGGCAGCTTTTATTAATAAGGTGAATCTTTTTTGAAAAATTATTCTGTTGCAGCTTATTGTTTGATGTCGGGAAATTATTCCTGTAAATTGTAAAGCTAGGATAGAATGGGGGGTGACATATCAGCTGAACTGCAGAGGGCACACTTTGGATTAGTAGAGGGACAAGAAAGATCTCAATTATATGACACTGCGACACCATAGTGTGCCAACCTACCAATTATAGAGCTGAGTGTTTTTGCAGATTTATTAAAAAAGAAAAACTGAAATATCACATGGTCCTAAGTATTCAGACCCTTTGCTCAGTATTTAGTAGAAGCCCCTTTTGATCTAATACAGCCATGAGTCTTTTTGGGAAAGATGCAACAAGTTTTTCACACCTGGATTTGGGGATCCTCTGCCATTCCTCCTTGCAGATCCTCTCCAGTTCTGTCAGGTTGGATGGTAAACGTTGGTGGACAGCCATTTTTAGGTCTCTCCAGAGATGCTCAATTGGGGTTAAGTCAGGGCTCTGGCTGGGCCATTCAAGAACAGTCACGGAGTTGTTGTGAGGCCACTCCTTTGTTATTTTAGCTGTGTGCTTATGGTCATTGTCTTATTGGAAGGTAAACCTTTGGCCCAGTCTGAGGTCCTGAGCACTCTGGAGAAAGTTTTCGTCCAGGATATCCCTGTACTTGGCCGCATTCATATTTCCCTCGATTTCAACCAGTTGTCCTGTCCCTGCAGCTGAAAAACACCTTCACAGCATGATGCTGCCACCACCATGCTTCACTGTTGGGACTCTATTGGACAGGTGATGAGCAGTTCCTGGTTTTCTCCACACATACCCAGTGGTGTATTTAGGTTTTGTGCTGCCCTAGGCCTGACTAAACGCATGCACCCCCTAATTTAAATACGACCCACCCCATCCTGCTGAGGCCACACCCCTTCCTGTTTAAGACCCACCCTGTCATCTGTAAACAACACCCCTTTATCTTTAGGCTCATTTGGCACCTTTCAGGGGGGAACGGGTACCTGTTTCTGACAGCTACCCTTCCCCACTTCTGGGAGACTGCGCTGTCCCCTCTGAAGTTTGCCCCCCCTCCTCCTTCCTCCACTGGGCCGTTCAGAAAGTGCAACGCGCTTCGCACATGTGCAGTAGGGAACCGGTCGGTTTCCCTTACCATGAATGATAGTGGCAAAACCCAAGAGCCAATCCGAAAATCGGCTGAGGTGTCGACATCGCTGGATCCCTGGACAGGTAGGTGTCCTAATAATAAAAGTCAGCAGCTACAGTATTTTTAGCTGCTGAGTTTTAATGCTATCACGGAGGGGGGGGGGGTCTCACTGTGCCCATCAATTGCAGCCTCACTGTGCCCCATCAAACGCAGTCACTGTGCCCATCAAATGCAACCACTGTGCCCATCAAATGCTGCCACTGTGCCCATCAAACGCAGTCACTGTGCCCATCAAATGCAGCCACTGTGCCCATCAAACGCAGCCACTGTGCCCATCAAATGCTGCCACTGTGCTATCAAATGCAGCCACTGTGCCCATCAATTGCAGCCACTGTGCCCATCAATTACAGCCACTGTGCCCATCAAATGCAGCCACTGTGCCCATCAAACGCAGCCACTGTGCCCATCAAACGCAGCCACTGTGCCCATCAAATGCTGCCACTGTGCTATCAAATGCAGCCACTGTGCCCATCAAATGCAGCCACTGTGCCCCATCAAACACAGCCACTGTGCCCCATCAAATGCAGCCACTGTGCCCCATCAAACGCAGCCACTGTGCCATCAAACGTAGCCATTGTGCCATCAAACGTAGCCATTGTGCCCTCAAACGCAGCCACTGTGCCATCAAACGCAGCCACTGTGCCCTCAAACGCAGCCACTGTGCCCATCAAACGCTGCCACTGTGCTATCAAACGCAGCCACTGTGCCCATCAATTGCAGTCACTGTGCCCATCAATTGCAGCCACTGTGCCCATCAAATGCAGCCACTGTGCCCCATCAAACGCAGCCACTGTGCCCCATCAAACGCAGCCACTGTTCCATCAAACGTAGCCATTGTGCCATCAAACGTAGCCACTGTGCCCTCAAACGCAGCCACTGTGCCCATCAAACGCAGCCACTGTGCCCATCAAATGCAGCCACCGTGCCCATCAAATGCAGCCACTGTGCATCAAATGCAGCCACTGTGCCATCAAACGTAGCCATTGTGCCCTCAAACGCAGCCACTGTGCCCATCAAATGCTGCCACTGTGCCCATCAAATGCTGCCACTGTGCCCATCAAATTCTACCAGTGCCCATAACACTGATATACGTTATTAAATCATTGTACCTGCTGTCCTGGGGGTTTCCCTCGTGCTCCCCTCTCTCCTCCTGACGTCATAGCCCCAGGGCCGAGGAGAAGATTCACTGCAGGAAAGCAGTGCAGGGGAGGGTAGGCGGAGCTTAAGGCTCCACCTGTCACCTGTTGCTTATGGGGGCGCGAGTGACACACGCCGCCCCCCTGCATGAGAGAAAGCCACCCCACCCGTCTTGCTGATTCCCGGCTCCCGCTGCCGCCTCCCGCACACATGCAGCCCACGGCGGCCGGCTTTCTGTAGCGGCGCCATGGTGTATGGGCGTGCTTGTCAGAGAGTAGGGGGGCGTGAGATACACTCCCCCATCCTCTGGCAAGCACGCCCATACACAGTGGCGCCGCTACAGAAAGCCAGCCGCCGTGGGCTGCATGTGTGCGGGAGGCGGCAGCGGGAGCCGGGAATCAGCAAGACGGGTGGGGGGGCTTTCTCTCATGCGGGGGGGGCGGCCCTTTTTGCCAACCCCTGCAAAGTGCCGCCCTAGGCCTAGGCCTTGTCGGCCTAGGCCAAAACACAGCCCTGCACATACCGCTTAGAATTAAGGCCAAAAAGTTCTATCTTGGTATCATCAGACCATAGAATCTTATTTCTCACCATCTTGGAGTCCTTCAGGTGTTTTTTTAGCAAACTCCATGCAGGCTTTCATGTGTCTTGCACTGAGGAGAGGCTTCCGTCGGGCCACTCTGACATAAAGCCCCGACTGGTGGAGGGCTGCAGTGATGGTTGACTTTCTACAACTTTCTCCCATCTCCTGACTGCATCTCTGGAGCCCAGCCACAGTGATCTTTGGGTTCTTCTTTACCTCTCTAACCAAGGCTCTTCTCCCCTGATAGCTCAGTTTGGCCAGACGGCCAGCTCTAGGAAGGGTTCTGGTCGTCCCAAACGTCTTCCATTTAAGGATTATGGAGGCCACTCTGCTCTTAGGAACCTTAAGTGCAGCAGAAATTTTTTGTAACCTTGGCCAGATCTGTGCCTTGCCACAATTCTGTCTCTAAACTCTTCAGGCAGTTCCCTTGACCTCATGATTCTCATTTGCTCTGGCATGCACTGTGAGCTGTAAGGTCTTATATAGACAGGTGTGTGGCTTTCCTAATCAAGTCCAATCAGTATAATCAAACACAGCTGGACTCAAATGAAGGAGTAGAACCATCTCAAGGATGATCAGAAGAAATGTCGGCAGCATGTACAGGAGAGGAGTGTGGAGGATATTATGGGGCAGTATGTATAGGAGAGGAGTGTGGAGGGTATAATGGGGCGGTATGTACAGGAGAGGAGTGCGCAGGGTATGACAGCTGGCACTATGTACAGTAGAGGAGTTTATGAAAGTGGGCAGTATGTACAGGAGAGGAGTGTGGAGGGTATGATGGGGCAGTATGTACAGGAGAGGAGTGTGGAGGATATGACAGTGGGCGGTATGTACAGGAGAGGAGTGTGGAGGATATGATGGGGCAGTATGTATAGGAGAGGAGTGTGGAGGGTATGACAGTGGGCGGTATGTACAGGAGAGGAGTGTGGAGGGTATGACAGCTGGTGCTATGTACAGTAGAGGAGTTTATGAAAGTGGGCAGTATGTACAGGAGAGGAGTGTGCAGGTTATGATAGTGGGCAGTATGTACAGGAGAGGAGTGTGGATGGTATGATACTGAGCAGTATGTACTGGAGACAAGTGTGGAAGGTAAGACAGTGAGCAGTATGTACAGGAGATGAGTGTGGAGGGTATGACAGTGGTCAGTATGTACAGGAGATAAGTGTGGAGGGTATGACAGTGGGCAGTATGTACAGGAGAGGAGTGTGGAGGGTATGACAGTGGGCAGTATGTACAGGAGAGGAGTGTGGAGAGTATGACAGTGAGCAGTATGAACAGGAGAGGAGTGTGGAGGGTATGACAGTGCAGTATGTACAGGAGATGAGTGTGGAGGGTATGACAGTGGGCAGTATGTACAGGTGTGGAGGGTGGAGGGTATGACAGTGGGCAGTATGTACAGGAGATGAGTGTGGAGGGTATGAAAGTGGGCAGTATGTACAGTCGAGGAGGGTGGAGGATATGACAGTGGGCAGTATGTACAGGAGATGAGTGTGGAGGATATGACAGTGAGCATTTTTTTTTTCAGGAGAGGAGTGTGGAGGGTATGACAGTGAGCAGTATGTACAGGACAGGAGTGTGGAGGGTATGACAGTGGGCAGTATGTACAGGAGAGAAGTGTGGAGAGTATGACAGTGAGCAGTATGTACAGGACAGGAGTGTGGAGGGTATGACAGTGAGCAGTATGTACAGGAGAGGAGGGTGGAGGGTATGACAGTGGGCAGTATGTACAGGCGAGGAGGGTGGAGGGTATGACAGTGAGCATTTTTTTTCAGGAGAGGAGTGTAAAGGGTATGACAGTGAGCAGTATGTAAAGGAGAGGAGTGTCGAGGGTATAATTCCTGGTGATCCTGCCATGAAAGTCCTTGTTCAGGCATTTGTATAGGGTGACAACACTCTGTCCCTGTGTTGTCACCCTATGACGGAGGCGAGAAGTGGACATTTTTATCATACATTACACAGGCATGGTCCACTGTTGTCACCATCAGGACCCCTCCTAGCCATGCAGCCATCACTGGTGCCCATGTGAGCAGAAAGTGGCTGCAAAGCAGCTGAAGGAGATCAGCAGCACTGAGCTGTAACTAAGGATGGAAAAAAGGCTTTGTTTTAATAAAAACAAAAATTGCAGTTGTTTATGGTGCATAGTGCTTTAGCTAATGTCAGCCACTGATGGGAGCTTTGTGTTCACTTCCTGTCCTGGAAACACAACAGGAAGGAAGATGAAATCTGCTAACAGGTATCCCAGTGACATGTGGAAAATTTGGATATTATGTCTTGCGGCTTCACTTCATGGTTCCCTACTGCACATGCGCGACTCGTGCTGCGCGATCCCACTGGTCCCTGCTGTCTTTTGCGACCTGTGTGACCTGTGTGAAGACAGCGGGGGGGGATGGAGAAGGTGCAGGAAGTGGCGTAGATACCCGCGGGTGGCTATCAATGCCCAGAAGTGGGAGCAAAATACCTGTATTAGACAGGTATCTGCTCCCCTCTCACCCCTGAAAGGTGCCAAATGTGACACCGGAGGTGGGGAGGATTTAGAAAAGCGGAAGTTCCATTTTTGGGTGGAACTCCGCTTTAACAATGTTTACTTTTGCTAATTCCCTCTAGCATTCTCTAGAATTGTTACACTGTATCTCTTGTTACAAAGACCTATGTATTTCTGTTCTGCTCAGCTCCATCTAGTGGCCATCACGTGGTGTTTTACTACTGATAAAAGAACAATTGCACAGGACCGATGTACATGCAGATTGGATGGACAAATAGGGAGACTCTATTTTTTTAGAAATTTAAGTTGTTATATTCTGCGCTTAGGTATTTTTTAGAAACAGAACTCAAAAATGAAAATGTGTTTGAAAAATGTAATTATGCTGTATATTGTAATATTGGTGTGTATATATTTCTGTGTCTCATCTGTAGTACCCATCCTTTCTCTTCCTTTCAGAAAACTGATAAAGTCTTGGTAATCACTAGAACAGATTAGATGATGGATCTCCCCTTAGAGGACACAGAGGGATCTATTTATAAATAATTTGCATAGCTATTTGTCCAGCAAATCTGCCTGTACATCGAACTGTGCGAAGTTGGCAAAATCGAACATTATTTAGGCTTCTTTCTCTTCTGTTCTTTTATTATGGGCAGCAGTAAAATACCACATTATAGCCAGTAGATGGAGCTGAGGAGCATTGTAGCAAGAGATACAATGAAACCATTCTAGAGAATTCTAGAGGGAATTATAAAATAAATGTAACTAATAGTTATAATAGTTACAATGTTTCCTCTAGTGTTCTCCTGGAGTTGTTATATTGTATCTCTTGTTACAAAGATCTATGTATTTCTGTTCTCCTCAGCGCCATCTAGTGGCTATCAGGTGGTATTTTACTACTGCTACTACTAATAATATAATATTTCTGTCTGATCAAGTACACAGAAACAATGTAAATGCAGATTCACTGGGTGAACAGTTATTTTTTGTTTTATAAACTGACCCCAGTGGGTGAGATTGTATTTTTAAGTAGCAAAGCTCAGTAATGACAGTTTGAAGAGTGTGATCACAATCATGTTCTAATATTAATGTGTATATATATATCTTTCTGTGTCTCATCTGTAGCGCTCGTCTTTTCTGTTTTTTTCAGGAAACTGATAAAGTCTTGGTAATCATGGGGCCATCCTCTGCATTTCTGCTGGCACTAATTGGTGAGTAAAAAAAAAAAAAAAAAAAGTATAACTGTCAGGTATCAGAGGGTATAATAAAAGTCCCCTACCCCAGCATCAGAGCCAGAGGGTGTTATAATAGCCCCCCCCCCCCCTCCAGAACTGGTGTCAATGGGAGTAATAAAAGACCATCCTCCACCTTGGGGTCATTGGGAATAATTACAGTCCCCCCCTTCCTTATCATTGGTAAGTAGAAATCAGGGGTTAGGCTTGGAAATTTCAGTATATCTTCACCCTGAGATTCAAGATGGCGGCAATCATTCATGGTTAAGCATGTAATATGACCCAAGGTTCCTATATGAGTTATCAAGGTTATCTATGATGTTGTAGTCTTTGGACCAATGTGTCCTTGGTCAGAATAGTGCCCCAGGATTGAGGTAATGGGATGTAATAACCCTGCAGCATTGGGGCCAGTGGGTGTATATACCCACCTCAACATTGGGGTCAGTGGGTGTAAATACTCTCCCCAAGATTGGGGTCAGTGTGTGTAATAACCCCACAGCACTAGGGTCAGTGGGTGTAAATACCCTCCCAAACATTGGGGTCAGTGGGTGTAAATACCCTCCCCAACATTGGAGTCAGTGGGTGTAATAACCATCCCTAACATTGGGGTCAGTGGCTGTAAATACCCTCCCCAACATTGGAGTCAGTGGGTGTAATAACCATCCCTAACATTGGGGTCAGTGGGTGTAAATACCCTCCCCAACATTGGGGTCAGTGGGTGTAAATACCCTCCCCAACATTGGGGTCAGTGAGTGTAAATACCCTCCCCAACATAGAAGTCAGTGGGTGTAATAACCATCCCTAACATTGGGGTCAGTGAGTGTAAATACCCTCCCCAACATTGGGGTCAGTGGGTGTAAATACCCTCCCCAACATTGGGGTCAGTGGGTGTAAATACCCTCCCCAACATTGGAGTCAGTGGGTGTAATAACCATTCCTAACATTGGGGTCAGTGTGTGTAATAACTGCACAGCACTGGAGTCAGTGGATATAATAACTCCCCAGCATTGGGGTCAGTGAAAGTAAAAAAAGGAACCCCCTCCCCCAGGATTGGGACCAATGCATTACTAAAAGACCCCCTCCATCTTATTTTGGGTCAGTAAGAGCAATATTAGACCCCCTCTCCTGGCAAAGGGTCAGCAGGACTAATAAAGCCCCCATCCCCTCCCGCAACATTGGAGTCAGTGGGAGTAATAGTAAACTCACTCCCCCGGAATTGGGGGCAGTGAGTGTATTAACCTCCACTCATCTCTTTTGGCATTGGGGTCATTCGGAGTAAAAAAAGCCTTGGCCTTATTAAGAGTAATAAAGGACATCCCCCCCCCAGTATTGGGACCAATGGAGTAAAAAAAGTCCTTTCCAGCATTTGGGTCAGTGGTAGCAATAACAGACCCCCTCCCCTGGCAATGGGGTCAGTGGGAGTAAAAAGCCCCCACCCCCTACCCCGACATTGGAGTCAATGGGAGTGATAAAAGACACCCTTCTCCTGGATTATGGTCAGTGGGAGTAATTATATACTCCCTCCTCTGGTATTGGGGTCAGGGGTGTAATTTAAGGCCCCCCTCCAAATTCATTGGGATCAGCGAGAGCAGAAAATCTCCTCCCTATCCCTTGACATTGGAGTAATAAAAGACCCACTCGTGTTGCCACCTGGGATCTCATCGTAAACATCCATCCTCTCCGTGTTTCAAATCCAAATATTTACAGTTGTCTCCAAAACAGGAATAGAGGGGAGATCTTTCTAAGGGGACACCTGTTCTGGGGACAACAACCTTAGTTTGGAAAAAGTTACTCACAATTCCTGTTCTATTTCCTTTATAGGAAGTGAAAGGAAATTTCCCCAATGGAACCAAAATAGAACCTTAAAGTATTCTTCTCTTACTCCATATTAGTGGCGGCTGGTGTTTTTTTTTTTTGGGCAGTCGGTCGGGTCAGCTGCACACCCCCCCCACCCGCGGTCAGTTGGTCGGTCGGTCATCCAGCCCTGCACTTACCCCTTCTAGGTCACGGACCGGCAGGGCTCCTACAGCGGTGGGTGGCGGCTTCCACCGCGTCTCCTCCTCCTCTGCATCATGGCGGCTTCCGCCGTATGTCTCCTCCCTCCTCCTCCTAGGCATCCAATAGGATTGCCTGTCCTTTCAGCCAATCAGGTGGCGGGTCTCAGGACCAGCTTCCTGATTGGCTGGGAGGAGAATCCGTGTGACAATAGCGGATATTCATCTGCTATTGTCACACAAGTGGGTGTGCTCAGGGTGCAGTGCCCACCCTTTTTTGAAGCCTCAGGCTCTAATCACGTGCTTAAAATTGTTAAAAAAAACCCATTGGAGTCCATGCGTCTGGTGCCCCACATGTAAATTAGGGGGCCGGATGCATGGACAGGGGGGGCAGAGCCCCTGCACCCCTTATGGATGTGCAGCCACTGCGCCATATGAAATATAAAAGCAATTGAACTTTTACTTAAAATGTATTTTAAACTTTTTTTTCTTTTATTATTTTACACTTACAAAAAAGGAATTAAAAAATGAATCTAATTAATGACCTGGACATTTTATAGATAGGCAACTCCTATCCTCATATTGATTAGTGGTTCCAAATTAATAACTATTGCAGTAGGGAACAGACACAAAAGATACACTCAGCATCTTTCCAAATAACTGTTCTGCTTTATTATGACCAAATTGAAGGTTTTTATACACATGATTATGGAGGTATCACATTAATATTACAATTGTACGTTTATGATAACAAGGCGGTGTAACATAGGCAGGCTAATTCTAATCAGGACTCGAAAGAATGCAAACATGTACTGAAAACATTATTAGTGCCGTGTGCACAGTGAGGACAGTGTGCAATACATACAGAATAGAATACAATTATATACAGAACTTACAAATTTCCTTAACAATTAATAATCACTTTTTGTTTTCCAGGCGTCTCCTTCATATTAATATATGCTGGACCAGGTATGTATAAAAATGAAATCTCTCCATAGAAGGGGATAATGGTGTAACCCGGGGGGTGGGGTTGCACATGCCATGGGACAGAATGGACAGCTGTACAAGAGCCCTCTATGACTTTGGGGGCCCATTTATACTAGATGTGGGACAGATGGGTGGGAGTTCACGTCTGTCTAGATGTCAATAGATACACAGGGGGATGGGTGTTTTTACTTGGCCAGCAGTTAAATGGGGGGCCCAAAAACTGACCTTGTACAGGGGCCCCCTTTAAGTCTGCCACTGAGTGTAACATTAATGAAATACCTGCCAGGGCCACAAAACCTCACTCAGCACAAAGGCAGACCGGTGAGTGTCGAGGTAGAGATCCAGCCACCAACATTTACCAAAATTCACAGAACTTTACCAAAAATTTAAATATTAGTTTTGTGAAAGCTTGGTGCTCCAGGTCGAATAATAGTCAGGAAAATGACACATTATGGCCACTAGATGGCGCTGCCAATCATAGGAAGTAAATATGATCCTATGATCGTCAGCTCCATCTGGTGGCCATAATGCAATATTTTCCTGATGCACTCAGCTCCATCTAATGTCCATAATGCATTTTTTCCCCCTGATTTTACTCAGCTCCATCTAGTGGCCATAATGCATTTTTTTCCTGATTCATTCAGCTCCAACTAGTGGCCATAATGCATTTTTTCCCTGATTCACTCAGCTCCATCTAGTGGCCATAATGCATTTTTTCCCCTGATTCACTCAGCTTCATCAAGTGGCCATAATGCATTTTTTCCTGATTCACTCAGCTCCATCTAGTGGCCATAATGCATTTTTTTTCCTGATTCACTCAGCTCCATGAAGTGGCCATAATGCATTTTTTTCCTGATTCACTCAGCTCCATCTAGTGGCCATAATGCATTTTTTCCTGATTCACTCAGCTCCATCAAGTGGCCATAATGCATTTTTTTCCTGATTCACTCAGCTCCATATAGTGGCCATAATGCATTTTTTTCCTGATTCACTCAGCTCCATCTAGTGGCCATAATGCATTTTTTTCCTGATTAACTCAGCTCCAACTAGTGGCCATAATGCATTTTTTTCCTGATTTACTCAGCTCCATCTAGTGGCCATAATGCATTTTTTTTCCTGATTCACTGAGCTCCAACTAGTGGCCATAATGAATTTTTTCCCTGATTCACTCAGCTCCATCTAGTGGCTGTAATGCATTTTTTTCCTGATTCATTCAGCTCCATCTAGTGGCCATAATGCATTTTTTTTCCTGATTCACTCAGCTCCATCTTGTGGCCATAATGTATTTTTTTCCTGATTCATTCAGCTCCAACTATTGGCCATAATGCATTTTTTTCCTGATTCACTCAGCTCCATCTAGTGGCCATAATGCATTTTTTTCTGGATTCACTCAGCTCCATCTAGTGGCCATAATGCATTTTTTTCTGGATTCACTCAGCTCCATCTAGTGGCCATAATGCATTTTTTCCCTGATTCACTCAGCTCCATCAAGTGGCCATAATGCATTTTTTTCCTGATTCACTCAGCTCCATCTAGTGACCATAATGCATTTTTTTCCCGATTCACATAGCTCCATCTAGTGGCCATAATGCATTTTTTTTCCTGATTTCACTCAGCTCCATCTAGTGGCCATAATGAATTTCTATTTTCCTGATTCACTCATTTTTATGAATGGATAACGCTTGGCCTAGAGCAGTGATGGCGAACCTTGGCACTCCAGATGTTTTGGAACTACATTTCCCATGATGCTCATGCACTCTGCAGTGTAGTTGAGCATCATGGGAAATGTAGTTCCAAAACATCTGGGGTGCCAAGGTTCGCCATCACTGGCCTAGAGAATAAATAGCCTAATAACACTTGATTTTGCCCTAATTCACACAAATGTACATGCAGTTTTGCAGGATTAGTAGCTCTGAGAATTTATTTTTATAAATTAGCGTGAGTTGTTAAAAAAATCCCCAGGGACGGGAAAGCTGCCCTATATAGAGGAGTACGTTGTATTTTCAAACGCAGCTTTGTCTTGCAATTATGTAATTCATTTTTATTTATTTTTTTGTTCGACATTTTCAGTCTCTTACCCTGAATGCCGAGAAAATCAAGAATATAACTGGTGTGGGTCTGCGTGCCCAGCAAGCTGCAGCCACCCTGACCCCCCTCCATGTATTAAGATATGTAAGGAGGGATGTTTCTGCAAGAAGGGCTACCTAGAGGACGGAATAGGAGGCTGCATCAAAGAAGAGGAATGCAGAGCTTGTACAGGGGACAAAGTGTACAAAGGCTGCGGGAGCGCCTGTCCTAAAACTTGCAGCAACTGGAACGAAACATTGTTCTGCATTCAGATATGTGTCAGTGGCTGTTTCTGTAAACCCGAATTTGTGATGCTGAGTGAGGGTGATGAGACCCGCTGTGTCCTTCCCAGGGATTGCCCCCCTATTAAAAAACAATGAAGCTCAAGCCTTTTGCAGGGTTACAGGATGCTAATATAAAAAAAGACTCTGGTACTTATATTAGCTGTGTGTATACATAAAATACACGCACACACATATATATATATACACACACACAAACTATACTGTGTATAGTATGTCATATAATTATAACATAAAATGATTGAAAAAAATTAAATAATTTGAATACTATAATTAATAATAAATATTATAGTATATTTAAAATCATTATGAAAAAAGTGAATAAATTAAGATTTCATTAAAAAGTTTATATCTACGTGCGTGTGTGTGTGTGTATATATATATATATATATATATATATATATATATATATATATATATATATATATATATATATATATATATACACATATATATTCATGTTTTATGTTGGTCATACACTCGGTAGTTGTGTTATTGCAAAATAAGTTTACTGTCTGTGTTTTTTAAAGTCAATTATCACCGAATAAAACATGTTTCCTGTCAATCTAGATTGTGATTGTGCTTTATAGGGACTCTTGAGGGATTCCTAGGTGATGGGTCCGTTAAGTGTGGGATTTATGTGCATCATACTATGGAACCCCATGTACTCTTCAGAGGAACATTTCTGCACATACAAATCTGACCCACAATATCCTATATAGTGAGGAACTTACACATCCCCGTGGCGTCAGAGGGGGGCGGGGTCACGCGTTTACATCACCGGGTGGCCCCGCCCTCAGCTATATAACAGCTGTCATTGAAAAGAAGCTTCACTTGGCGGGAGCCTCCCATGGAGGCGGAACTGTTGCGGCTTTTTTCTTTTTTTTTTCTTTTTCGGTTCGTCGGGCGGCGTGGATTTACATTGTGGGACATTTTTATTTTTTTATCTTTTAATAAAGGACTTGTCCCAAGCTGTCTTTTGTCTTTTTTACCATTTTTGACACTTTTTTGTGAATTGGTAGGGGTACAGTGTACCCCATTACCAATTCACATAGGGGAGGGCGGGATCTTGGGCTCTCCTTGTTAATCTGCCCACAGACCTCCACAACCACCGGGCAAGGGTTGTGGGCAGGGCAGCCATCAGAAACTCTTTAGACCTGGACCTACACAGCTTTAGACCTGGGCCCCACCGCCCCCCCTCCCCCTGAGCCTGACCACCAACATTCCCCAGGGCTTGCCTATGGGCCATCCTACCGAATCCGCACACCGGCCACCTCATCTGCATGCACTCAGCCCCCCCCTCAATCCTGTATATATGTCAGCCACACCCACACCTGTATATTTGCCAGCCCCCCAACCTGTATATTTGTCAGCCCCCCTCACACCTGTATATATGGCAGCCCCCCTCGCACACACCTGTATATATGTCAGTCCCACCACACACCTGTATTTGTCAGCCCCCCAACCTGTATATTTGTCAGCCCCCCACACACACACACCGGTATATATGGCAGCCCCCCTCACACACACCTGTATATATGTCAGCCCCCCACACACCTGTGTATTTGTTCCCCCCCCCCCCCAAACCTGTAAATATGTCAGCCCCCCCCACACATACACACTTGTATATATGGCAACTCCCCCTCACACACACCTGTATATATGGCAGCCCCCCTCACACACACTTGTATATATGGCAGCCCCCCTCACACACACTTGTATATATAGCAGCCCCCCTCACACACACCTATATATATGGCAGTCCCCCCTCACACACACCTGTATATATGGCAGCCCCCACACACCTGTGTATTTGTCTGCCCCCCAAACCTGTATATATGTCAGCCCCCCCCACACACACACTTGTATATATGGCAGCCCCCCTCACACACACCTGTATATATGGCAGCCCCCCCACAAACCTGTGTATTTGTCCACCCCCCAAACCTTTATATATGGCAGCCCCCCTCACATACACCTGTATATATGTCAGCCCCCCATACACACACACCTGTATATATGGCAACCCCCTCACACACACCTGTATATATAGCAGCCCCCCATACACACACACCTGTATATATATGGCAGCCCCCTTACACACCTGTAAATATTTCAGCCCCCCGCCCCCCCTCACATACACCTGTATATATGTCAGCCCCCTATACACACACACCTGTATATATGACAACCACCTCACACACACCTGTATATATAGCAGCCCCCCATACACACACACCTGTATATATGGCAGCCCCCCTCACACCTGTATATATTTCAGCCCCCGCCCCCCCCCCCACACACACACCTGTATATATGTATATATGTCAGCACCCCCCCACACACACACCTGTATATATGTCAGCAACCTCTTCACGCACACCTGTATATATGTCAGTGCCCCCCCACACACACCTATATATATGTTAGCGCCCCCCCCCCACAAACACGCCTGTATATTTGACAGCCCCACATACACAAATCTGTACACACACAAGCCTCTGGCCCCTCCCTGTACACAAACAGCCCCCCTCCCTTTCCTTCACAGCCCCTGCTTGTAACTTCCTACCTGGTCCCAGCTAGTTTTTACAAAGCCGACATGTTGCTGAGAAGCATAGTACAGGCAGATCACTATCACACGTGGGGTGCACATGCACATAGTAGCCAGAGGTGGCAGTAAAGAGCTTGATGTCTAAAATCAATGACATGAGAACTGCAGAAACTGTGAGATCGTTTCTATACTGCACAGCCCAGATCCCCTTCACCCGTCCTGCCTTCTTCTGGCCCTGGCGTTGTAACGGCTGTACCCCCCTGATGGCGGCCCTGGTTGTGGGGATGAGGCCTTTATCCCCATAAACATGGGGACAAGGTGCTTTGAAGTCATACCCCAAAGCACCCTCCCCATGTGGAGGGCATGTGGCCTGGTACGGTTCAGGAGGGGGGGCGCTCTCTTGTTCCCCCCTCTTTTCCTGCGGCCTGCCAGGTTGCGCACTTAGATAAGGGTCTGATATGGATTTTGGGGGGACCCCTACGCCATTTTTTAAAAATTTGGTGCAGGGTTCCCCTTAATTTCTATACCTTCGGTCTGGTATGGATTTTGGGGGGCTTACACCATTTTTTTTAAAATTTGGCACAGGGTTCCCCTTAATTTTCATACCAGACCTGAAGGGCCTGGTATGGATTTTGGGGGGACCCCCACGCAATTTTTAAAAAAATATTTGGTTCAGGGCTCCCCTTAATATTCATACCAAAGCTAAAGGGCCTGGTAATGGACTGGGGGGGACCCCATGCCGTTTTTTTAAATGAGTTTTATCTATAATGCCGAGACCTGACAATTCATTACAGCCGCGATCAGTTTTAAATGACTTTTTTCCTTTCGAAATGTCATTTTGCTGCGGTACTGTTCTAAACATGGGAAAACTGCGCCACTTTACAGGCATACTATAGACACCCCCCAGGCACGATATTTAAAGGAATATTTCATTTTTATTGTTTCACTTTAACTTTATTAAAATCAGTGCTCCCGAAAAAATGGCCATTTTTAAAACTTTTTTTTGCATTGATCCATGTCCCAGGACCCGGGTCCCCAAACACTTTTTATGACAATAACTTGCATATAAGTCTTTAAAATGAGCACTTTTGATTTTTCATGTTCATGTCCCATAGACTTTAACAGTGTTCATGTGTTCTTCCGAATTTTTTGCCTGTTCGGGTTTTCTGGTGCGAACCGAACCGGGGGGGGGGGGAGGGGGGGGGTTGTTCGGCTCATCCTTACTTACTATTGTTATTTGCCTTGTTGTGGTCCTGTGGGTTGATGTACGGAGAGGAGAAGTTTGACACAGTTTAAAAGGGTCAGTCCTCTGCCTCTCTACTACCTAATCACATAGGTATCAATAGTGTGAGCTGAGGTTCTGTTGTGTTTCCCTGAATCATTAATAGTAATTTGTCACTTAAACTAAGATTTTCATCTGACGTACATGTTTATGCTATATACTGTATATATATATATATATATATATATATATATATATATATATATATATATATATATATATATATATATATATATATATGTATCTTTGTGTCACTCTTGTCTCAGTAAACATACCTTCTGGTTTACCACAGTTGTGTTTCCTCTCTACTGCTGTGTTTCGCACTGATATTGCCAAGTAGGTGTGCCAGAGGGGTTTGGAGTGTTCTTGGGGTTGAGAGGCAGAGTACAGAACCAAATATACATTAAGCGGCTCCTCTGGGTGTAGCGCTACATAAGTATTTGAACCCTTCGCAAAACATGACTTAGTACCTGGTGGCAAAACCCTTGTTGGCAATCACAGAGGTCAGACGTTTCTTGTAGTTGGCCACCAGGTTTGCTCACATCTCAGGAGGGATTTTGTCCCACTCCTCTTTGTAGATCTTCTCCAAGTCATTAAGGTTTCCAGGCTGACGTTTGGTAACTCGAACCTTCAGCTCCCTCCACATGTTTTCTACAGGATTAAGGTCTGGAGACTGGCTAGGCCACTCCAGAATCTTACTGTGCTTCTTCTTGAGCCACTCCTTTGTTGCCTTGGCCATGTGTTTTGACGGTATATGGGCCCCGTTTATCATCCCTTTGATGCAGTGAAATTGTCCTGTCCCCTTAGCAGAAAAACACCCTCAAAGCATAATGTTTTCACCTCCATGTGTGATGGTGGGGATGGTGTTCTTGGGGTCATAGGCAGCATTCCTCCTCCTCCAAACATGGCAAATTGAGGTTGATACCAAAGAGCTCGATTTTGGTCTCATCTGACCACAACACTTTCACCCAGTTCTCCTCTAAATCATTCAGATGTTCATTAGTAAACTTCAGACTGTCCTGTACATGTGATTTCTTGAGCAGGGGGACCTTGTGGGCGCTGCAGGATTTTAGTCCTTCATGGCATAGTGTGTTATCAATTGTTTTCTTGGTGACTATGGTCCCAGCTGCCTTGAAATCATTGACAAGATTCTCCCGTGTGGTTCTGGGCTGTTTCCTCACCGTTCCCATTTTCACTGAAACTCCACGAGGTGAGATCTTGCATGGAGCCCCAGACCGAGGGGGATTGACAGTTATTTTCTGTTTTATCCATTTGCGAATAATCGCAACAACTGTTGTCACCCTCTCACCAAGCTGCTTGGCGATGGTCTTGTAGCCCATTCCAGCCTTGTGTACGTCTACAATCTTGTTCCTGACATCCTTGGACAGCTCTTTGGTCTTGGCCATGAGGGAGAGATTGGAATCTGATTGATTGATTCTGAGGACAGATGTCTTTTATACAGGTAACAAGCTAAGATTAGGAGCACTCCCTTTAAGAGAGTGCTCCTAATCTCAGCTCATTACCTGTATAGAAGACACCTGGGAGCCAGAAATCTTGCTGATTGATAGGGGATTAGATACTTATTTCACTCATAAAAATCAATTTATAGCTTTTTTAAAATGCGTTTTTCTGGATATTTTTGTTGTTATTCTGTCTCTCACTGGTAAAAAAAAACAAAAAAACCTACCATTAAAATGATAGACTGATCACTTCACTGAATAAAACAGGTTTTCTATCCAATTAGATTGTGATTGTGCTTTATAAAGACTCTTGAGGGATACAAACTCCTAGGTGATTGGTCCTTTGAGCATTTATTTTGTGTGATTTAATTGCATCATACTATAGTGCCTTTTTCGCATCGCTCCCAATTGTCCCTCATTTGGAGCAAAGTCCCTCTGTCCCTCTTTCCTCCTCATCTGTCCCTCATTTTGGTCTGATCTATATAGTTGTATAAAAAATGCACTTTTTATCTTTCAAAAACTGTTTCCCAGTTCTAAACCTTTCATCCAAATTCTAAATTGGTGCATTTATACATTTCAAAAACCAGTATAAAGGAATAGTAGTGGTAAAAAAAAAAAAAAAAAAAGCACTTGTTGGTTTACCTAAATATTATTTTTTTCTATAATTCTCCTTTAAAGGGGTGTGTCCTATGGCTACATACTTTTTCTAATAGCTGTCCCTTGTTCCCATCTCAAAAGGTTGGGAGGTATGCTTCTGGTACATATAGGGACCTCATTAACTCTTCCTGAGCACATTTCTGCACATACAAATCTGACCCACAATATCCTATAGTGAGGAACATACACATCCTGAGTTTCCATATGTATGTGCCAATACCATGTGAACTTTGTGTGCTGTACTGAGTGCTACATTATTATATAACATGGGGAGTTCTCACAATTTCTTCACTTTTAAATACGTCACACAATAAAAATGTAACAATGGTATTAAGCAATCCGCCATGACACTAATCAGGTCACTCCATTTTAATTTAAGCGTCAGTGAGGAGTCAGCACCTGTCAGTAAGGTGGAGTAGTTCACAACTGTAAGACAGTGTCCCAGATAGCAAGCAATTTGAGCTGTATGTTTGAAAATGACTTGCTAAGCTATTGCTAGACTTGCCGGGCTTCACAAGTTTGTTGCACAGTTGCAGAAGTCCGCATTGGATGACTCCAGATCAACTTTCTTTGCAAACATTCTGCAAGTCTGCTGCATGTTCTGGTTCAGTTATGTTGTGCAATAGTCATCCCACCACAGGGGGTCACTGTGGCAGAATTTTCATGCTGTAGACTTGCAGAGCTCTTGCTGTAGACTCACCGCTGCAACTTTGCTCTTGCTAGAGTCTTGACATGCAAATTTGCTACAAATTGGAAAAGTGTCAACTAAACCTTGTGCTTCAAGTGCTCTGCAAGTGTACAACTTGCCGGTAAAAAATGTGCGGCAAGTTAATAGACTTACAATTCAACACAGCCAAAAATTTGTGGCAACTTATCCTTTGCTATCTGGGTTGGACTGCCCGGTGACTCAAACATTTGTTTGCTGAGCTCCTGCAGCCTTTGGGGTACCTCGAAACGGACAGGAACCCTAAACCCTGGTGTGGGACTTGTATACTGGCGGTGAGCCATTGTGTATAGATCCCAACTATCCCTGATTTGGCACAAAGTCCCTCTGTCCCTTCTTCCTCCTCCAATTTCTAAATTGCTGTATTTGTAAATGTCAAGAGCCGGTATAAAGGAATAGTAGTGGTAAAAATAAAAAAACACTCCTTTAAGGGGGCGTGGCAGGGGGTGTGTCCTATGCCTACATACCTTTTCTAATAGCTGTCCCTCGTTCCCATCTCAAAGTGTTGGAAGGTATGCTGTGGGATTTCAATATACCAAAATGTATCTTTAATAAAGATGTTTTTTTCTGACAAGCGGCTGACTGGTGATCCCGAGATCCCCATAATATACGGCATTTCTTCTGCTTTTATAGATATGTCTAACCCACCTTTCCTTGCTAGGGCTTTAAAGCCTTGTTTAAACTTGTGTTGCCCTCTGAAAGAAGATCTGTTGAGTTGCCCTCTGAAGAGGGCGTTTGACAGGCTTTTAAAGGTAAATGAGAGATCTGAGGTCTTTTTGACCCCAGATCTCCCCCATAAAGAAGACCTGTCATCCCCTATTTCTATTACAAGGGATGTTTACATTCTTTGCAATAGGAATAAAAATGAAATAAAAAATAATTTAAAGGGACAGTGTAAAAAAAATATAATAAATAAGAATTTTTTTTTTAAAGCGCCCACCCATCCCTCATGCACAGAAGCGAGCGCATACGTAAGTCACTCACACCTATGTAAATGGTGTTTGCACCACACATGTGAGGTATCGCCGTGAATGTTATGCCCCGTACACACGGTCGGACATTGATCGGACATTCCGACAACAAAATCCATGGAGTATTTCCGACGGATGTTGGCTCAAACTTGTCTTGCATACACACGGTCACACAAAGTTGTCGGAAAATCCGATCGTTCTAAACGCGGTGACGTAAAACACGTACGTCGGGACTATAAACAGGGCAGTGGCCAATAGCTTTCGTCTCTTAATTTATTCTGAGCATGCGTGGCACTTTGTGCGTCGGATTTGTGTACACACGATCGGAATTTCCGACAACGGATTTTGTTGTTGGAAAATTTTATAGCAAGCTCTCAAACTTTGTGTGTCGGAAATTCCGATGGAAAATGTGTGATGGAGCCTACACATGGTCGGAAATTCCGACAACAAGGTCCTATCACACATTTTCCATCGGAAAATCCGACCGTGTGTACGGGGCATTAGACCGAGAATTCTAACACTAGACCTCCTCTGTAACTCTAAGCAGGTGGCCTGTAAAATTTTTTTAGGTGTTGCCTATGGAGATTTTTAAGTACTGTCGTTTGTTGCCATTCCACAAGCGTCAAATCCGTGGAATGGATCGCAGGATGGGCTCCAGGAGCCTAGGAAAAGTCATTGGTTGGAGTTCAGTGAAGGTTTGTAATGATAAAAGGTGGAGATTTTTTTAGTATGTTGCAGCATATGGTTTAATGTCAGGAAATTATTCCAGGAGACTTGTAAAGCTGGAATAGAATGGAGGAAGAAATGAGTAGATCATCTGGGCAGACTTTGGATTATGACATTGGATGACACTGAGACACCATAGCGTACCAACCTACCAATTATAGAGCTGAGTGTTCTGTGCCCTCGTTGGTATTTTATATCTGTAACTCTGATGACAAAGTGATGTTACAACAATGGAAATCCCGGGGAAAAAAAACAAGAACTAGGAGGAACAGAGGTGTTGCTTGAAGCTGGTGGGCCCCAATGCAAAAGTTGACCTGGGGCCCCACCTAGGGTTGCCACCTCAACCCTTTAACCCCCAACACATATTAATTACACAGGTTCTGAGGCTAATTTAATGCACATAAGGCACCAAGTGAGTTTAATTACCACCTTGATCAGCCACAGAACCTTTGTAATTATTATGTGTTCGGGTTTAAGGGATGAGGTGGCAAACCTAGCCCCTCCACTACCACCCGACACTTCCACTGCACTCCAAGATACTCCAACAATGTGCTAAGATACTCCAAGTTTCTAAAAAGTTATTTCAGATCTGATTTATTGGGAGGGTAATGCAAAAGATTTTGGAGATACTGCCCACATTTTCACATACCTCTCCAATTCTTTTGAATACCCAGGAGCAGGGGGTAGGCAACCTTTGAGAGATGGAGATCTACCAGAACAACATGAAAGGAATCAAAGATCACCGGGGTGCAGTGCCTTTTTTAAAAATAATTTAAAGGAGTTGTAAAGGTAGATTTTTTTTTATCTTAATGCATTCTTTGTATTAAGATAAAAAGCCCTCTGTGTTTAACAGTCTCCCCAGCACCCCCTCATACTTACCTGAGCCCCCTCTTTGTCCAGTGATGTCCACGAGTCCCTCGGTCATCCGGGACTCTCCTCCTGATTGGCTGAGACACGGCAGCGGCGCCATTAGCTCCCACAGCTGTCAATCAAATTCAGTTAGTCAATCAGGAGCGAGAGGGGGCAGGCCGAACGGCAGCTCTGTGTCTGAATGGACACACAAAGCTGCAGCAAGCTGCTTGCTATGGGGCACTCGACAGGAGGGAGGAGCTAGGAGTAGCGAAGAGGAACCTGAGAAGAGGAGGATCAGGCCTGCCCTGTGCAAAACCATTTCACAGAGCAGGTAAGTATAACATGTTTGTTACTTTTTTTTTTAACGAGACTTTACAGTCATTTTAAGTTCTGACTAGATCGTAAGGAAAGCTTAGAAAAATATAATAAAACAAATATCACTGTAAAAATACAGATTTAGCCTATCTCAAAAGTAGGGATGAGCCGAACACCCCCCGGTTCGGTTCGCACCAGAACCCGCGAACGGACCGAAAGTTCGCACGAACGTTAGAACCCCATTGACGTCTATGGGACTCGAACGTTCGAAATCAAAAGTGCTCATTTTAAAGGCTAATTTGCATGGTATTGTCCTAAAAAGGGTTTGGGGACCCGGGTCCTACCCCAGGGGACATGTATCAATGCAAAAAAAAACTTTTAAAAACGGACGTTTTTTCGGGAGCAGTGATTTTAATGATGCTTAAAGTAAAAAAAAAAAGTGAAATATTCCTTTAAATATCGTACCTGGGGGGTGTCTATAGTATGCCTGTAAAGTGACGCGTGTTTCCCATGTTTAGAACAGTCCGTGCACCAAATGTCATTTTTAAAGGAAAAAATCTCATTTAAAACTGCTTGCGGGTTTAATGTCATGTCGGGTCCTGGCAATATGGATGAAAATCAGTGAGATAAACGGCATGGGTACCCCCCCAGTCCATTACCAGGCCCTTTGGGTCCTGTATGGATATTAAGGGGAACCCCGCACCCAAATTAAAATAAGGAAAGGCCCTATATACTCTGATCAGCAGTATACAGGCGGTGCAAACAAGACAGGGACTGTAGGTTTGTTGTTAAGTAGAATCTCTTTGTAATTTTGAAGGGGTACATTTTTAACGTGTTTAGCTCCAGCCAAAAAATCTTTTTTAAGCTTTTTGGAAAACATAGGGAAGGGTTATCACCCCTGTGACATTTGTTTTGCTGTCTTTCCTCCTCTTCAGAAGATTTCACCTCACTTTTTGTCCCAATGAAAAATGTTTTTTGAAAATTTGGTTTTTTTTGTGGAACAAGGATTGGAAAGCATCAGTGGAAAGGAGAAATTGTTTTCCCATATTAACTCTTACAGGAGAGAATTTCCCTTCCTAGGGGTAGATTTCATCTCACTTCCTGTTGTCTCCTTCCGTTTGCAAGTAGGAGTCGTTTGTAAGTTAGATGTTTGAAAGTAGGGTCCTGCCCTATATACTCAGCAGAAATTTGGGCCTTAGGTGTTGCTGTGGCCACAACACTGTAAGCCCTCACAGGGCCCTGATGTGAAATATTAGATCAAGAATTGTAATTACATGCCCCTGTTGAACAGGAGCTGAAAAATTAGGCCTTAGGCACTGGTGCTGGTGCCACAACACTGCAACCCCTCACAGACACTCTAGTTGGAACGCAGGAACGAGCCCTGCTGCAAAGTATTGCTTCAAAAATTGTAATTACACGCCCCTGTTAGACAGGGGCAGAAAAATTGGGCCTTAGGCACTGGTGCTGGTGCCACAACACTGCAACCCCTCACAGACACTCTAGTTGGAACGCAGGAACGAGCCCTGCTGCAAAGTATTGCTTCAAAAATTGTAATTACACGCCCCTGTTAGACAGGGGCAGAAAAATTGGGCCTTAGGCACTGGTGCTGGTGCCACAACACTGCAACCCCTCACAGACACTCTAGTTGGAACGCAGGAACGAGCCCTGCTGCAAAGTATTGCATCAAAAATTGTAATTACACGCCCCTGTTAGACAGGGGCAGAAAAATTGGGCCTTAGGCACTGGTGCTGGTGCCACAACACTGCAACCCCTCACAGACACTCTAGTTGGAATGCAGGAACGAGCCCTGCTGCAAAGTATTACATCAAAAATTGTAATTACACGCCCCTGTTAAAGAGGGGCTGAAAAATTGTGCCTTAGGCACTGGTGGTGGCGCCCAGAACCAAAAATGTTCTTACAAGCTATCAGCGTGATGATTGAGGAGGAAGAGGATAATTACTCAGGGATAGTCACTCAGCATCAGCATAGGCAGTCTTTGAAGGGATCTGAGATTTCAAAAAAAATTATTCGGTTACATCAGCATCAGGTGCTTGGTAGCTGGTGGTGATCCAAGACTGATTCATTTTTATGAAGGTCAGCCGATCGACCGAGTCGGTGGACAGACGCACCCTGTGATCGGTTACCACGCCTCCAGCAGCACTGAATGTGCGTTCCGAAAGAACGCTGGATGCAGGACAGGCCAGTAGCTCAATTGCATACTGTGCAAGCTCTGGCCAGTGATCCATCCTCAAGACCCAGTAACCCAGAGGATTTTCGGTGGGAAAGGTGTCCAAGTCTGATCTTGCCCCTAGGTATTCCTGCACCATGTAAAACAGACGCTGGCGATGGTTGCTGGAACCGATCATACCTTGGGGCTGCGGACCAAAAAATTGTCTGAACGCATCGGTCAGACGGCCACCTTCTCCACCGCTCCTTCTTTGACTGACCGAAGCCTCAGCAACACGCTGTCCAGAAACAGGAGTTTGTAACCTCCCAGTCTCTGGGAACGCGTTGCACAGACCTTTCTGCAAGGCCTCCCGAAGATGTTTCATCCTCTGCTCCCTCTGCGATGGCAAGATAAGGTCCGCAACCTTACCCTTGTAACGTGGATCAAGGAGGGTTGCCAGCCAGTATTGGTCCTTCTCCTTGATACCACGAATACGAGGATCCTTACGCAGGCCTTGCAGGATCAGGGAGGCCATGCAGCGTAGGTTTGCTGAGGCATTCGGTCCGGAGTCCTCTGGGTCACTAAGGACAACAACGTCCGCAGCCACCTCCTCCCAGCCACGTACAAGTCCATGTGTTCCTTGGGACTGATCCCTTAAAGACTGCTGCTGATGCTGAGTGCCAGGCTCCACCTCCATACTGACACAATCTTCCTCCTCCTCCTCCTCCTCCTCGTCCTCTTCCTGTGTGATCGGCGGGCACGCAGGAACACTGTCTGGATAAAGGGGGCCTTGAGAGCTAAGGAAGTCCTCCTCTTCCTGCCTCTGTTCTGCCTCAAGTGCCCTGTCCATTATTCCACGCAGCGTGTGCTCCAACAGGTGGACAAGGGGGACAGTGTCACTGATGCATGCACTGTCAGTGCTCACCATCCTTGTGGCCTCCTCGAATGGTGACAGGACAGTGCATGCATCCCTGATCATGGCCCACTGGCGTGGGGAAAAAAAACCAAGCTCCCCTGACCCTGTCCTGGTGCCATAGTCGCACAGGTACTCATTGATGGCCCTCTGCTGCGTGTGCAGCCGCTGCAGCATGGCCAACGTTGAGTTCCACCTGGTGGGCATGTCACAGATTAGGCGGTTCTTGGGCAGGTTAAACTCCTTTTGGAGGTCCGTCAGCTGAGCACTGGCATTATATGACCGGCGGAAATGCACACAGACTTTCCTGGCCTGCCTCAGGACATCCTGTAAGCCCGGGTACCTGCCCAAGAACCGCTGCACCACCAAGTTAAGGACGTGAGCCAAACAGGGCACATGGGTCAGTTGTCCCTGTCGGAGGGCAGAGCGGAGGTTGGTGCCATTGTCGCAAACCACCATTCCTGCCTTAAGTTGGCGTGGCGTCAACCACCTCTGAACCTGCCCCTGCAGAGCTGACAGAACCTCTGCCCCAGTGTGGCTCCTGTCCCCCAAGCACACCAGCTCAAGCACCGCATGGCATCTTTTGGCCTGCGTACTTGCGTAGCCCCTTGAACGCCTACGGAGCACCGCTGGTTCCGAGGAAGAGGCCATGGAGGAAGAAGAAGAGGAGGGGGTGGAGGAGAGAAGTGTGTCACAATCAGCATTTTGGAGGCGTGGTGGCGGAACAACCTCCAACACTACTGCACCTTGTCCTGCATCCTTCCCAGCTGCCAGCAGAGTCACCCAATGCGCCGTGAAACTTAGGTAACGTCCCTGTCCATGCCTGCTGGACCATGAGTCAGCGGTAATATGCACCTTACCGCTGACCGCCCTGTCCAGCGAGGCATGGACATTGCCTTCCACATGCCAGTAGAGAGACGGAATCGCCTTCCGTGAGAAAAAGTGGCGTTTGGGTACCTGCCACTGAGGAACCGCACATTCCACAAACTCACGGAAGGGGGCAGAGTCTACCAACTGAAAAGGCAGCAGTTGAAGTGCTAGCAATTTTGCCAAGCTAGCATTCAACCGCTGGGCATGTGGATGGCTGGGAGCAAACTTCTTTCGGCGGTGCAGCAGCTGGGGCAGGGAAATTTGCCTGGTACAATCTGACGTCGGTGTACCAAAAGCAGATTGCCCACAAGTACTTGGCTGTGACACACCTAATTCTACACCTTCATTCCTCTCACTGCAGGTCTCAGAGAGGACTGAAGGTCTAGTGGGGTTGGAAATCTCAGCTGATGAGGAGCAAGGAGAGATCCTCTTTGTTCTTTGGTGTGGGTCTTTTAGATACGCTTGCCAACGAACTGCATGGCAGGTCAACATATGTCTGGTCAAGCATGTGGTACCCAAGCGGGAGATGTTTTGGCCACGCGAGATACGCTTGAGACATATGTTGCAAATAGCAGCGGTGCGATCTGATGCACTCGTCTCAAAAAAGGCCCACACTAAAGAACTTTTTGAATAACGCGCAGAGACTGCAGCGCCCTGCACATGTGGAGCTTTGGGGTGTGATGCAGTCAATGTGCTGCCCTTAGGCTGGCCCCTGGAGGGCATCCTGCCTCGTTGGTGATGTGCCGCCTCCTCCTCCTCCTCCTCCTCCTCCTCCTCTCTCCTATCAGGCACCCACGTTGAGTCAGTGACCTCATCATCCCCTCCCTCCTCATCACTGGAGCAAACCTGGCAGTATGCTGCAGCAGGGGGAGCATGACTGCCAGATTGCTGTCCTTCTTGGGCACCGCCTCTGTCCGTGCTCATGTTACTGCCTTCATCGAGCTCAGTATCATCATCAGAGCCTTCCAAACGCTGGGCATCCTCCTGGAGCATGTACCCAACACTGTGGTCAAACAGTTCTAGGGAATCCTCAGGAGGACATGGTGGAGCTAGGGAAGGAGTCACTGATGACATTGAGCTGAGGGAAGAGGCCGCTGCTTTGCCAGACAAAGCACCCTGGGCATGGGTGAGAGAGGATGAGGAGGATGAGGACGGCTTGGTCATCCACTCGACCAAGTCTTCCGCATGTTGCGGCTCAACACGTCCAGCTGCCGAAAAAAAGGCCAAGCGTGTCCCATGGCCACGTGCTGATGAGGATGCACCGTCTCCACGACCAGCACTAGACACAGAGCCTGCTTGCCCTCTCTTATTGGCTTGTGACTGTCTCTCCTTCTTGGCCTTCCAGACATACTAATGGCCTGTAGCTGCACTAAGCTGGGATAGAACACCTGTAATTTTCTTCAGGTAGCTTTATATACTGTAACCAGACAAGCCTGCCTGTCAGTAGGAAGATAACAGGAACGGATCTAGCTGAACACTGTGAGCAGGACGCACTGCACTAAATGTAAATAGCAGGAACGGATCTAGCTGAACACTGTGAGCAGGACGCACTGCACTAAATGTAAATAGCAGGAACGGATCTAGCTGAACACTGTGAGCAGGACGCACTGCACTAAATGTAAATAGCAGGAACAGATCTAGCTGAACACTGTGAGCAGGACGCACTGCACTAAATGTAAATAGCAGGAACGGATCTAGCTGAACACTGTGAGCAGGACGCACTGCACTAAATGTAAATAGCAGGAACGGATCTAGCTGAACACTGTGAGCAGGACGCACTGACTGCACTAAATGTAAATAGCAGGAACGGATATAGCTGAACACTGTGAGCAGGACGCACTGACTGCACTAAATGTAAATAGCAGGAACAGATCTAGCTGAACACTGTGAGCAGGACGCACTGCACTAAATGTAAATAGCAGGAACGGATCTAGCTGAACACTGTGAGCAGGACGCACTGCATTAAATGTAAATAGCAGGAACGGATCTAGCTGAACACTGTGAGCAGGACGCACTGCACTAAATGTAAATAGCAGGAACAGATCTAGCTGAACACTGTGAGCAGGACGCACTGCACTAAATGTAAATAGCAGGAACGGATCTAGCTGAACACTGTGAGCAGGACGCACTGCACTAAATGTAAATAGCAGGAACGGATCTAGCTGAACACTGTGAGCAGGACGCACTGACTGCACTAAATATAAATAGCAGGAACAGATCTAGCTGAACACTGTGAGCAGGACGCACTGCACTAAATGTAAATAGCAGGAACGGATCTAGCTGAACACTGTGAGCAGGACGCACTGACTGCACTAAATGTAAATAGCAGGAACGGATCTAGCTGAACACTGTGAGCAGGACGCACTGCACTAAATGTAAATAGCCGGAACAGATCTAGCTGAACACTGTGAGCAGGACGCACTGCACTAAATGTAAATAGCAGGAACGGATCTAGCTGAACACTGTGAGCAGGACGCACTGCACCAAATGTAAATAGTCTAGATAGAAGATAACAGGAACGGATCTAGCTAAACTGAATACAGTGTATATATATATATGCAACACCAGGGATGCATATATATACACAATACACTGTAAGTGCAGCTAACTGACTGACTGTTCTGCCTAATCTATCTAACTCAAATCAAATGACACTGTCTGTCTCTCTCTCTATCTCTCAGCACACCGGAACACACACTACACAGACTGTGCAGGCGGCCTTATATAGTGTGGGGCGTGTACTAAATCCCCTGAGCCATAATTGGCCAAAGCCACCCTGGCTTTGGCCAATTACAGCTCTCTCTACTGACGGCGCTGTGATTGGCCAAGCATGCGGGTCATAGTGCATGCTTGGCCAATCATCAGCCAGCAATGCACTGCGATGCCGCAGTGAATTATGGGCCGTGACGCGCCACACGAATTTGGCGCGAACGGCCCATATCGTTCGCAATTCAACGGACGGTCGAACAGCCGATGTTCGAGTCGAACATGGGTTCGACTCGAACACGAAGCTCATCCCTACTCAAAAGTGGACACTCTCAGTCAGCAGAGCAGTGGATGGTGCAAGTAAAGCAATGGATGGTGTCAGTAGGGCAGTGGACTTCATCAGTAGGACAGTGGATGGTGTCAGTAGGGCAGTGGACTTCATCAGTAGGACAGTGGATGGTGTCAGTATGGCAGTGAACTTTGTTAGTAGGGCAGTGGACAGTGTCAGTTGGGCAGTGGACGGTGTCAGTAGTTTTTTTTGTTGTTGTTATTTTATTATTTTATACCTTTTTTATTAATTTATTTTACAATTTTATTTTTTATTATTTTTTACAATAGTTTCAGCAGCCCTTGTGAGGGGGCTTTAGTGAAATATCAGGGGTCTAAACAGACATATGTTTATACCCACTGACCCCAATGCTTTGGGGCGGGGGGGGTGTTATTACTTCCACTGACACCAATGTTGGGGGTTTATTACTCCAAATGACACCAATGCTGGGGAGTTATTACTCCTACTGACACCAATGCTGGGAGTTTTACTCCCACTGACACCAATGCTGGGGGTTTTACTCCTACTGACATCAATGATGGGGGTTTTAATCCCACTGACACCAATGCCGAGGGTTTTACTCCCACTGACACCAATGATGGGGGTTTTAATCCCACTGACACCAATGCTGGGGGTTTTAATCCCACTGACACCAATGCTGGGGGTTTTAATCCTACTGTCAGCAATGCTGGGGGTTTACTACTCCCAATGACACCAATTCTGGGGAGTTTCTTACTCCCACTGACACCAATGCTGGGGGCATAATTCCTCCCACTGACACCAACTATTTTTCCCCCTAATACCAAAGATCCTGCATTGTTTTTTGCCACGGGGCACAGTCTGTAAACTGTCCCTTTCTTTCAAAAGTTTGGATTCCCCTTCACTAACACATATTGTGAATGAGCGGTTTGTTTGTGCATCTGGAACCTTGGGGTTGATTTACTAAATCTGAAGACTGCAACATCCGGTGCAGCTGTACATGGTGGCCAATCAGCTTCTAACTTCAACTTGTTCAATAAAGCTTTGACAATAAAACCTGGAAGCTGATTGGTTGCTACTCCAGATTTTGTACTCTTTTAGTAAATCAACCCCCCTTCTGTTACTCTACGAGGATGCAGCGGATGGATGAACACAGCCACAGGTCCCAATTTGATAAGTGTGCAGGTGTGGGTGAGTGGCCCCCAAATACACACCGTCTGTGTTTAGAGGCCACACGCCTGCCAAATTAGGACCTGCGGCTGTGTTCGTACAGCTGATGCATCCTCATAGCATAACATAGGCTGCCTGCACACAGCTTCAGCCACATAACAAAAAAGCACACTGACTCACACTGTACAGAACACACAGGAACGAGCCTCAAGACCTCATTTACACACAAAGCTTTCTTTTTTAACTCAATACAGCTTTACTTTTAGATTTAGCAGGAATTTTGTAAGTCATGTTATGTTTGTACACGCTAATAATGATTTTAGCGTATTTTTTGTGAAAATATTGCTTTAATATTCTTGGGTGGGGGGGGGGGGGGGGGTTCCTGTCAGGTAGGCAGTAGGAGGCCCTGTGATTTCTTTTTTTAATTTTTTTATTCTTTAGTTAGAGGTCAGGGAATTTTACAAAACCATTTGCAAAACAATAATAAGTTACAAAATAAGACCAAGGCACATCTCGGTACAGTTAGTACACATTTGGTTGGAGTCCTTTACCATTGTGTGCGGACTATTTAAGCTCCCTCCTGGTATCTATTAGCTAGGGAGGCCCTTGTGAGCAAAAAGTAATATCTTGTCTTTCCAAGGCTGAGAAAATGTAGTTTGGAAGTCATTTTCCAATTGTTGTAAAAAAGGTTAAAGTGGTTGTTAACCCACTACTACTAAATTGTCTTATCCTCTCTATACCATAATAACATGTGTCCCTGTGCTATGTAAAAAAAAAACTACAGTGTAACCTTGGATTGCGAGTAACGCGGTTAACGAGTGTTTCGCAAAAATCGTAACTCGGTTTGTGTTGTCTCATAAAATGAGCACGATTCAGGCCAAAGCGGTGTGCGGTGGGCGCCGTTCGGAAACGCACGGAAAGCCCCGAGGACACTTCAGCTGACCTCGGCAAATCTCGGGTAGGAAGTCTTTCCGAGGTTTGCCGAGGTCAGCCGAAGTGTTCTCGGAGCTTTCCGAGGCTCTCCAGTACCCCCCCCGCCTCTGGCCTCATGCGGTATTGCATCCCATTGAAGTCAATGCGTAACTAATTATTTTCGTTTCCATTGACGCAAAAAATAAAAACAGCAGAGGTGATCAAATACAACCAAAATAAATCTCTATTTATAAAGAAAAAAGGGACATTCGTTTTTTTTTGTGGGCACAGTGTTGCATGACCGTGCAATTGTCATTCAAAGTAACGCAGTGCCTTATCGCAAAAAAAAATAATGGCCTGGTCATAAAGGGGGGTAAATCTTCCAGAGGTCAAGTGGATAATAAGACAATAGGGAAAAACAGTTTAGTGTCTATAGGGGCACAAAAAAATATCAGAGGGCTGCACAAGGGCCCCTGGCCACAAGTTGGGCACCAGGAGCCTAGGCAAAGTCACTGATTGGATCTCAAGGAAGACTTTTAAGGATAAAATGTGGAGATTAAAAAATAAATAAAATAAAATAAAAGATATACTGTTGCCGCCTATTGTTTCATGTCAGGAAGTTATATATGTAGATTTGAAGCTCAGATATAATGGATGATGACAGAAGTGGATCAGCTGAATGCCCGAGGGCAAGCTTTGGATTAGGACAAGCCCAATTAAATGACACAATGGCACCATGGTGTGCCAACCTACTAATTATAGGTGCCCTGTGCGTCCTCGCTGGCATTTTATATCTGGAACAATGATGACGAAATGATGTTATGTATGTGTTACAACAATGGAAATCCCGAAACAACGAGAACTGGGAACCAATTCCTGTGCCGCACCCATCTACTGTATAATCAGACCTCCACCCCTCGTCCTATATAATCCCGAACCCGGCCATACCTGATACAGGACCCACCGACGACTACACCACACAGGTCAGTGTCACATCCAGATATTCCAGCATTTTTCTAGCTCTTTACCAAAGACTTCGCTCATCAACTTATTATTTATACTATTTATACTATATGTATTTAAATGTTACTTTACAGCTTTGTTTGTATCATAATATACATTTTTCAAACTTTAACATGTTAATGCATGCCTTGCAATGGCAAAAGTTGCTTTCAATAACTTCAAATTTTCAGATTTTAAAATAATCCAATTCCTGAGTGATCCTGAAGGTCCATGTTCAGGCATTTTCTTGTTATAGGGTGACACCACTTTGTCCCTGGCTCCCAGGTGTGCGCCTGCTTTGTCACCTGGGCTTCTGATGGAGACCACAAGTGTAAAACCTTTCTATGCAATTCCAATGTGTGAATGAGGAAAATACTGCATTATGGCCACTTGATGGCGTTAACTACAATAAGAAGTAAGTACAGTGGAACCTTGGATTACGAGCATAATCCGTTCCAAGAGAATACTTGTAATCCAAAGCACTCGCATATCAAAGCGAGTTTCCTAATAGAAGTCAATGGAAACGAAGATAATTCATTCCGCATTGACTTCTATTACATGCAATACCGCATGTGGCCAGAGGTAGGGGGGTGGGCGCCGGAGAGCGTCGGAAATACTCAGGGACAGCTCAGAAACACTCGGAAACACTCGGGAACGGAGTATTTCCAAGTCGTTCTGGGTATTTCCGAACCATTCCGAGTGTCCCCAGCGCCCCCCCCGCACCTCTGGCCAAATGAGGCACTGCACCGCCCATTAGCTTGAATTCTGCTCGTTTTGCGAGACAACACTCCCAAACCAAGTCAGAATTTAAAAAAAAAAGTTGCTCGTCTTTCAAAATTCTCGTTAACTGCGTTACTCGTAAACCAAGGTTCCACTGTATGTTTCTTAGTGCCATTTAGTCAACATAATTCAGTATTTTTCCTATTCATACAACTGAATTTCAACTATAGTAAGAAATAAGTATGCCCCTTAGTGCCGTCTAGTGGCCATAATGCATCCCCCCCCCCCCAGTCATATACTTGAATTGCAGGGCCACTAGATGACACTAACTATGATAAGAAGTAAATGTTTCTTTGTGCCACAAGTGTAAAATCATGCTATGCAATTCAAATGTTTGAATAGGGAAAATACTGCATTATGGCCACTAGATGGTGTTGACTATAATAAGAAATAAGTATGCCTCTTAGTGCCGTCTAGTGGCCATAATGCATCCCCCCACCCAGTCATATACTTGAATTTTAATTTGATGTTAATATACTTTTGAATTTCAAGGCCACTAGATGGCACTGACTTTTATAAGAAATAAATATGTTTCTTAGTGCCATCTTAGAAACCATAATTCAGTCTTTTCCCTATTCACACAGTTGAGTTGCAGGGTCACTAGGTGACACTAACCATTACAAGAAATAAATATGTTTCTTAGTGCCATCTAGTGGCCATAATGGAGTTACATTAAGATATTGGGTCATTTTTCTAGCTCCTGCGTTGTCACCCTGTCATATGGGCTTCTGATGGAGATTACACGTGTAAAATCATGCTATGCGATTCAAATGTTTGAATGGGGAAAATACTGCATTATGGCCACTAGATGGTGCTGACTATAGTGATGAAAAAGTATGCCTCTTAGCGCCATCTAGTGGCCATAATGCATTTTTTTCCCCAGTCATACATTACAATCTGAATTTGTTGTTAAAGCTGTTGTTAAAGCTGGGGTTCTGTAGATTTTTTTTTTAAAGTCAGCAGCTACAAATACTGCAGCTGCTGACTTTTAAAGTAAGGACACTTACCTGTCCAGGGCGCCCGCGATGACGGCACCCGAAGCCGATCTATCCCTCTGTCGGTTGCTGCCGCTGCCATCCTCGGTAAGGGAATCAGGAAGTGAAGCCTTAAAAAAAAAAAAGAATACCTGTATTAGACAGGTATCTGCTCCCCCCCTGAAAGTTGCCAAATGTGACACCGGAGCAGGAGAGGAACCTGAAAAGCGGAATTTCCATTTTTGGGCGGAACTCCACCCAAAAATTTAACCTGCGCTTATCCCCCCCCCCCTCCGGTGTCACATTTGGCACCTTTCAGGGGGGAGCAGATACCTGTCTAATACAGGTATTTGCTCCCACTTTTGGTAATAGATTGCCGCAGAATCTGCGGTGATCTACGCTGTGTCCGGCCCCTCCTCCGCCCCCCTGTCTTCTGGGAGACACACAGGTCCCAGAAAACAGCAGGGACCAGTCAGGACACGCAGCACAACTCACACATGTGCAGTAGGGAACAAAGCTGTGAAGCCTCAAGGCTTCACTTCCTGATTCCCCCACTGAAGATGTCGGCGCCTCCACCTGGGAACCGAGGGACAGACCTGTCTCTCCACTGTGCTCCTGTGTTGTCTCCCTGCCACATTAATTCTGCCTTATTTCCTGTCCCAGAAAAAGAATAGGAAGTGAGATGATGTCTAATAAAAGGTGTTCTAATGACAACTGTAAAATTTTGGATTTTAGGGCAGACCATAATATCAGACAATAGTGTCTATCAGACAGAGAGAGAGGATATAACATAGAGGATTTGCTTAGCCATTTGTCCAGCAAATTTCCATTATTTTTTTACATTTGTTTTGTGCAAATTGGGCAAAAACACATTTTCTTCTCTTCTGAGTTAATGCCATTTTATTATGGGCAATAGTTAAATACCCCAATAAAGCCATTAGATGGAGCACTGGAAGTATGTATTTTTAACAAGAGATACAATGTTACAATTCTAGAGAATGCTAGAGGGAATTAGAAACAATGTTTGCATTCATTTGCCAATTCCCTCTGGCGTTCTCTAGAATTGTCACATTGTATTTCTTGTTACAAATACCTATGTATTTATGTGCTCCTCAGCGCCATCTACTGGCCATAAATGTGTATTTTACTACTGCCCATAAAAAAAGAACTTTTGTATTTTCAGGAGCAGAGTTACTTATTGACAGTTTGTTTGAAGAGTGTGATTTCAAATTGTATCCTGTAATATACTGTAAATGCTTATACTGTGTATATTTCTGTGTCTCATCTGTAGGGCTCATCTTTTCTCTTTGTTTCAGGAAACTGATAAACTTGGTAATCATGGGGCCATCCTCTGCATTCCTTCTGGCACTAATTGGTGAGTAAAATAAATTCATATAGTCTACAATGATTTATAGTGAAGTCGGCTCAGTAATCATCCATGGATAATCATGTACCGTGTGTGATCGGGGTTATCTATGATGGTGAAGTCATCTCTTCAGACCAGGGGCCCCAAACATAAACAAAGGGCCACTTTACTGTCTATCAGACTATTTGGGGACGAGACTGTGGTCAGTAGGGGGAGGGATTTAATACCCCAGCATTAGAAGTTAGTAGGAGCAAAAATTACCATGTGTCTGTGGTCAGAATGGTGACCCAGCATTGGTGTTGGTCGGTATAATAAAAGCAGCAGTGAGAGAAATACCCCCACCCCAGCATTGGTTGGTGTCAGTGGGAGTAATAAACCCCTCACCCCCCAGTATTGGGGTCAGTGGGAGTAATACCCCCCCCAGCATAGGTTGGTGTCAGCGGGAGTAATAAACCCCTCACCCCCCAGCATTGGGGTCAGTGGGAGTAATACCCCCCCCCAGCATTGGTTGGTGTCAGTGGGAGTAATAACCCCCCCACCCCCCAGCATTGGGGTGAGTGGGAGTAATACCCCCAGCATTGGTTGTAGTCAGTGGGAGTAATAAACCCCTCACCCCCAGTATTGGGGTCAGTGGGAGTAATACCCCCCCCCAGCATTGGTTCGTGTCAGTGGGAGTAATAAACCCCTCACCCCCCAGCATTGGGGTCAGTGGGAGTAATCACCCCCCCCCCCCCCCAGCATTGGTTGGTGTCAGTGGGAGTAAAAAAAGTCCCAAAGCACTAATGTCAGTGAGAGTATTAACCCCCCACCTCAGGATTGGTGTCAGTGGGAGTAATACCCCCCCAGCATTGGTTGGTTTCAGTGGGAGTAATAATCCCCCCCCCTCAGGATTGGTGTGAGTGGGAGTAATAAAAGACCCACCAGCATTTGTGTCAGTGGGTGTAATACCCCCCCCCCCCAGCATTGGGTGGTGTCAGTGGGAGTAATAAACCCCTCACCCCCCCAGCATTGGGGTCAGTGGGAGTAATACCCCCCCAGCATTGGTTGGTGTCAGTGGGAGTAATAAAAGTCCCAAAGCACTCAAGCACTCAGCCCCCCACCTCAGCATTGGTGTCAGTGGAAGTAATAAAAGAGCCACCAGCATCGATGGCCGTTAGAGAAATACCCCCACCCCAGCATTGGTTGGTGTCAGAGGGAGTAATAAAGTCCCCCAGCATTGGGGTCAGTGGGGGTAATACCCCCCCCCAGCATTGGTTGGTGTCAGTGGGAGTAACAAACCCCCCACCCTCCAGCATTGGGGTCAGTGAGAGTAATATCCTCCCAGCATTGGTTGGTGTCAGTGGGAGTAATAACCCCCCCCCCCCTCAGGATTGGTGTGAGTGGGAGTAATGAAAGACCACCCCCAGCATTGATGTAATGTAACTGAGAGTAATAAAAGTAATAAAGAGTTCCGTTGCTGTCTAGGTCCTCATTGTGAAGAACCCCCCTCTCTATGATACCTGGTGGTGAGAAATCCAAACATTAACAGTTGTCCCCATAACAGGAATAGAGGGGAAATCTTTCAATGGGGACACCTGTTTTGGTTACATTTGTCTTTCCTTATTTTGGAGAGATTAACTCACATGTCCTGTTGTGTCTTCCTTTTAAAAAAAAAGTGTACAAAATGTGTTATTTTTTACTTTTTATTTTAATATTTTGTTGTTAAAATAATTAATAACAATATGAATTTAATTAATTGATTAATAAAAATTATTTTTGTTTTCCAGGCGTCGCCTTCATACTAATCCATGCTGGACCAGGTACATATAAATATTAAATCCTTCTATAGAAGGGAATGATAGTGTAACCCGGGGGGGGGGGGGGGGGGGCACAAAAGCTCACACAGATTGCCCGACCTGTGAATGCCGATGTAGATCCCACCCACCAACATTCACCAAAATTTACCGCCATTTACCAAAATTTGAACTCTTCCTTTTGTAAAATCTTGGTTCCGTTGTTTCAGACACATAAACAAATACTCTTGTATTCATGTGTTTCATTTTAAAATTTTCAAAAATTTTATGTTACACTCACTAGGTCAAATGTTATTCAGAGAAAATACTGCATTATGGCCTCTAGATGGAGCTGATGATCATAAGAAATAAATACTTATTAACTATAAGCGTCAGCTGCCTCTAGTGGCCATAATGCCGTATTACCACATTATGGACTCTAAATGAAGGTGATGATCACAGAAAATAAAAAAATTATTAACTATGAGCATCAGCTCCATCTAGTGCCCAAAATGCTGTATTACCGCATTATGTCCTCTAGGTGGAGATGACGATCATAAGAAGCAAATACTTATTAAAGCGGAGTTCCCACTGTTAATTTTTTTTTATTAAGCCTAATGTAAAGCACTCACGTTTTTGTGCTGAATCGGACCTGGATTGAAGATTTCGTAGAGGAATATAATTTATATTCCTCCTTGCAGGCAGTTTGCATAGTGCTTGTGCGACAAGCACTATCTTCCGGGCTCTGGTGCAGCTGAGTGACCAGCATGCACCGCTCGTTCTCGCGCATGCGCCCTACACTTCCGATGTTGCCATCACAACGGGATGTGTAGTGCCCGCCCCCATTGTGATTGCAACGAAGCCCTCAGCCTCAGGGAAATGATGTCAGGCGCCTTGGAGAGGAAGAGGCAGATTACGTGGGACCCCCTAGCAACAGACCTGAAAAGGTGAGTAAATAGAATTTTTTTTTTCCACAGGTTGTTCTTTATATTTAATGCTGCTGAATATTGTAAAAAAAAATATGACTGGAACTCCGCTTTAACTATGAGTGTCAGCTCCATCTAGTGGCTATAATGCGGTATTACCACATTATGGCCTCTAAATGAAGGTGATGATTATAGGAAATAAATACTCATTAACTATGAGCGTCAGCTCCATCTAGTGGCCATAATGCGATATTACCACATTATGGCCTCTAAACGAAGGTGATGATCATAGGCAATAATTACTCATTAACTATGAGTGTCAGCTCCATCTAGTGGCCATAATGCGGTATTACCACATTATGGCCTCTAAACAAAGGTGATGATCATAAGAAATAAATACTCATTAACTATGAGCGTCAGCTCCATCTAGTGGCCATAATGCAGTATTACCACATTATGCCCTCTAAATGAAGGTGATGATCATAGGAAATAAATACTCATTAACTATGAGCGTCAGCTCCATCTGGTGCCCATAATGCATTATTACCACATTATGGCCTCTAAACGGTGATGATGGTCATAGGAAATAATTCCTTTTTTTGTTATGATCATCATCTCTATCTAGTGGCCATAATACATTCTTTTTCTCATCCACTCTGTATAAATGAATAACATTTGATCTGGAATGTAAACCAGCCTAATAACAATAGAGTTTGCCTCCTTCGCACAGCACAAATGTACATGCAGTTTAATAGGAGGAATATTTTTCTGTTTTTTTTTTTTTAAATAAATACATCCCCTTAGCAAAATAAGTAAATTAGCCTCTACACATTAATTTCCATGAAATGGCTCAATAATATATATATATTTTTTGTTTGACATTTTCAGTTGCCAATACTGATTGCCCAGAAAATCAAGAATATAACTGGTGTGGGTCTGCCTGCCCAGCAAGCTGCAGCCATCCTGACCCCCCTCCATGTATTAAGATATGTAAGGAGGGATGCTTCTGCAAGAAGGGCTACCTGGAGGATGGATCAGGAGGCTGCATCGAAGAAGAGAAATGCAGAGCCTGTACAGGGAACACAACGTACGGCTGCGGGAGCTCCTGTCCTGATACATGCAGCAATATGAATGAACCCCGGTTCTGCACCATGCAATGTGTCTTTGGGTGTAAATGTAAGACTGACTATGTGCTGCTGAGTGAGGATGATGAAACCCGCTGTGTCCTTCCCAAGGATTGCCCCCCAGTATAAAACCATGAAACTCAAGACTTACAAGTGAAAGGCTATGCAGAAGATGACAGGAAGCTGATATAAAGATAGACTCTGGTACTTATGCCAGCTGTGTGTGTAATATATATATATATATCAACAACAAAAAAAGTATAATAATGATTTTTTAAAAATATAATTTTGTATGTATATATATATATATATATATATATATATATATATATATATATATATATATATACACACATACATACATACATACATACACACTGTATATATCATGTTTTAATGTCATATTTTATGTTGGTCGTACACTTGGTAGTTGTGTTATTGCAAAATAAGTTTACCGTCTGTGTTTTAATCAGTGAATAAAACTCAATTATGTTTCCTATCAATATTGATTGTGCTTTATTAAGACTCTTAAGGTATTGTCCTTCCTAGGTGATGGCACCCAGATGTGTAACTAGAACCTTCGGGGCCCCAGTGCAAGAAACAATGAAGGGCCCTCCTGACCGCTGGGGCCCTTTCTAATGTTTCCGGGGCACATAAAGTCGCATGACAAGTCAAAATGCATTCATTTCAATGGGTGACGCATTGAATCGCAATGATAAAAAAAAATGTTAAATTACAAAAGTCGCAGGCAAGTCGAACAACTTTGGGGGTCACAGCTTTTTACATGTTCTGCAGTGGGCCCCCTTCCTGTCATCTTGCCCCCCCCCCTCACGGTGGAGGGCCCAAGATGGCCCAGGAGTAAGTGCGAGCTTTGTGACCCCGGTAGTTCTGCCACTAATGGTACCTTTGAGTGTGATTTTTTTTTTTTGCATGATACTTTGATGCCTGTTGGTAAATATAGGAACCCCACTCTTCCCAGGAACATTGCTGCACAAAACAATAGTCTCCTGCGCTCCAGTGTTTTCCTAGACACGGATGGTGTGATCCATTCTTTGATATAAGGCAAAGTCTATAATCTTGCAGCCCTCCTCAGAACAATGGGTATTCGTAAAACTAAAGAGAAAACAGAAAAAAAGGAGGGTGCACCGACCTAGTGCAATACCGATATAAAAGTTTTATTAAAAGTATATAAAAGCAATGGTACTACACACAAACGAGCGTAAAAACAGGCTTTTCTTATCAGTCAAACTGCATTCCTTGGCACCTGCACACAAGACCTGATGACAAGAGGTAGAAGATGGCACCCCAAATGGCCGTTTCAGGGGCGTACCCTTTTCTTCACTGCCTAGGCTCTGAAAAAAAGGGTACGCCCCTGAAACGCGTCAGTTGTTTGGGGTGCCATCTTCTACCTCTTGTCATCGGGTTCTGTCTGCAGGTGTCAAGGGATGCAGTTTGACTGATAAGAAAAGCCTGTTTTTACGCTCGTTTGTGTGTAGTACCATTGCTTTTATATACTCTTGATAAAACTTTTATATCGGTAATGCACTAGGTTGGTGCGCCCTCCTTTTTTTCTGTTTTAACATTTCTGCACATACAAATCTGACCCACAGTATCCCATAGTGATGAACTCACTGTGAATATCTACTGTATATATATATATATATATATATTACAGTTAGGTCCATATACAGTGGATATAAAAAGTTAACACACCCCTGGTAAAATGTCAGATTTCTGTGATGTCAAAAAAATAGACAAATATAAATAATTTCAGAACTTTTTCCACCTTTTAATGTGACCTATAAACTGTACAACTCGGATGAACAACAAACTGAAATCTTTTAGGTGGAGGGAAGTAAAAATAAAATACTGAAATAATATTGTTGCATAAGTGTGCACACCCTTAAACTAATACTCTGTTGAAGCACCTTTGGATTTTATTACATCACTCAGTCTTTTTGGGTATGAGTCTATCAGCATGGCACATCTTGACTTGGCAATATTTGCCCGCTCGTCTTTGCAAAAACACTCCAAATCTGTCAGATTGTGAGGGCATCTCCTGTGCACAGCCCTCTTCAGATCACCCCACAGATTTTCAATGGGATTCAGGTCTGGGCTCTGGCTGGGCCATTCCAAAACTTTAATCTTACTCTGGTGAAGCCATTCCTTTGTTGATTTGGATGTATGCTTTGGGTCGTTGTTATGCTGAAAGATGAAGTTCCTCTTCATGTTCAGCTTTCTTGCAGAAGCCTGAAGGTCTTGTGCCAATATTGACTGGTATTTGTAATGGTTCATAATTCCCCCTACCTTGACTAAGGCCCCTCTTCCAGCTGAACAAAAACAGCCCCAAAGCATGATGCTGCCACCACCATGCTTCACGGTTTGTATGGTGATCTTTTGGTGATGTGCAGTGTTGTTTTTGCACCAAAACATATCTTTTGGAATTATGGCCAAAAAGTTCCCACATGCTTTTGGGAGACTTCAGATGTGTTTTTGCAAAATTTACCCAGGCTTGGATGGGTTTTTTTTGTAAGAAAAGACTTCCATGTTGCCACTCTACCCCATAGCCCAGACATATGAAGACTACGGGAGATTGTTGTCACATGTACCACACAGCCAGTACTTGCCAGATATTGCCGCAGTTCCTTTAATGTTGCTGTAGGCCTCTTGGCCACCTCCCTGACCAGTTTTCTTCTCATCCTTTCATGAATTTTGGAGGGACGTCCAGTTCTTGGTAAGGTCACTGTTGTGTAGGGGTGCAACGGATCAAAAACCTCACGGTTCGGATCGTTCCTCGGATCAGGAGTCACGGTTCGGATCATTTTCGGATCAACAAAAAAAAGTCTCCCCCACTGTAATATCCACAATCTCCCTATGGGCGGGGTATGGGCGGGGCATTGCAGAGTATTGTCAGGGCATTGCATCAGGGCATTGCAGAGTATTGGCACTGCTGCCATCCGATCTCTCCCCTCCACTGTACAGATCAGTACACAGAGGGGAGAGAGAGGAACCGGCGTCATAACATGACGCCGGTTTGTTACAAGTGATCGCTCCGTCATTCGACGGAGCGATCACGTGCTAAACGGCTGCCAGGTGTACCAAGATGGCCACCGCTCCGGAGCTAGGCCAAAGCCGCGGCCTTCCCTATGGCCGAGGCCACAGAGCGCTCCACGGTTCGCGGGTGTCCCGTACGGATCAACCTCCGCGGATCGGATCAACCTCCGCGGATCAGATCAACCTCCGCGGATCGGATCACGGATCGATGACGATCCGTTGCACCCCTACTGTTGTGCCATATTTTCTCCACTTGATGAAGACTGTCTTCACTGTATTCCATAGTATATCTAATGCCTTGGAAATTCTTTTGTACCCTTCTCCTGACTGATACCTTTTAACAATGAGATCCCTCTGATGCTTTGGAAGCTCTCTGAGGACCATGGCTTTTGCTGTAGGATGCAACTAAGAAAATGTCAGGAAAGACCTACTAGAACAGCTGAACTTTATTTGGGGTTAATAAGAAGTACTTTAAATGATGGCAGGTGTGTACTGACTCCTATTTGACACGAGTTTGAATGTAATTGCTGAATTCAGAACACAGCTATATCCCCAGTTATAAGAGGGTGTGCACACTTATGCAACCGCATTAATTTTATTAAAAAAACAAAACAAAAAAATTCTTACAAAACCTTCCATTCCTCAAAAGTAAAATAAACATTTAGCCCAGGTTCACACTGCTGCGGGATTGAAATTGTGCGAGTGCAATTTCATGTCAGTTCGACTTCGGGGGAGGGGAAAGGCACTGTGGGACACAGATGGCAGCTCAATGTGGGGCTGCAGCCTCTGCAGCAAATTAGGGTGCACTATGGGGAGCTAGGAGCATTGGTGGGGACTGAGGGCTCTTAGGGAGCCTGGGGTACTGTGAAAGGTTGAGGGGCACTGTGGGCCACTATGAAAGATTGGGAGGCACTTAGGATGCTGGAAGGCACAGCGGGAGGTTGGGATCTGCAGCTAGCTGGAGGCCTGAGAGGCCACTGGGTTAGATCATATAGGGAACTCTGGCATTATCTCCAGAATGTACATCCTGCGCTTACAAAATACTACAAATTAAAAAAAAATATATAAAAAATGATATATATATATTTCTTATTATGGTTGTCTAGTGTCCATAAAATACATATTTTCCTGAAATATTACCCCAATTCCAAAAAAGTTGGGACGCTGTGTAAACGCTACATAAAAACAGAATACAATGATCTGCAAACCTCGTAAACCCATATTTTATCCACAATAAAAATAGAAAACATACTGTATCAAATGTTTAATTGGAAAAAAATTTTTTTAGGTCATTCTGAAATTGATGGCAGCAACAAGTCTCAAAAAAGTTGGAACAAGGTAACAAAAAGCTAGCAAAGTAAGTGGGACTAACAAGCAAGAGCTGGAAGAATATTTTGTAGGTAATTCAGTTAATTGACAAAAAGGTCAGTAATGCGATTGGGTATAAATACTGCATTATGGCAGGATATGGAGCCGACGATCAAATATAATCAATTAACCACTTGCCTACTGGGCACTTTTACCCCCTTTCTGCCCAGGTCAATTTTCAGCACTTTGAATGACAATTGTGCAGTCATGCTACACTGTACCCATATGAAATTTATAGCTTTTTTTCCCACACAAATAGAGCTTTCTTTTAGTAGTATTTAATCACCACTGTTTTTTTCAAAAACATTTTTTGCTAAACAAATAAGTGAAGAAAAAAAAATAGTTTGTTTAAAAATTGCACAAATACTGTAGGTAATTTTTCTCCTTCACTGATGAGCATTGGTAGGTGACACTGATTGGCAGCACTGGTGTGCCCTGATTATCAGTGTAGATGCCCCTTTCACACAAGCCAGTTTTCGGCTCTCCTCTCGTTGTCAGCGCGAGGAAAGGAATGCCGATAACTGGCTTGTGTTTACATCGTGATCAGCTGTCATTGGACACAGCTGATCACATGGTAAAGGTAATGCTGTGATTGGCCCTTTACCCCCAATCTGTGTCCTAAGGATGCAGCGATCATAGAGCTTGGGGCACGTGGGCAGCTCGATCACGGGAGAAAGTCCATGGATGCCCTGCTGCCAATGTAAGCCCACACTGTAGCCATCTTTCGGCTATAGCGCAGGTGGTAAACTGGTTATACACCAATCTATGACTTTGCCTAAGTTGATATGATGTTATCAGTCCTCTGCAGGCAGGAAGAAGCATATCATCATCAAGCATCATCCTCATACAGTATTTTGGATTAGTATGTTGGTGAAGATTTGATCTATATGACATGGAGGTGTATTTAATAAAGGAATATAAAGAGACACGGAGATGTGCGATTGAGAACATTCGATTTTATTAACAAAACACAAACAGCTTCTCGGGGAAAGCAGATATTTGTTTTTATTTTGTAATCAATGACAGTGCAGTTTGAATCCACTTAATTGCAACATTGTATCTGTTACATTTAGTAACAAGTTTCCTGTATCAGAGTCTCCCCCTGCTGTTCAGTCACAGTAAAACACTATCAATGATATATATTTTTATCAATGCAACTACTACAAGTGCCACAGTCTGTCTTTATCATAGCTTCCTATAATCTTCTCCATAGCAGGTTGTCAGAGGGAGGGTCATCACTTTAACCTCTAAGGGTTGATTTGCAGGGGACACATTTGGTCTTGTTACTCCCTTCCAGAAATGTGAATCCAGGCTTACAGGAACAGCCAATCAGACACAGATCGGTGCACGGTTGGCGTGGGCCACTTATGGCACACATCATGGTACAGGGACTTCCACAATCATAATATATTTGATCCAGTGGGCACTCACTGTCAGGGACTGAAAATGTAAAAAAAAATAAAAAATTAAAATAAAGGAATGTTAATGATTTTTTGGACCAGCAAGATTAACTTTGGAATTAGACATACATAGGAGAGAAAAAAAAAAGTTTTGTGCTGCCACCTAGTGGTAAAGTGCAAGATATCAAGTTTAAAAATTGCTGCTGCTATCACCTATGCGTTCCCACATCAACAACCTAGAAAAGATATATTGATGCAATAGCGCTGCCCGAAAAAATCAAACATAAATACATAAATAATACAGTGAATTAAACCTGTCCCCGGGTATTTTTTTAATCTACCCATGCCCCAAAAATGAAAATCCCTCCTCCTTGGAAATTGCAAGGTATAAATGTGAAATGGAACCCCCCCCCCCCCCAC
>JBBDGP010002981.1:137500-487500 GCA_037952835.1 Lithobates septentrionalis
TTACATTGTGATCAGCCGTGATTGGACATGGCTGATCACGTGGTAAAGAGCCTCTGTCAGAGGCTCTTTACCGAGATCGGTGTAGCGAGACTGACTGACACACCACACCACTGATCGCCGCAATGCGTGCCTCCATGGGCGCGCGGCGGCTGTTGTCCTGCTGGACATCATATGATGCCCAGTCAGGATAACTGAACCACCGCCAGGCCGTCATTCTGCTATAGGCTGGGCAGGAAGGGGTTAATATTAAAAAAAATGAGAAAAGGAGGATATACTTCAAAATGCACCCATCTTCACCTTTTTTCATCCTGTGTCATATTGCAGTAGCGCCGATCTCACAGCCTCTTTGTAACCATTTCCTGCCAATATGCACCCCAGCAATGGCCACTGGTATTTCTCAGGGTGGGTTTCCTGATGGTGACAGCAGTGGACCACGCCTGTGTAATGTGTTTGGAAAGAGCCACCTGTAGTCTCCACCAGAAGCCCATGTGACAGGGTGACAACGCAGGAGCACAACTGGGAGCCAGGGACAGAGCGTTGTCACCCCCCCCCCCCCCCCCCCATACAGGGAAGTGCCTGAGCAAGGCCGGGTCAACAGGATTATTTTAATTAAAAAATCTGCAGATTTAGAGAGAGATATTCAGGCTCCATTCACACTTGTAATGATGACAAAAAAATAAAAAATACCCCCCCCCCCCCCCCCAAAGGGGGAAAAAAAAAATCAAAGCTCAACCAACCAAAACAGTATGCGTTTAGTTTGCGTAAGCTAAAGGCACCCTTTTACCTGTAGTTCCCATCTCTGACTAATGAGAGACTCCACAATGGAAGCACATACATTCTGATGGGATAGATGGAGGGAGACCACCCCCCCATAAAAAAAAAAGGTATAGGGGCACACTGAACACCCAGCACATAGCACCATGGCCGCAAAGGTGTCAGTGCGTTGCTTGACCTAAACAACAAGCATACAAAAAGTGAGCCGCTGCCCCCCCCACCCCCCCATCTATAACTGGCCTTTACAGCAAGGAGCATTGGAGGGCAACAATCCATTCACACCTCGTACTACTCCAAAGTTGTGCCGACATTGAAATGCAACTTTGGATGGGTGTTGTGACTTGAATACGACTTTGACCAGTGATAAGGCTCGATTCACATCTATGCATGTTGCTTTTGAGCGTTTTTGGAGTTTTTTTTGTGATGCTTGCCACGTTTTTGAGCAGCGGTTTTGTAGCGTTTTTACAGCGTTTTTGCCACGTTTTGCGTTTTTGTTTTTTTTACAGGTTTTTTTAGACTGTATACAGTCTAAAAAAAAAAAAAAATAAAAAATAAACACCAAAAACGCATCAAAATTGCTGTAAAAATGCTGCACTTGCGTTTTTGATGCTGGTCCATTGAATTCTATTACATGCAAAATGCTGCATTTTGCATGAAAAAAAGTCCCTGACCCTTTCCAAAAATGCAGAGGTACAAAAAGGCATTGATGTGAACATGTTCCATAGGAACCCATGTTAAAAAATTCCCATGCATTTCTGCAAAATGCAAAAAGCATCAAAAAACGCGCTAGTGTGAATGGAGCCTCAAGGACAGCTGTAGCATCGTATAAAACATTCAAGTTGCATGAAAGTCGGACCAAAGTAGTGTATAAACTACACTGAAGTTGCTGTAACTTTAAGTCGCATATATATCAATGGTTATCATAGGAAGACATGGGGGGAACGACTTGTCAAGCAACTTTGTTGTCCAAAGTTGCATGACAAGTCACACAAGCATGAATGGAGCCTAAAAGTGACTTTTGCCATTGCAAAACATGTTAAAAAAAAAAAACATTAATAAAAAAAATATATAATTTAAATGAACACATCTCAAATAATACATTGATGAGTGAAGTCTTTGGTAAGGCTACTGACATGTGTGGTGTAGTAGTAGTCGGCGGCTCCTGTAGCAGGAATGGCTGGGTTCAGGATTATATAGGCTGAGGGGAGGAGGTGTGGCCATACAGTAGATGGGTGTGGCCATACAGTAGATGGTTGTGGCCATACAGTAGATGGGTGTGGCCATATAGTAGATGGGCGTGGCACATTAATTTGTTCCTACCTAGTTCTCTGCTGGGATTTTCATGCAGTGCCAATGAGGAAGCCCAGAGGACGGAACACTCAGCTCTATAATTAATAGGTTGGGAGGCTATGATGTCTCAATGTCAACATGTCAACTCGCATCCCAAATCACATCAATGTGAACCAGGGCTTAAAGTAAGAAAAATGGACCATTTTAAGAGAAAAAAAAGGTAATTTTGAAAATGATGGTCTCAAAAAGTTGGGACAGGGCAGCAAAAAGCTGGCTAAGTGGGCGGTACTAACTAACATTTTGCAACTAATTTGGTTAATTGGCGACAGGTGAGTAACATGACTGGGTATAAATATTCCATTCTGGTCACTAGATGGAGCAGAAGGTCAAAAGAAATCAACTTATTAAGCAAAATATGAATTTCCTTATGCCGGGAATTTATTTGTGGAGATCTGTAAAGCTGGGATAGAGTTAGGAATGGAAGAAGCAGCTCAGCTGAATTTCTGATCTAATTAATACAAGGAAAAGGAGGAGCCTAATTAAATGTTATTGAGACATCGTAGCTTCCCAACCTATTAATTATAGAACGTATGGTGCTTCCTCATTGGCAGATCATGGAAATCCCACAAGCAGAGAACTAGGAACTAATGAATGTGCCACACCCAACTAAGTGTATGGCCACACCCCCACTCCTCATCCTATATAATCCTGAATCTGGCTATACCTGATACAGGACTTGCCAACTACTACACCATACAGGTCAGTAGCACAGCTAGATAGTCCCTCATTTTCCTAACGCCTTACCAAAGACTTAATGCATTAACATTTTGAGATGTATTCATGTAAATGTTATTTTACAGCTTATGAGTATTTTTTTTTCTTAACCAGTTGCAGACTGTTAGTTAAATTAGTTTAATTCATTTTTGGGATTTGTTTCGCTTATGCGAATTGATTTGAATTTTCTGAATTCGGTCGGAGTTCAATTCGACCAGATTGTCTGAAGTGTATATTGCAGTCTCACTAGAAGTATAATATTGCCATTGATAGTATAAAAAAAAAATCCATAAATCTATCTCATAGTTTTTATATAAGACCATTTGATATCTCTATGTGTTGATACCCAAGTAATTTTCAATGATTTTATGCTAAAATAAAAATTAATCTTCACCTTTTTATAATAAAGACATTAAGTATTCATTTTGTTTATGTCCCTTAATGGTACCGTTAGAGTCTATCATATCAGTTCTATCCCATAGTTTGTAGACATGATAACTTTTGCGCAAACCAATCAATATATATATATATATATATATATATATATATATATATATATATGTAGAATGCATATTTTTCTAAATTTATGAAGACTTATTTTTTTTTTATTTTTATTTTTTATTGGTCAGGTTTTATAGCAGGAAGTAAATAATACTTTGTGATTTGTTTCGTTTATTCGAATTAATTTGAATTTTCTGCATTTGGTCGAATCGAGTTCCATTCAACCGAATTGTCAGATTGTCTAAAGTGTCAGATTGTCCGCCGCAATATTGCAGTCTCACTAGAAGTATAATATCGCCATTACTAGTATAAAAAAAAATTCCATAAATCTATCCTGTAGTTTTTATATAAGACCATTAGCTATCTCTATGTATTGATACCCAGGTAATTTTCAATGATTTTATGCTAAAAAAAAAAAAAAGAATCTTCCATCATATCAGTTCTATCCCATAGTTTGTAGACGTTATAACTTTTGCGCAATCAATATATGCTTATTAGAATATATATATATATATATATATATATATATAAAATATTTTTTTAACCAAAAATATGTAGCAGAATACATTATGACCTAAATTTATTAAGACTTATTTTTTTTTTTATTAAACATGTTTTATAGCAGAAAGTAAAAAAATACTTTGCGTTTTTTTTTTTTTTTTTTTAATGAACAAATACCACCAAAATAAAACTCTATTTGTGGGGGAAAAAATAGAATTAATTGAATTTATTTATATACAGCATGTCATGGGGGGGGGGGGGGGGGGTAAATCTTCCGAAGGTCAAGTGGTTAAGCTTTACACGTTAATACTTGTTTTGCAATGACAAAAATCACTCTTAACATCTTTAAATCTGAAGATTTTATTAAAACAATTCCTATAAAAAAATAACAGGTTTATTATTGTTTTTTTTTCAATTTTTTTTTTAATTTCAATTTTTGGTGTGGGAACACATAACATCTGCAGCAATAATTTTATTATATTTATTGAATTTGGTTCACAATTTGCATGGCAGCATGGGGAACTCCGGTATAGTATTTAAAATAATCCCTGTTGAGCCGGCCTTGTTCAGGCACTTCCTGTTATGGGGGGGGTGACAACGCTCTGTCCCTGGCTCCCAGTTGTGCTCCTGCGTTGTCACCCTGTCACATGGGCTTCTGGTGGAGACTACAAGTGGCTTTTTCTGCACACATTACACAGGCGTGGTCCACTGCGGTCACCATCAGGAAACCCGCCCTGAGAAATACCATGCGGCCATTGCTGGGGTGCGTGTAGGCAGGAAGTGTTTGCAAAGAGGCCGTGGGAGATCAGCAACACTGTAATTTAACACAGGATGAGAAAAAGTGAAGATGGGTGCATCTGAAGTATATGAAAAGACAAAACTTTTTTTTTTTTTAATAGAGTAGGGAATTATTATAACCCTGGTTTGTTTAAAAAGTGTGATTACAATCGTGTTGTCTATTGTTATATGGATGTTTTATATACATGTCTGTGTCTCATCTGTAGGGCTCGTCCTTTATCTTTGTTTCAACAACTGATAAAGTCTTGGTAATCATGGGGCCATCCTCTGGATTCCTGCTGGTACTGATTGGTGAGTAGAAATCCTTTATAAAGTCTGATTTATAGTGAAGTCGGCTCAGTATATCCCCAGTCTGAGATCCGAGGTGTCATTAATCATGATATATTGCACAATGCTTTTTTTGCTTAGAAGATAGATCACGATTCTCATGGCGTAACATCATCTTACACATTAAAACAAAAAAAAAATTGGGCTAACTTTACTGTTTCTTTTTTTTTTATTCATTGAAGTGTATTTTTTCCCAAAAAATTGCATTTGAAAGACTGCTGGGCAAATACAGTGTGACATAAAATATTGCAGCAATTGACATTGTATTCCCTAGGGTCTCTGCTAAAATATATATAATGTTTGGGGGTTCCAAGTAACTTTCTAGCAAAATATATTGATTTTACCTTAAGAAACAAGTGTCAGAAAAAAGATTTAGACTTTAATTGGTTAAACTTCCTGCATTTACAGGTTGTTTAAAGACTTGGCAGACTGCCTGGATTTTTTTCTTTACACACACAGAAGTTTCCCTTTGATCTAAGAAGGAAGTTGGTCACAATGCTTCATTTTAAAAACTTGGCAGACTGCCCGGATATTTTTCTTTACACACAGAAGTTTCCCTTTGATCTAAGAAAGAAGTTGGTCACAATGTTTCATTTTAAAAACTTGGCAGACTGCCCGGATATTTTTCTTTACACACAGAAGTTTCCCTTTGATCTAAGAAGGAAGTTGGTCACAATGTTTCATTTTAAAAACTTGGCAGACTGCCCGGATGTTTTCTTTTGACAGCTGAGTGAGCAGATAAGTCTCTCCACTTGTTATATGAAAGAATCGGCAAACTCTGCAATAGAGATCGTCGGGGGGGTTGAATCGAGATCACTATTTTTTATAACAATTAATTGTGCAGCTCTACTTTAGACCAGGGGTCCCAAACTTAAACAAAGGGCCACTTCACTGCTTGGGGGGGCCAGACAGTAGGGGGGGGGAAATGCCCCGACATCTGTTCTTACTTCTAGAAAGGCCCTCAGACAACCTAGCAGCCCGGGGCAACACGACACGTCCACCCAGACAGCCGTCCAGGTGGCACAGAACCCGGATCACCTGACCTCACCCAAATAAATAGGCTTTCCCAGCAGGCCAAGGGACCCAAGAAAATCCCTGCCCATTGGCTGAGATACCCCATCTATTTTTAATCTGTCCTTGCAATGCTCTTGTCTTATTTAATGCCAGCAGATACTCGGCCATCTAGTGACAGAAGTGTGGCAATTCCAGAATTGGGATGTAATCAGTTGACCTCCTAACAATCGGCCAAGGCCACTATCACTTGGCAGGTAAATTTGCTAGCAACCCTGCCTAAACATCAGGGTGCTACACAGTAGACTTGTGCACAACGGAAAATTTAGTTTAGTTTCGTTTCGTTTTCATTCGTAAAATACATAATTTCGTTCTGTTATATTCGTTATGTTACGTTAATTAGTTTTCGGATAATTTGTTATTATTCGTAGAGTGTCGATATTCATTATACTGAATCTCGAATCATGTTGAATTCATTTTCGTTATATCCACTATAATTTCTTTCGAATTAGTTGAAATTCGATATTTATGTATGTATATTGATTCGTGATAATGATTAGTGGTTTGGAAAGTCGTTTGTTTATTGAATCTATTAACACACACAATGACAATATCTCTTCTCCTCTGCTCAAATACAATACAACACCTTTCTCACTCAGTTCTCAGGAATGCACTTTGCCAGTAATCCAACCTCCAGCACAACATGAATCAGCTGATTGGACTGTAATGCCCCGTAAACACGGTCGGATTTTCCAATAGAAAATGTCCGATCGGATTGTGTTGTCGGAAATTCCGACCGTGTGTGGGTTCCATCGGACATTTTCCATTGGATTTTCCGACACACAAAGTTGGAGAGCAGGAGATAAAATTTTCCGACAACAAAATCCGTTGTCGGAAATTCCGATCGTGTGTACACAAATCCGACGGACAAAGTGCCACGCATGCTCAGAATAAATAAAGAGATGAAAGCTATTGGCCACTGCCCCGTTTATAGTCCCGACGTACGTGTTTTACGTCACCGCGTTCAGAACGATCGGATTTTCCGACAACTTTGTGCGACCGTGTGTAGACAAAACAAGTTTGAGCCAACATCCGTCGGAAAAAATCCTAGGATTTTGTTGTCGGAATGTCCGAACAAAGTCCGACCGTGTGTACGCCCTATAAGATTTACTTTGAGCTGACCTTTTGTTTCATTAGATCTTTAACGAGTTATCGAATCATGTCAAATTCATTTGTTATATCCGCTATAATTTCTTTCGTATTAGTTGAAATTCATTTTTTTTTTTTATTCGTATGCATCCTAATGTCCGAAAGATGCAAAATTTGTCCGAATTTCGATTCGTTACGAAACAAATTGCACATGTCTACCTACACAGTCAAAATTAATGAAAGACAATTCATTGCACTTTATGTGCTGTCATGACGTGCGATGTGCTGCAATAAAAATACAGACATGTTTTCTGTTAAAAATGCAGACATGCTCTTGCTCATAGAACAGATAGATCTGTTGATTGCATGAGAAGTAGACTGGACACTGCACCCTCTTACATCACTCGTGGGGTGCCACTTTGCCTGTGTGTTCTCCGCCATGCGCACTGCCGGGATACAGGGGGTGGAGCTAGTGTAATTCACTGATGGTACCCTCATCCAATCAGAGTGTGTGGATCCTTCCTCACACTACCACCAGCAAAAGACAAGTGTTGGTGCCCAGCAAGTGAGACTGTCACTGTAGGGGGGGGGGTTAGGAGGAAATGGGCGTTTTGTGAAAGCTGTGGGGAAGGAACACGAGTCGGCCTCTATGATGTGCAACTCAGCCGGTGCCCCGCGACTTACATAACAATGCATGCCCTAATTTGCATATTAAACATGTACACGCACAGAGCCAACAACATTAATGACTCACTGGGCTGGGCCTATCAAGGTAAAGGCCTGGAGCTACAGTTTCAATAGCCCCTATGTTAATCTGTCTTTGTAGCCACGCCCGACACGTTTCGTCACTTCTGAAGTGCAAAAAAATTGCAACACCCACCTTTTTATATATATAATTAGATTATAAAATATAGATTTGGGGGTTCTGAGAAATTTTCTAGCAAAATAAGATGGGTTTTTTTTTTACATGTAAGAGAGAAATGTCAGAATTGACCTGGGCTGGAAGTAGTTAACAAAACCAGTTCACTGTCCATCAGATTGCCTGTGTGCAGTAGGTATAACAAATTCCCCAGCATCAAATTTTAGTGGGAGTAAAAATTACCATAGAGAGGGCAAATTCTGTGGTCAGAAGGGTTCCCCAGCATTGGTTTCAGTGGAAGCAATAAAATACCCTCCAGGCCTGGGGTTAGTAAGAGTAATACATTTCCCCCAGCATTGGGGTTAGAGGGTTTCATAAAGTGTCCTCTCTAGCTTTGGGGCCGGCAGGGGTGATAAAATCCTCTCCCCCAAGCATTAAGGTCAGTGGGTGTGTGTGTATTTATTAAGATCCCTCCAGATTTATCATCAGTGGGAGTAATAACACCCCGGCTTTGGAAGTAATAAATTCCCCCAACATTGGGGTCAATAGGATAAATAAAAGACCCCCCTCCCCCAGAATTGGAGTCAGTGGGAGTATTGGACTCTCTTCCTATTTGGATTAATAGGAGTGATAACAGAACCCCTAGCATTAGGTTCAGTGGGAGTAATAAAAGACACCCCCCCCATATCCCTGGCATTGGGGTCAGTGGGACTATTACCCCACCACCCAGGTATTGGGGTCAGTGACAGTAATATTAGCCCCCAATTTCCCTGGCAATGAAAGACACCCCCTCTCCTCCATGGAGTTGGTGCCAGTGGTTGTAATAAATGGCCCCCCTCCCTTTGGCATTGGGGCCAGTGGGAATAATTAAAGACTTCCCACAGCATTAGGGTCAATGGTAGTAATAAAATACCTTGCCCCACCTGGCACTAAGGTCAGAGGGAATAAAAAAGGACCCCCAGCATTGGGGTTAATAAAGAGTAGTAACACTTCCCCCCCCCCTTGGCATTGGGGTCACTGGGAGTAATAAAAGTGTTAGAAAATCTGCATATAGGCCTACAGAACAGACAGTGCACAGTCCACATGGGCTTTGCTGCTTAACTGCAGACAGGAAACAGGAAATTTTATTATAGAGAAAATACATTTTTTACCATAGATGCAGCTAAAAAAGTGTAAGCATTGTTATCTACTGGCTGAAAAATATATCTGTAGTTGTACAAAAATACATGAGCAAAGGGGGGGGGGGGGAATGTAGAACTTGTTTTGTAAAATTAAAAAAAAAAATATATGTCATGAACAGATGTGACCAGATTGTGTGGACTGCAAAGAGGAAACCCAACCGCATGTAAAGTGAAATAGAATAATGTTTATTAAAGATAAGTGATATAAATAAACAACACCCCAAATACAAACAGTGCTCGACAGAAACCAACAGAAACCCACAGACAACAGATAATATATACAGCCAAAGGGAAGTACCGAAATCAAACACGTTAGCCAGACCAGGGTCATACACAGGGGGATCGGCAACTGAACAAGGGCAGGTTAGGAGAGGGAGATAATGGATGGGAAATGGCTACAAGGGAATAGGAACACAGGAGGGACAGGATCAGGATGGGATCGGATACAGGCTCAGGAGCAGGAGCAGGTTCAGGTTCAGGTTCCAGATACAGGTTCCAGGTCAGAGCCCAAGGAAGAAAGATACCAAGGCAAGCATGTGATTGCTTGCCGGGTATTTATAGGCCTGTGATTGGCCTCAAGTGACACCTGATTGTAGGAGGTACTGTCTGCTCCACACTGCCAGGATCCATCCGCTGGTGGACGCCAGTACTGCGGCCCAAAGATGACATAACATCAGCAGGGAAAAGCTCTCCTGACAGTTCCAAACTGCCAGGAGACACCTGCTGGTGGACCTCAGTACTGCATGCCAAATGACAGATATTACCAGCGGATGGAACATTTCCTGACAATATATTTCTAGGTACAAGAATAAATGAAAATATTATTTAAGTGATAAATTGCTTTTTGTTTTCCAGGCATCACCTTCATATCAACACATGCCGTACCAGGTATGTATAAACCTGAAATCCCTCTATACAGTATTAGTTTTGATGTCAAATTTCGATTTAGTCTTTTGACTAAAATGCCATTTTTGTTTTTTAGTCGTATTTTAGTCACCTGAATTGTTTTAGTTGTATTTTAGTCGACTAAAATCTAATGGGTTTAGTTAAACTGTAATGCATTATTTAAACATTTTCTCTAGAATTTCCAAACTCATTATTTTACTCCTGGAGTAAAAATCTAATAAGATGTTGTTTCTGGTATGAAGGTTTGTACATGCACTACAGACACACAGATTGAGCCGTTGTGATATAACGTCTTCATAAATAAAGCTGAGTTTTATAAACAAAAAAGATTGCTTTTTGACAAACAGAAGTGCAATTTTAACTACTTACGGACCTCCCGCCGTCATTATACGGCGGCTGTTTAACGTGGAATACTGTTATGGCAGCAGATAGCTGCCATAACCCGGTATCATTTTAAACAGCGGGCGGTCCGCTTTCAGATAAAAGTGGTCCTAAGGATAACATCATAAAGACTTGTACATTGGTGGAATATGCTCAAAGAACAGCCATTGAAACATGTATACTGGCTGTAGATGCGGAAAAAGCATTTGATAGGATAGGGTGGTGCTTCTTAGAAGAAACACTAATACAACTTGGTATGGGCCCGAAATGCGTAATATAATCTCCGCTCTGTACTCCAACTCAAAAGCAAAAGTGAGAGTAAGTGGTATATTATCAAAGGATATAAAAATATCAAACGGAACCCATCAGGGCTGTCCCCTTTCCCCTTCACTGTTTGTATTAATAATGGAACACCTAATTACAGCAATCAGAAACAATAAAGACATTAAGGGGATAAAGGTGGGTGATAAAGAATACAAGATAGCGGCATATGCAGACGATCTGCTAATATACATAACTAACCCTATTATAACTATCCCAAACTTAATGAAAGAATTCAGAAGATTCGGGGAATTAAGTCATTTCAAAATAAATTACGATAAATCAGAAATATTGAATATATCAGTAAATGAAAAAATATACTCACTTATGCAAAAAGATTTTCCATTTAAATGGAAGCAAAACGCAATTAAATATCTGGGAATCTTTATAACAAAAGATTTGAAACAACTACAGGGGATGAACTATGAGAAAACAATTCGTAATGCTATTAAATTACTACAGAAATATGATAAGTTAATATATTCATGGACGGGAAGAGTCAATATAGTAAAAATGGATATACTACCAAAACTTTTATATACTTTTCAAACAATACCATTAGAACCCCCAAAAAAACTGATGATGGAGTTAAGAAAAGCTATAGTTGAATTTATATGGGCGCATAAAACTCCCCGGATAAAAAAAAAAAATCGAATTAGGAAAAAAAGAAATGGAGGGCTTGCGTTACCAGATTGCATAAAATATCTGCAGGCAGCATCATTGACCAGTATAGTAGACTGGTATCATAATAAAGAAAAGAAGCAATGGGTTAGTATGGAGGAGGAAATAATAGGGCCCCAATTAAAAGTTCCATGGTTAGAGCCCCACTTAAGACCTAAAAGAAATGAACTAACACTCTTTGTAAACGCTACATTATAGATATGGGACGTTATAGTGAAAGGGGGGAAGCTCTCCACGATGATTGGACCTATGACTCCATTGTTTTTCAATCCCGAATTCCCTCCAACTACAGGGGTTAAAATTTTTCTAAAATGGAATAGATCTGAACATACAAGATTGGTACAAGTCCTTGAGAATGGGAAAATACCCACGCTGCGGGAACTGGGACTGGAAAACGAAAACAAGTGGCTGCAGTACCAACAATTACGGACGTTTATAGAGCCCAAAATATTTAGGATAAATAGACCATTAACTAAATTTGAAAAATTATTGCTGGGAGAACAGGTTCCAATTAAGAATCTATCAAAGATATATGATGAATTCATTCCGAATAGCCCCCTTAAAGAGATAACAAGCATAAAGAAGTGGGAAGCAGGAATGGGTAAGTCCTTATTAGAGGAAGAATGGGAAAAGGTTTTCGAAATTATACACAGAACAACCATTGCAAATAAATATCAAGAGAGAAATTACAAAATTGTAATCAGATGGTATAGGAGCCCAGTTACCTTAACCTTAATTAATAAAGGTAATACAGACTTATGCTGGAGATGTAAAATAGAAAAAGGAACAATGGAACATATATGGTACGGATGTCGTCTGGTGAGAGGATTCTGGAACAAGATATTCGAGATTTATTATAAGGTATCAGGAGTAGAGATGACCCCAAGTATGGAAATCTCATTATTGTCTCTGATACCGAAATCAATAAAGACAATTAAAACAGATATCATCCACCATATGACATCCGCAGCTTGAACAATAATAGCAAGAAATTGGAAAAAAATAAGGAGTCCAACAATAGCAGATTGGATATGTGAAATGAACGAAATTCAATATATGGAAAAACAGATAAGAGATGAAGGGTATATAACAAACCAACTACCAAAAATTTGGCAAAGATGGGACGAGTTTCGGTCATCGAGAGAAATATTAGAATTTATATAAAATATACAGAAGGAACGAGGGTTGAGTTTTTTTTGATTGTTTGTATGGAAGAGGAATGGATGTTAATATAGGCACTGGTGGGGTGGGTAGGGGGAGGGGGGGGCTAGACCCCAAGGGTTAAGGATGATTGGGTTTTGGATATGTATGCATTTACAGTTTGTAAAAAGGAAATTTTTTTTATGTACCTGAAGTATGGAGGATATTCTGTAAAATTGTCTATGTTTAATTGGGATGTTATGATATTAATGATTGTTTTATATGAAGCGAAAATCTAATAAAGAGAGATTGAAAACAGATAAAAGTGGTCTCTGCGGAGGATTCACCGCAAGATCACTTTTATTGGAGGTGGACCCCCCCACCCCCGCCGCACTTCGGTCATCGCCGCCGCTTACCAGAGCCGTCGGTAGCGGCGGAGACGATCAGGTCCTCTCCCCTGTGAGACATGGAATGATGCCCCCCCCCACTCAGCCCCATAACATTGGATGGCGAAAGCGACATCTAATGTGACTTCCGCTGCTCTTAAAGGGGATATGTATGTATGTATGTCCCCAGATCTCACATTAAAGAGGTCCTGTCATGTTTTTTTCTATTACAAGGGACGTTTACATTTCTTGTAAAAGGAATAAAAGTGACACTTATTTTTACACTGTCGATTTAAAAAAAAAAAAAAAAAGAGATTTTTTTTTTTTAAAAAGCGTCCCGCCGAGCTTGCGCACAGAAGCGAACGCATACATAAGTCGCACCCACATATGAAAATGGTGTTTAAACCACACATGTGAGGTATCGCTGTAATGGTTATTGCAAGAGCAATAATTCTAGCAAAAGTCCTCCCCTGTAAACTCAAAACTGGTAACCTGTAGAATTTTTAGAATTTTTTTTTTTAACCCTTTCATGCCTAAGCCTATTTCTGACATTTGGTGTTTAAAATCCGTATTTTTTTGCTAGAAAATGACTTAGAACCCCCAAACATTATATATATATATATTTTTTTTAAGAGAGATTCAGAGAATCAAATGGCGATTGTTGTAATATTTTATGTCACACGGTATTTGTTCAGCGGTGTTTTAAACGCAACCTTTTGGGGAAAGGGACACTTTCATGAATTTAAAAAAAAAAAACGAAACAGTAAAAGTTAGCCCAATTTTTTTTTGTATAATGTGATGATGCTACATCGAGTAAATAGATACCAAACATGTCATGCTTTATAATTGCATGCACTCGTGGAATGGCGACAAACTACGGTACCTAAAAATCTCCATAGGTGACGTTTTAAATTTTTTTTTTTTTACGGTTACAAGGTTAGAGTTGCAGAGGAGGTCTAGTGCTAGAAGTATTGCTCTCGCTCTGCCGATCACGGCGATACCTCACATGTGTGATTTGAACACCGTTTTCATATGTGGCCGCGACTTCCGTATGCGTTTTCTTTGCTGCGCGAGCTCTCGGGGACGGCTTTGTTCCAGTCTGTGTCTAAACGCCGGAAGTGCCGGATCGTGGATCGGGTCTCCCGGTGGGACAGGAGGCCCGGTCAGAGCGGCGGGAGGGGGGGGACATCCCCTCCCGCTCCTCCGGGATAACAATCGAGCGGCTTTTAGCCGCATCTGTTGTAATAACTGGAAATCCAATCGCCCGCTCTAAAAAACGGTATCGGGATGATGCCTGCAGCTGCGGGCATCATCCCGGTATAACCTCCGGAAGTTGAGGCCGCACATCTGTGTACGCTCGGTGGAAAGGGGTTAAACATCGCCTATGGAGTTTTTTAAGGGTCAAAGTTTGTCGCCATTCCACAAGCGGGCGCAATTTTGAAGGGTGACATGTTAGTTATCAATTTACTCGGCATAACATTTATCTTTCATAATATAAAAAAAAATATTGGGCTAACTTTCCTATCTTATTCAAGGATGGAGAAAGATCTGGGGGTCCTAGTTGATGGCAGACTAAGCAATAGCATGCAATGTCAGGCTGCAGCTACCAAAGCCAGCAGAGTATTAGCATCCATAAAAAAAGATATACTCCATTGGCGGCTGGTGGTTTTTGTTTGGGGGGGGCAAAGAACCGAACCCCCCCCCCCACTGTCTGCCGGTCGGTCCACCAGCACTTAGCCCATCTAGGCGGCGGGTATTGGCAGATCTGGGATCGGGCATTTGAGGAGCGGCGGAGATCGGGGCACCAAGCAGCGGTGGGGATCGGCCAGCGGCTCTTCTCCTCCTCGCTTCCACCATGCATCAACTCCCCTCCTCTTAAGCGTCCAATAGGATCGCCTCTCCTTTCAGCCAATCGGGTGACAGGTATCAGACCTGCTTCCCTATTGGCCGGGAGGAGGATCAGTGTTTAGGTTTATTTGAATAATCACTTGAGTGGGCAGCGCTGCACTATTTATACAATACATAAGCAAACCCTGTTTAATTTTGTAGCCAAATTTGTTTCATTGCGCTGTATTAAAACACATTCTTTATCAACAAAGATTGATTGTTACACACAAAGTACAAATACAGTAAAACCTTGGATTGCGAGCATAATTCGTTCCAGAAACATGCTTGTAATCCAAAGCACTCATATATCAAAGCATTTTTTTTACAGGGTATAAAAGAGAAGAGAGGCACCTCTAAGTGTAGCAATAAGTTGCTAAATGTTGTACCTTCATTAAATGTAACCATATTGCTACACTTAGAGGCTCCTCTCTTCTCTTTTATACTCAGTTATGACGCTACTTGTATATCAAGACATCGCTTGTATCGCTTGTATATCAAGGCAAAGTTTATTAAAACATTTTGCTTGTCTTGCAAAACGCTCTCAAACCAAGTTACTCTCAAACCAAGGTTTTACTGTACAAACGACTTGCCTATAGAAATTACTGACATCTAGAGGAATTTCCTGGGTACTGCAGCCTGGGGAATCAAATAAGATTTTTTTTTTTAAATACCCAGGATCAGGAAGGCTCTCCTAATATGTATGTCTATTTCTAAACTTTATCTTGCTGGTCCAAAATATCATTTATTACATTTTTTGTTGTTTGACATTTTAAGTTCCCGGATCAAGTATATAAGGAGTGTGGAAGTGCCTGTGACTCTCCATGCGGCAAAAGGGACCCAAACCAGAAGTGCACCCAGCAGTGTATCGCTGGCTGTTTCTGTAAGCCTGGATTCACGTTTCTGGAAGGGAGTAATAGGGCCAAATGTGTCCCCTGCAAGTCAACCCATACAGGTGAATTAAAATGTATTTTATTTGGTTCATTTGGGCAGCCCGATTGTATGTATGGTCTACGTAGCCGATGCAATCTGGGTGCTCGGCTGTAAGCCATGGACTGTCTCTCTTATTCATAAGGGAGCAAGATCATTTTTTTTTTAATATACATCTTATTTAGGCAGTGTTCAGGTGGCTGAACACTAGAGGGAGTATGTCCGCTCGAGGTATTGAAGCTGGGTGGCAATCCCAGTGCAGGCAGAGTATATTTATAGTGAGACGGAGGGATGCTTTGTGTGTGTGTGTGGACCAACCCCCCACCCCTCCAGAACATGTCGCTGCTGACGAAACGTGTAGGGGCATGGCTACTCTTGGCGTCTGTCTGCATTAACCATCAAGCACCATCTAGTGCTCCCTGCTCCCTGCTGATCCACCCTGCTGAGAAGCTTGTCAGTGAACCGTGTAAGCTTTCAATAAACTTAGATGCTTATTATGGACTACACAATGGAGATTTGTATTTCTTTCCTGGCATTCCATTGGGATTGACTGTGGAGTGATGACCATCGTTTTCCTTGCTGACCGCCCAGCCTGTGTTCACATCTTATGTGCTTTTGGCCATTATAACCTTTGGCCCATCTTTTCTGGTAAGAGGCGTGATGATTATTCCTAGCCGGTGGTGGATCTCTTTACACCTGAGTTGGAAGAACACATGCTAATGGACGGTCTTTGTTCTCACTATGGTCTTCACACAATTTCCTTTTTATTATGACATAAGGGCATTTATATATGTACAGTGCTTGTTTGCACATTAGTTGTTATCTTCATGCACGGCTAAGTGCTGGATGAACACCTGCAAATTATTGAATGCTCTTCCATATTGCACTTTTTGGTACTTTATTTACGGTTTCCTATTGGAACATGCATGTTTAAATATTTGCTGTTTCATATTGCACTTTTTGCACTTTATTTGTTGTTTTCATATTGCAATTTTTTGCACAATATTTGTTGGATCTATAGCTCTGCTTTGACACAGATTAATGATTACACACAAAAAAGTACAAATAATGCGCCTATATACATTTAAAGTGGACCTTCAGTCATTTTTTCAACTTTTCATCTATTAAATCTTCTGCCCTTGTTTTAACTTTGGATAGTAAAACTTTTTTTTTCCTGCCAGTTAATCCCTTATACAGCCCACTTCCAGTTTCTTGTCTGGCCATTAGCCTAGGCTTATGACCGTGTGTGTGTGTGTCTCTCCCCCTCTCCCAATGAGAGCTGGAGGCAGGGCCGTCTTTAGCGCAGGGCAAACGGGGCACTTGCCCTGGGCCCAATCTTTGTTGGGGGGCCCGCGCTAGCCGTGAATTGGGGCCCCGATGACAGCTTTGCAGAGCGCACATAGGACACGGGAGGATGTATTTCTCGCTAGCCAGCTGAGAGGGGGCGGGGCCGGAAACTCCACTGGCGCTCTGACCCCGCCCACGTGCAGCCTGTGTACTCGGAAAAGAGCTTCTGTAGTGAGAGCCAGTGATCGGAGTGGGAGTGTCAGTGGAGCTTCCGGCCCCGCCCCCTCTATGCTGGCTGGTGAATACAGAGGTCTGGGGGCGGGGCCGGGAGCTCCAATGACACTCCCACTCCGATCACTGGCTCTCACTACAGGCGCTCTATCCCCAGTACACAGGCTGCACGTGGGCGGGGTCAGAGCGTCAGTGGAGCTCCCGACCCTGCCCCTCTCAGCTGGCTAGTGCGGAATACATCCTCCCGTGTCCTCTGTGCGCTTTGCAAAGCTGTCATCGGGGCGACAATTCACTGGTGATGTGGGCCCAGGGCCCACCCAACAAAGCATCAGTGGAGCTCCCAGCTGCTTTAGTGAAACCAGAGAGTGGAAGCCCCGCCCACAGTCCTGAATGTATGTAGTAAGTCTGAGCTGTGTTATTTAACTGTAAAGCTGTGCATTGCTGAAAGTTCTCTGACCATCCCCTGTATAATGTCTGCAGTCTCTGATTGTCTCCTGCAGTATGTCCGCAGCCTCTGAGTGTCTCCTGCAGTATGTCCGCAGTCTCTGATTGTCTCCTGCAGTATGTCCGCAGTCTCTGATTGTCTCCTGCAGTATGTCCGCAGTCTCTGGTAATCTCCTGCAGTATGTCCGCAGTCTCTGGTAATCTCCTGCAGTATGTCCGCAGTCTCTGATTGTCTCCTGCAGTATGTCCGCAGCCTCTGAGTGTCTCCTGCAGTATGTCCGCAGTCTCTGATTGTCTCCTGCAGTATGTCCACAGTCTCTGATTGTCTCCTGCAGTATGTCCGCAGTCTCTGATTGTCTCCTGCAGTATGTCCGCAGTCTCTGGTAATCTCCTGCAGTATGTCCGCAGTCTCTGATTGTCTCCTGCAGTATGTCCGCAGTCTCTGATTGTCTCCTGCAGTATGTCCGCAGTCTCTGGTAATCTCCTGCAGTATGTCCGCAGCCTCTGAGTGTCTCCTGCAGTATGTCCGCAGTCTCTGGTAATCTCCTGCAGTATGTCCCCAGTCTCTGATTGTCTCCTGCAGTATGTCCGCAGTCTCTGAGTGTCTCCTGCAGTATTTCCACAGTCTCTGAGTGTCTCCTGCAGTATGTCCGCAGTCTCTGATTGTCTCCTGCCGTATGTCCACAGTCTCTGTTAATCTCCTGCAGTATGTCCCCAGTCTTTGAGTGTCTCCTGCAGTATGTCTGCAGTCTCTGGTAATCTCCTGCAGTATGTCCGCAGTCTCTGAGTGTCTCCTGCAGTATGTCCGCAGTCTCTGGTAATCTCCTGCAGTATGTCCGCAGTCTCTGGTAATCTCCTGCAGTATGTCCGCAGCCTCTGAGTGTCTCCTGCAGTATGTCTGCAGTCTCTGATTGTCTCCTGCAGTATGTCCACAGTCTCTGATTGTCTCCTGCAGTATTTCCACAGTCTCTGAGTGTCTCCTGCAGTATGTCCGCAGTCTCTGGTAATCTCCTGCAGTATGTCCGCAGTCTCTGATTGTCTCCTGCAGTATGTCCGCAGCCTCTGAGTGTCTCCTGCAGTATGTCCGCAGTCTCTGGTAATCTCCTGCAGTATGTCCGCAGTCTCTGAGTGTCTCCTGCAGTATTTCCACAGTCTCTGAGTGTCTCCTGCAGTATGTCCGCAGTCTCTGATTGTCTCCTGCCGTATGTCCGCAGTCTCTGATTGTCTCCTGCCGTATGTCCGCAGTCTCTGGTAATCTCCTGCAGTATGTCCGCAGTCTCTGAGTGTCTCCTGCAGTATGTCCGCAGTCTCTGATTGTCTCCTGCAGTATGTCCGCAGTCTCTGATTGTCTCCTGCAGCATGCCCACAGTCTCTGATTGTCTCCTGCAGTATGTCCGCAGTCTCTGAACCTCTCCTGTAGTATGTGTATTAATGTGCCCCTTTACTTGCTCAATTATTTGGGATTGCTCCACTGCTCAGTGAGAGGTAATGATGTGCATGAACCAATCAGCAAACAGTAGTGATGTGCTTTAATCTCTAGCAACCAATCAGTAAGTGCTAATGATGTGCTGTAACCCCTAGCAGCCAATTAGTGAGCGCTAATAATGTACATTAACCTCTAGCAACCAATCGGCAAGCAGAAATTATGTGTTGTAACCTCTAGAAACCAGCCAGTGAGCAGTAAGGATAGGCTGTAACCTCTGGCAAACAATTGCAATTGCTGCGTGATCTGCTGCAGTAAACTGATTTTGAGTCTACCTGCTATTTTTTGTATGTCTCAGAATGGAGGGGGGGCCCCAAGAAAATGTTTGCCCAGGGCCCAATCAAAATTAAAGACGGCCCTGGCTGGAGGTGTGCCTCTGTGTGTCTGTGTAAATCCAGGAAGTGAACAGGCAGCAGCTTCAGCTGCCCACAGATAAAATGGCTGCAGCCAGACTCAGCTGAGGGAGATTTCTGCAGAATCGCAGTATATAAAAAATAATATGCAAAGTGGTTGGAGGGAAGCTTCAGAATGGCAAAGATGTTTTTATTACAAATTATGTGAGCAGACTGCAGATCCTCTTTAACCATTTCCCGACCGGCTCACACCGATATACCCTAAGCAAAGTGGCACATTCCTGCTAATCGGCGTATATGAATGGCGGCTCCTTTAAGAGCCATAGCAGGCGGGCGTGGCCAGTGGGCGTGATCGTGGGCACGAGAGCTAGAACGGGGATGTGTGTGTGTGTGTGTGTGTGTAAATGCACAAATCTCTGTTCTGACAGGGGCGGAGAGACAGATCGTCTGTTCCTACTACAGTGGCTTGCGAAAGTATTCGGCCCCCTTGAACTTTTTAACCTTTTGCCACATTTCAGGCTTCAAACATAAAGATATAAAATTTTTATTTTTTGTGAAGAATCACCAACAAGTGGGACACAATTGTGAAGTGGAACGAAATCTTTTGGATTTTTGAAACTTTTTTAACTAATAAAAAAATGAAAAATTATTCGGCCCCTTTGCGTTAATACTTTGTAGAGCCACCTTTTGCTGCGATTACAGCTGCAAGTCGCTTGGGGTATGTCTCTATCAGTTTTGCACATTGAGAGACTGAAATTCTTGCCCATTCTTCCTTGCAAAACAGCTCGAGCTCAGTGAGGTTGGATGGAGAGCGTTTGTGAACAGCAGTTTTCAGCTCTTTCCACAGATTCTCGATTGGATTCAGGTCTGGACTTTGACTTGGCCATTCTAACACCTGGATACGTTTATTTGTGAACCATTCCTTTGTAGATTTTGCTGTATGTTTGGGATCATTGTCTTGTTGGAAGATAAATCTCCGTCCCAGTTTCAGGTCTTTTGCAGACTACAACAGGTTTTCATCCAGAATGGTCCTGTATTTGGCTGCATCCATCTTCCCCTCAATTTTAACCATCTTCCCTGTCCCTGCTGAAGAAAAGCAGGCCCAAACCATGATGCTGCCACCACCATGTTTCACGGTGGGGATGGTGTGTTGAGTGTGATGAGCTGTGTTGCTTTTACGCCAAACATATTGTTTTGCATTGTGGCCAAAAAGTTGGATTTTGGTTTCATCGGACCAGAGCACCTTCTTCCACATGTTTGGTGTGTCTCCCAGGTGGCTTGTGGCAAACTTTAGACGAGACTTTTTATGGATATCTTTGAGAAATGGCTTTCTTCTTGCCACTCTTCCATAAAGGCCAGATTTGTGCAGTGTACGACTGATTGTTGTCCTATGGACAGACTCTCCCACCTCAGCTGTAGTTCTCTGCAGTTCATCCAGAGTGATCATGGGCCTCTTGGCTGCATCTCTGATCAGTCTTCTCCTTGTCTGAGCTGAAAGTTTAGAGGGACAGCCAGGTCTTGGTAGATTTGCAGTGGTCTGATACTCCTTCCATTTCAAAATGATCGCTTGCACAGTGCTCCTTGGGATGTTTAAAGCTTGGGAAATCGTTTTGTATCCAAATCCGGGTTTAAACTTCTCCACAACAGTATTACGGACCTGCCTGGTGTGTTCCTTGGTCTTCATGATGCTCTCTGCGCTTTCAACAGAACCCTGAGACTATCACAGAGCAGGTGCATTTATACAGAGACTTGATTACACACAGGTGGATTCTATTTATCACCATCAGTCATTTAGGACAACATTGGATCATTCAGAGATCCTCGCTGAACTTCTGGAGTGAGTTTTCTACACTGAAAGTAAAGGGGCCGAATAATTTTGCACGCACCACTTTTCAGTTTTTTAATTGCTAAAAAAGTTTAAAATATCCAATAGATTTCGTTCCACTTCACAATTGTGTCCCACTTGTTGGTGATTCTTCACAAAAAATTAAAATTTTATATCTTTATGTTTGAAGCCTGAAATGTGGCAAAAGGTTGAAAAGTTCAAGGGGGCCGAATACTTTTGCAAGCCACTGTAAGTAGGAACAACGATCTGGCTCCTCCTCTAGTCAGTCCCATCTAGGGTTGCTACATTTTCTTCCATCCAAACCCGAACACTTTGGGTTTGCCCAAGGAGAGTAGTAATGGCGTGCACATCGCGTGACGCAGCAAAATGTGGGTGTGGCCCAATTGCTTTTGCTGACATCATCACCCTGCCCCGCAGTAATGCCGAACCTGCCCCCAGACAGCTGCCCGTAGCTCCTCCATAGTCACACACATCTGTTGCTATCTCGGTCACTTGGGGAGCCACAGCCCGGTCTGATTAAATGTGTCTGGGTTTCAGTCCGCCTGAAACCCGGAAGCATAATTCAAAACCAGGACTGTCCGGGTGAATCCTGGACAGGTGGCAACCCTAGTCCCCCCCCCCCACAGTTAGAAACACCTCCCAGGAAACACACTTAACCCCTTGATCGCCCCCTAGTGTTAACCCCTTCTCTGCCAGTGACATTTACACAGTAATCAATGCATTTTTTTTAGCACTAATCACTGTATAAATGTCACTGGTCCCAAAAAGTTGTCAAAAGTCTCCGCTCTGTCCGCCGCAATGTTGCAGTACCGTTAAAAGTTGCAGATCACCATTACTAAAAAAAATTATAAAAACGCCGTAAATCTATCCCCAATTTTGTAGACACTAACTTTTACGCAAACCAATCAATCTACACTTATTGCGATTATTTCTGGTAAAAAAAAAAAAAAATGGATACATATTGTCAATTTTTGTTTGGGTACAATGTCGCACGACCAATTGTCAGTTAAAGTGACGCAGTGCCGTATTGCAAAAAATGCCCTGGTCATTAAGCAGGAAAATCTTCCGGGGCTGAAATGGTTAATAATGGCTCAACCCTCACTATACTGACATCTAGAGGAAATTACTGGGCAGTGCAGCCTGGGGAAACACTTCTTTTTTTTTTTTTATCCCCCAGGGACAGGAAGGCTGTCCTATCTGTATGTTTATTTCCAAAGTTTATTTTGCTGGTACATAATATCATTATTAATACTTTTTTTTTGTTTGTTTTTTTTTTCTTGTTTGACATTTTCAGTTCCTGACGGTGAGTGCCCACGGGATCAAGTATATGAGGGGTGTCGAAGTGCCTGTGACTCTCCATGTGGCGAAAGTGACCCAGACCGGGTGTGCACCCAGCAGTGTATCGCTGGCTGTTTCTGTAAGCCTGGATTCACGTTTCTGGAAGGGAGTAATAAGACCAAATGTGTCCCCTGCAAGTCAACCCATACAGGTGAATAAAATGTTATTTTATTTGGTTCACTTGAGCAACCCGATTGTATGTATGGTCTGCGTAGCCGATGCAATCTGGGTGCTCGGCTGTAAGCCATGGACTGTCTCTCTTATTCATAAGGGAGCAAGATCATTTTTTTTTTAATATACATCTTATTTAGGTAGTGTTCAGGTGGCTGAACACTAGAGGGAGTATGTCTGCTCAAGCTATTGAAGCTGGGTGGCAATCCCAGTGCAGGCAGAGTATATTTTTAATGAGACGGAGGGATGCTGTGTGTGTGTGTGTGTGTGGACCAACCCCCCAACCCCCCCGCAGAAGATGACGCTGCTGACGAAACGTGTAGGGGCATGGCTACTCTTGGTGTCTGTCTGCATTAACCATCAAGCACCATCTAGTGCTCCCTGCTCTACACGATCAGCCTGCTGATCCACCCTGCTGAGAAGCTTGTCAGTGAACCCTGCAAGCTTTCAATAAACTTAGATGCTTATTATGGACTTCACTATGGAGATTTGTATTTCTTTCCTGGCATTCCATTGGGATTGACTGTGGAGTGATGACCATCGTTTTCCTTGCTGACCGCCCAGCCTGTGTTCACATCTTATGTGCTTTTGGCCATTATAACCTTTGGCCCATCTTTTCTGGTAAGAGGCGTGATGATTATTCCCAGCCGGTGGTGGATCTCTTTACAGTTGGAAGAACACATGCTAATGGACGGTCTTTGTTCTCACTATGGACTTCACACAATTTCCTTTTTATTATGACATAAGGGCATTTTTATATGTACAGTGCTTGTTTGCACATTAGTTGTTATCTTCATGCACGGCTAAGTGCTGGATGAACACCTGCAAATTATTGAATGCTCTTCCACAGGGGCGTTGCTAGGTCTACAAAAGATCTGGGGCTAGAGCCCATAGCAGCGTAGTAAAGAAAGTCATACGCTTGGGCGGGCATACACATGTGTATATACAGTAATATACTTGTGTGTGTGTATATATATATCCCCAGAGAGCCCCCCCCACTTACATCAGGGTCCCCAGAGAGCCCACTTACATCAGGGTCCCCAGAGAGCCCACTTACATCAGGGTCCCCAGAGAGCCCACTTACATCAGGGTCCCCAGAGAGCCCACTAACATCAGGGTCCCCAGAGAGCCCACTTACATCAGGGTCCCCAGAGAGCCCACTTACATCAGGGTCCCCAGAGAGCCCCCCTTACATTAGGGTCCCCAGTGAGCCTCCCCATTGGGGACCCCTGCAGAGACTCAGGGCTATTGGCCCAAGATTCGGGGCTATAGCCCCAAAAGCCACCCCCTAGCAACGCCCCTGCTCTTCCATATTGCACTTTTTGGTGCTTTATTTACGGTTTCCTATTGGAACATGCATGTTTAAATATTTGCTGTTTCATATTGCACTTTTTGCACTTTATTTGCTGTTTTTTATATTGCAATTTTTTGCACAATATTTGTATTTATAGAGCTGCTTTGACACAAAGATTGATTACTATACATACAAAACGCGCCTATATACATTTGAAGCAGACCTTCAGTCATTTTTTTTTTCAACTTTCCATCTATTAAATCTTCTGACCTTGTTTTAACTTTGGATAGTAAAACTTCTTTTTTTTTTTCTGCCAGTTAATACCTTATACAGCCCACTTCCAGTTTCTTGTCATTACCCTGGGCCAGTGATGGCGAACCTTGGCACCCCAGATGTTTTGAAACTACATTTCCCATGATGCTCTTGCACTCTACAGTGTAGTTGAGCATCATGGGAAATGTAGTTCCAAAACATCTGGAGTGCCAAGGTTCACCATCACTCCCCTAGGCTTATGACCTCATGCACCTCTCCCTCTCCCTGAGAGCTGGAGGTGTGCCTCCTGTGTAAATCCAGGAAGTGAACAGGCAGCAGCGTCAGCTGCCCACAGTTAAAATGGCTGCAGCCAGACTCAGCGGAGGGAGATTTCTGCAGTGTGTATATATAAAATAATATGCAAAGTGGTTGGAGGGAAGCTTCAGAATGGCAAAGATGTTGTTATTACAAATTATGTGAGCAGGCTGCAGATCCTCTTTAACCACTTCCCGACCGGCTCACACCGATATACGTCGGCAAAGTGGCACATTCCTGCGAATCAGCGTTAATGAATAGCGGCTCCTTTAAAGAGCCATAGCAGGTGGGCGTGATCGCCGCCAGTGATCACGGGCACAAGAGCTAGAATGGGGATGTGTGTGTAAACGCACAAATCCCTGTTCTGACAGGGAAGGAGAGACAGATCGTCTGTTCCTACCAAGTAGGAACAACGATCTGGCTCCTCCTCTAGTCAGCCCCCCCCCCCCCCCCACAGTTAGAAAAGCCACCCAGGAAATACACGTAACCCCTTGATTGCCCCCTAGTGTTAACCCAATCCCTGCCAGTGACATTTACACAGTAATCAGTGCATTTTTATAGCACTGATCGCTGTATAAATGTCAATGGTCCCAAAAGTGTCTGCTGCAATGTTGCAGTACCGCTAAAAGTTGCAGATGACCGCCATTACTAGTAAAAAAAAAAAAAATATATAAAAATGCCGTAAATCTATCCCATATTTTGTAGACGCTATAACTTTTGCACAAACCAATCAATATGCGATTTATTTCTGGTAAAAAAAAATGTAGACTACGTATTGTCAATTTTGTTTGGGTGCAGCATCGCACGACCGCACAATTGTCAGTTAAAGCAACACAGTGCCGTATCGCAAAAAAAAATAAAAATGGCCTGGTCATTAAGCAGGAAAATCTTCCGGGGCTGAAATGGTTAATAATGGCTCAACCCTCACTATACTGACATCTAGAGGAAATCACTGGGCAGTGCAGCCTGGGGAAACAATTTTATTTATTTATTTATCCCCCCGGGGACAGGAAAGCTCTCCTATCTGTATGTCTATTTCCAAAGTTTATTTTGCTGGTACATAATATCATTATTAAAACTTTTTTTTTTTGACATTTTCAGATCCTGACAATGAGTGCCCACCGGATCAAGTATATGAGGGGTGTCGAAGTGCCTGTTACTCTCCATGTGGCACAAGGCGCCCAGGCCGGGTGTGCACCCAGCAGTGTATCGCTGGCTGTTTCTGTAAGTCTGGATTCACGTTTCTGGAAGGGAGTAATAAGACCAAATGTGTCCCCTGCAAGTCAACCCATACAGGATAAAGTGCTGACCCTCCCTCTGAGAACAGATACAAAGTTGCAATAAAACAGATACAAACTGTTATCATTGTTTAGAATATAAGAATAAATAATCTGGTTTCCCCAGGAAGCGGTTTGTGTTTTGTTAATAAAATCTAATATTCTCAGCCACACATCTCCGTGTCACTTTATGTTCCTCTATGAAATACACCTTCATGTCATATAAAAGAAATCTTCACTAACATACTAATCCAAAATATGAGAGAGAGTGAATACATGATGATGAAATGCTTCTTCCTGCCTTCAGATGACTGATGACATCATATCAACCTAGATAAAGTCATAGATTGGTGTTTAATGTGGAGTTCCAGCCTGGGTGAAAATTAAAAGTCGGCGGCTACGCGTTTCACACTGTCAATCGAGCTTTTTCAAGCCACGAAGAAGCACGATTGACAGTGTGAAACGTGTCACCTCTCCCGGTTCTGTGTCTTAGTCTTGGTGGCTGTCATTGACTTGTTGGAAAAATAAACTACGTTGGAGCATTTCTGGTGGTGTGCAGCCTTTTTTTTCTTCTTTTCTTTTTTTAATATAAGGACACTTACCTGTCCAGGGAGCCCACGATGTTGGCACCTGAAGCCGACCTCTCCATCGGCTCTGGGTGCAGGCCCCGGCATCCTTACTAAGGGAAACACAGCCTGTTTTCTACTGCGCATGCGCGAGTTGCACGTCACTTTCTGAATGGTCCCCGTCACCTTCTGGGACCTGTGTGTGTCCCAGAAGGTGACGGGGGGGAAGGGAAAAAAAAAACAGTGGAAGCAATGTAGGACGCTGCAGCGCCGTGGGACGGAAGTCCGAAAGAAAATATATAATAAAGGTATGAAAAAAAAAAAAAAAACTATCCAAAAACGGGGGAGGGGGGGGGGGGGTACAGTTGGGTGTTGGGCTGTACTTACGTTTTTTAAGGCGTTCAATTTTTGCCTAGAACTCCGCTTTAAGAATAACTTTATAAAAGTGGACCTCGGTGGAAAAGTCCTCTTATTCAAGGTATCTCCCTTCCCTTCATCATTGCATAAAAGTAACCATAGTAGGGAAAATTTAAGCAATTGTCCAAGCCGATCTTGGCTAGGATGTGTGAATGTGAAAGCCTCAATCAATACAGCTCCTCAGGCCACGCCCCCTGATGCATTTTGCACCACCCACCAAAACTATTTTCAAAAAACAAAATGAGTGTGGGACTTTAAATGAGGCAGGCTCAAAAACAATATAGAAGTGGAAATATTATTATTATTATACATAAATGTCGAAGAGCATTTATATGTGACAAATAATTATTCAATACATGTACAGACATGACATCCGAGTAGACATGATATAAAACTTGATTCTCATAACATGGAAAAAGATTTATACAGATTTCATAAATATAATACAGTAAAGATGTACAATAAATTTCATAAGAGTGGTGTAAAAATTGATGGAAATGTGAGGGGTTGTGTCCTCAAAAGCTTGACGCGTTTCGTCGGTGAACCGACTCATCGGGAGCGAATATATTATCTGTAAATAATAACACCCACCAGAGCTAAATCATAGTGGTCCTCTATAATTTCCCCCTCGGTGGGCATGGTGAAGTACGTTGGGGGGGGGGATGTGGTCTGAGGAGCGGTATTGACTGAGGCTTTCACATACACACATCCCAACCAGGATCGGCTTTGCAGCTGTAGAAAATAATGAAACCCCTTGTTGCATTCAATGGGCAGTCCCGCCAGAATTTAATCCACTGATGTGAATGGTGGCACCCCGCAACTGCCCTACAACAATGAACGTGGCTGGCAGTATGGTGGTCCAGCTTTTTCAGGGATAAAACAAGCAGTGAGGAGACATATCACATTCCAGCCGCCTGTCAACGGATCTCTGAAATGTGATCCATGGTAGGTCACTTTTCAGAGGGGTAGCAATGGCTACCGCCCATGTGAATGACCCCCCGTTGCTAAAAAGTATAGATTTTTTTTTTAATTATACTGTTGCTACATACTGTGACATGTTGGGGATTTATTTATGGAGGTTACTGGATCTGTATCAAGTTGGAGGCTTGGAAGGAGGAGGGAGGCCACTGCTTGGTGGTTGGGAACTGCTGCGTTAGATCAGTGTTTCTCAACTCCAGTCCTCAAGGTGCCCCAACAGGTCATGTCTTCAGGCTAGCCATTACTTTGCGCAGGTGATTTGATCAGTTTCACTGCCTTAGTAGTTACCACAGCCGTTTCATCTGAGGGAAACCCTGAAAACATGACGTGTTGGGGCGCCTTGAGGACTGGAGTTGAGAAACACTGCGTTAGATCATATAGAATATAGAACCTGCACTCACAAAACACTATGTAGAAAATAAGGATGAGTTTCGGCGTGTTCGCACACCCCACGTGTAGAGCCTGCCAGGAAGTCGGTGCTGCGCTAATCACAGGCGGTGAGACATTTCCTGATCTGTGCAGCCGCGCATCGGGAAATGTCTCACTGCCTGTGATTGGCGCAGCGCCGACTTCCTGGCGGGCTCTGCACGTGGGGTGTGCGAACACGTCGGAGCTCATCCTTAGTAGAAAATAATTTCTATTGCCATCTAGTGACCACAATATACATATTTTCCTTACATATTACCCCAATTTCAAGAAAGTTGGGACGCCGTGAAAAATCTACATAAAAACTGAATGCAATAATCTGCAAATTTCATAATAGAAAAAATAAATCATATCAAATGTTTAAACTGAGAAAATGGACCGTTTAAGAAAAAAAAAAAAAATAGGGCAATTCTGAAATTTATGGCAGCAACAAGTCTCAAAAAAGTACAAAAAGCTGGCTAAGTGGGTGGCACTAATAATGATTTTTTTCTGTCTCACTATAAAGCATTTTTCAACTACAGTGGAACCTCGGATTGCGAGCAACGCGGTTAATGAGCGTTTCGCAATACAAGCACTGTATTTTGAAAAATCCTTGCTCGGTTTGCGAGTGTTGTCTCGCAAAACGAGCAGGATTCAGGCCAAAGCGCTGTGCAGTACCGCGTTTGGCCTGAGGTGGGGGGTGCCGGAGCCAAACGGCGCTGTTCGGAAATGCTCGGAAAGACTCGGAAATAGGGTTAGCGCTGTGCGGTACCGCGTTTGGCCTGAGGTGGGGGGCACCGGAGCCGAACGGTGCCGATCGTAGCTGTTCAGAAATGCTCGGAAAGACTCAGAAATACTACGTTCCCCGAGCATTTCCAAGGTCTGCGGAGGTCAGCCGAGCTGCCCTCGGGCCTTTCCGGCTGTTTCGGCGCCCCCCCCCCCGCCTCTGGCAGCATGCGGTATTGCATGCCATTGAAGTCAATGCGGAACAAATTATTTTCGTTTCCATTGACTTCAATGGGCAAACTCGCTTTGATATGCGAGTACTTTGGATTACGAGCACTTTCCTGGAACGGGCTATGCTCGTAATCCGAGGTTCCACTGTAATTTGGTTAATTGGCGACACGTAAGTAACGTGGATGGGTATAAATACTGCATTATGGCCACTAGGTGGAGCTGATGATCAAAGGAAACCTTTTCAACCTACTCAGCAAAACTAGGCCAGGATTTCCTTATGCCGAGAATTTTATTTATGGAGATTTGTAAAGCTAGGATAGAGTTAAGAATGGAAGAAGCAGGTCAGCTGAATTTCTGATCTAATTAATACAAGGATAAGGAAGAGCCTAATTAAATGGCATTGAGACATCGTAGCCTTCCAACCTATTAATTATAGAGCTGAGTGTTTGGTGCCCTGCGCTTCTTTATTGGCACTTTATATCTGAACTCTGATGTCAAAGTAATATTATGTATACATTTATGCAAATCCTATGAGCAAAGAACCGGGAACTAATTACTGTGCCGCTGCCGCACCCATCTACTGTAGATCATATCTCCACCCCTCATCCTATATAATCGCGAACCCGGCCATACCTGATACAGAACCCGCCGACTACTACACCACACAGGTCAGTGTCACATCCAGATATTCCATCATTTTCTAACTCCTTACAAAAGGCTTCACTTATCGACTTATTATTTCTGAGATATATTTATTTAAGTGTTATTTTACAGCTTCCTTTGTATCATATGAGTTTTTTTTCTTTTGTTGTGCTTTAACATGTTATTGCATGTTTTGCAATGGCAAAAGTCACTTTTATTATCTGCAGATTTGATTAAAATAATCCCTGTTGAGGTTTTTTTATTTTTTTGTCCTCATTACAAGTGTGAATGGAGCCTGAATATCTCTAAATCTGCAGTTTTTTATTAAAATAATCCCTGTTGAGCCTTGTTCAGGCACTTCCTGTTATGGGGGGGTGACAACGCTCTGTCCCTGGCTCCCAGTTGTGCTCCTGTGTTGTCACCCTGTCACATGGGCTTCTGGTGGAGACTACAAGTGGTTTTTTCTACACACATTACGCAGGCGTGGTCCACTGCGGTCACCATCAGGAATCCGCCCAGAGAAATACCATGCGGCCATTGCTGGGGTGCGTGTAGGCAGGAAATGCTTGCAAAGAGGCTGTGGGAGATCTGCAACACTGTTACTGTAATGTAACACAGGATGCAAAAAAGGTGAAAATGGGTGCATCTGAAGTATATCTAAAGACAAAACCTTTTTTTTTCTTTTATAGAGTAGGGTATTATTATAACCCCAGTTTGTTTAAGAGTGTGATTTAACAATCGTGTTGTATATTGTTATATGGATGTTTATATACATGTCTGTGTCTCATCTGTAGGGCTCGTCCTTTCTCTTTGTTACAACAACTGATAAAGTCTTGGTAATCATGGGGCCATCCTCTGGATTCCTGATGGTACTAATTGGTGAGTAGAAATCATTTGTAAAGTCTGATTTAGACTCCATTAACACTTGTGCGACTTCAAAATTGTGCGATTTCCATTGCCACGTTACAGTGTGACTTGATGTGAGTTTGATGCCATTTTTATGCGACTTTGGATAAGTGCGACTTTGGCTTTGACCAGTGGTAACATACATGGTGTGACACAATTTTCTTTTCCTGCCGCAGTGATGGCTAGGGTTAGGCTAGAGTTTGGGTTAAGGCTAGGATTATGCTAGGGTTGGGGTTATGGCAATGGTTAGGCTAGGATTAGGGTTAGGCTAGGGTTAGTCTAGGGCAGGGAGTTTTTTACAATGCCTCATGGGAAGTGTAGTTCTGCAACAGCTGGAGGGCCATAGTTTGGAGATCCCTGGACTAGGGTTAAGGTTATGACTAGGGTTAGGCTAGAGTTTGTGATATGGCTAGGGTTAGAGTTAGGCTAGTGTTTGGGTTATGTCTAGGGTTAGGCTATGGTTTGGGTTATGGCTAGGATTAGGCTAGGATTTGGGTTATGGCTATGGTTAGGCTAGGGTTCGGTTTATGGCTATGGTTAGGCTAGGGTTAGGGTTATGGCTAGGCTAATGCTAGGGATAGGGTTTGGGCTAGGATAGGGTTAGGATTATGGCTAGGATTAGGGTTCAAGTTAGGCATGGGTTTGGTTAGGGTTATGGCTAGGGTTAGGCTAAGGTTCAGGTTATAGCTAGGGTTTGGGTTATGGCTAGGGTTAGGCTAGGGTTGGGTTTAGGGCTAGAGCTAGGCTATGTTTAGGGTTAGAGCTAATTTCTCTTGCAGAAAGGACGCCTTGTCAGGTCAATTTGCTCGGGAGGGGCTTCTCTGCAGATGGGATGGGCCGAAGCAGGGGTCAAAAAGCATACTATGTGATTGTTTGTGCTTTACAAAGTTGTACACAAGTTGTATGTATATCCTACAGGTGCGACTTTCATGCAACTTTTGAGGTTTTACATTGAAGCCTATGCCCCAGCATCAGAAGTTAGTTGGAGTAAAAAATGATCACTTCTGTGGTCCAAATGGCGCCCTAGCATTGGTGTCAGTGGAAGGAATAAACCCCATCCTAGCACTGGGGTCAGTGGGAGTAATGAAAGCCCCTCTTAGTAATAAAATATCCCCCTCCAGCATTGGAGTCAGTGGGAATACAGTATATGATAAAATGCCCCTCCCAGCATAGGGGTCAGTGGAAGTAATAAAATATACCCCCTGGCATTGGTATCAATAGAAGTAATAAATGTCCCAGAGCACTGGGGACAGTAGAATAAATAGAAGACCACCTCCTCACCCAGGATTGGTGTTAGTGGGAGTAATAAAAGTACCCCCAGCATTGGGTATATGTAAGAACCCCCATCCCAGGCTTTGGGGGAGTCATAAAATAAAATATCTCATGGCACTCGTGTGTAAGGGAGTAATAAAAAGCCCCTATTGGGGTCAGTGGGAGTAATAAAAGACCTCCTCCCCCAGAATTGGGGCCCCCTTTTCCCCTTGTGTTGGGGTCAGAAGGAGTAATTAAAGGGCCCCCAGATTTAGGGTTATTAAGAGTAATAAAACACTCACCCTGCCATTGGAGTTAGAGTTAGAGTTATTGGGAGTAAATAGTGAATAGTAACCCCCCCATCAGAATTGGGGTCAAGTAATAAGACCCCCCCTACCCACCTTCCTGGTTGCAGGAACACGCTGTAGAGTGGTTCCCCACGAGCCGGGTTTCATTGCCTGGATCCACCCCACCTATTCTTCATGGTGATGGGGCACCCAAATGTTTGAACCCCCCCCCCCCCCAAAAAAAAAACAAAACTTTTTTTTAGAAGAGTATACAAAAATATTGATTTATTTAATTGGTTAATAAATTCCATTTTATTTTTCAGGCGTCTCCTTCATACTCACACATGCTGGACCAGGTATGTATAAAAAAAAATCCCTTCATAGAAGGGGACGATGGTGTAACTTGCGGTAGGGGTGGGGGAACATACCATGGGGCATAACATTTGTGCAGCTGTACAAGGGCCTGTGTCTGTGACTTTGGGAGCCCCTTTATACTAGATGTGGGTCGATACACAAGAAATAAGTGTTCTTACCAGTATGTTGAATGGGGACCCCAAAAGTTGGTAAATGCAGGGGCCCCTTGGCCATAGTGTCTGCCGCTGGGTGTAACATTAAGAAAATAATAACCCCAGGGCCACAAAAGCTCACACAGCAGATAGGAGGAGCTGTGAATGTGCAGGTGGAGATCCAGCCACCAACATTTACCAAAATTCACCAGCATTTACCAAAATTCACCAGCATTTACCAAAATTCACCGGCATTTACCAAAATTCACCAGCATTTACCAAAATTTGAAATCAGAATTTTGTAAAATCTGGGTGCCGGTGTTTTAGACACACAAATCCCCAAATAGAAACCCCAGAGCCTCAAAGGCTCACACAACAGATAGGAGGACCTGTGAATTTGCAGGTGGGGACCCCAAAAGTTGGTAAAATACAGGGGCCCCTTGGCCATAGTGTTTGCCGCTGGGTGTAACATTAAGGTAATAATAACCCCACGGCCACAAAAGCTCACACAGCAGACAGGAGGACCTGGGAATGTGCAGGTGGGAATCCAGCCACCAACATTCACCAAAATTCACCAGCCTTTACCAAAATTTGAAATCTTAATTTTGTAAAATCTGGGTGCCGGTGTTTTAGACACACAAATAAATCCTCTTGTATTTTTTTATACATTTTTTTTTTGCATTTCACATACATGTCTTCCAATTTCCAACTACTTTAATGGTGCAGTGTAGATGAGAGTTCCGAGGTCGCGTTTGTCCTGCGTTGCTTTTCCTTTGATGCGGCAGGTCGTACTGAGATCCAAATACATTGCAGGCAAAGCGAGTCCTGTGCAGCCCCTGCTGTGCTTTCTGGCCATTTTTCATTGCGCTGCGTTAAAACACATTCTTTATCACCAAAGGCATAAGAGACGCAATACTTGTGCAGAGGGAGGTGATTACTACACACACACAAAGAAAAAAGAAAAAGTACCAATACAAAGAACTCTCCTAGAGACATTTTATGGCCCAATCAATGCCTCAACCCTCATCATACTGCCATCTAGAGGAATTTCCTGGGAAGCACAGCCTGGGGAACCAAATTCAAATTTAATATTTTTAAAAAATCCCCGGGGACAGGAAGGCTCTCCTATATGTATGTACACTACCGTTCAAAAGTTTGGGGTCACATTGAAATGTCCTTATTTTTGAAGGAAAAGCACTGTACTTTTAAATGAAGCTAACTTTAAACTAGTCCTAACTTTAAACAAATATACTCTATACATTGCTAATGTGGTAAATGACTATTCTAACTGCAAATGTCTAGTTTTTGGTGCAATATCTACATAGGTGTATAGAGGCCCATTTCCAGCAACTATCACTCCAGTGTTCTAATGGTACAATGTGTTTGCTCATTGGCTCAGAAGGCTAATTGATGATTAGCAAACCCTTGTGCAATCATGTTCACACATCTAAAAACAGTCTAGCTCCTTCCAGAAGCTACAAAACTGACCTTCCTGTGAGCAGATTGAGTTTCTGGAGCATCACATTTGTGGGGTCAATTAAACGCTCAAAATGGCCAGAAAAAGAGAACTTTCATCTGAAACTCGACAGTCTATTCTTGTTCTTAGAAATGAAGGCTATTCCATGCGAGAAATTGCAAAGAAATTGAAGATTTCCTACAACGGTGTGTACTACTCCCTTCAGAGGACAGCACAAACAGGCTCTAACCAGAGTAGAAAAAGAAGTGGGAGGCCGCGTTGCACAACTAAGCAAGAAGATAAGCACATTAGAGTCTCTAGTTTGAGAAACAGACGCCTCACAGGTCCCCAACTGGCATCTTCATTAAATAGTACCCGCAAAACACCAGTGTCAACATCTACAGTGAAGAGGCGGCTGCGGGATTTTGGGCTTCAGGGCAGAGTGGCAAAGAAAAAGCCATATCTGAGACTGGCCAATAAAAGAAAAAGATTAAGATGGGCAAAAGAACACAGACATTGGACAGAGGAAGACTGGAAAAAAGTGTTGTGGACGGATGAATCCAAGTTTGAGGTGTTTGGATCACAAAGAAGAACGTTTGTGAGACGCAGAACAAATGAAAAGATGCTGGAAGAATGCCTGACGCCATCTGTTAAGCATGGTGGAGGTAATGTGATGGTCTGGGGTTGCTTTGGTGCTGGTAAGGTGGGAGCTTTGTACAGGGTAAAAGGGATTCTGAATAAGGAAGGCTATCACTCCATTTTGCAACGCCATGCCATACCCAGTGGACAGCGCTTGATTGGAGCCAATTTCATCCTACAACAGGACAATGACCCTAAACACACCTCCAAATTGTGCAAGAACTATTTACAGCAGAAGCAGGCAGCTGGTATTCTATCGGTAATGGAGTGGCCAGCACAGTCACCAGATCTGAACCCCATTGAGCTGTTGTGGGAGCAGCTTGACCGTATGGTACGCCAGAAGTGCCCATCCAACCAATCCAACTTGTGGGAGCTGCTTCTAGAAGCGTGGGGTGCAATTTCTCCAGCTTACCTCAATAAATTAACAGCTAGAATGCCAAAGGTGTGCAATGCTGTAATTGCTGCAAAAGGAGGATTCTTTGATGAAAGCAAAGTTTGATGTAAAAACAATGTTATTTCAAATACAAATCATTATTTCTAACCTTGTCAATGTCTTGACTCTATTTTCTATTCATTTCACAACGTATGGTGGTGAATAAGTGTGACTTTTCATGGAAAACACAAAATTGTTTGGGTGACCCCAAACTTTTGAACGGTAGTGTATATTTGCAAAGTTTATCTTGCTGGTCTAAAATGTCATTATTAATGCATCTTTTATTTTTTTGACATTTTCAGTCCCTGACAGTGAGTGCCCACCGGATCAAATATATTATGCATGTGGAAATCCCTGTTCCATAATGTGTGCCAAAAGTAAGCCACACGAGGCATGCATTGATATGTGCATGATTGGCTGTTACTGTAAGCCTGGATTCACATTTGATGGGAGTGACAAGACCAAATGTGTCCCCTGCAACTCAGGTTAAAGCGCTGACCCTCCCTCTGAGAACCTGCTATGGAGAAGATTACAGGAAGCTAAGAAAAGACAGACTGTGATACTTGTAGCAGTTGCATTAAAAAAAAATATATATATTAAAATAACAAGAAATAATATATATCTAAAATAAATACAGTTTGTGTGTGTGTATATATATATATATATATATATATATATATATATATATATATATATATATATAAAAATATATATTAAAATAACAAGACATAATAAATATCTAAAATATATACATATATAAATATCTATATCTAAAACTATTTATATATATATATATATATATATATATATATATATATATATATATATATATATGATAAAGACAGACTGCGGTACTTTTACTACTTGCATTCATTTATATATATATATATATATTTATATTATATATATATATTTTTTTAACTATGTAGACATGTATTTGTTTTAATGTTGGGCATACCAATTCGGCCTTATGCACATGGACGTGAAAAATGGGGCAAACAGTGTATAGTAAAAATTTTAAATAAACAAATGCTGCGCTATGTGATATATAATTGCCGTGTATATATATATTTTTTTTTTTCACCGAGTGGGTGATATATCACATAGCGCTGCATTTATTTCTTTTTTAGATTTTATACACAGATTATGGGAGTGTGAATATGCTTAGCAGCTGTGAATTGGTTCTCTTACGTTTAAAACATTCTTTGGACACTCTTCATTGGTAGCTCGCAAGACATCTATCTATAAAACAGTGAGGGTTATTTACGAAAGGCAAATCCACTTTGCACTGCAAGTGCACTTGGAAGTGCAGTCGCTCTAATGGGGCGTACACACGGTCGGACTTTTCGGCTACAAAAGTCCGACAGCCCGTCCGACAAACTTTCGACTGACTTTTGGCGGACTTGCGGCTGACTTTTTAACGAACTGACTTGTCTACACATGATCACACAAAAGTCAGACGGATTCGTACGTGATGATGTACAGCCGGACTAAAATAAGGAAGTTGATAGCCACTAGCCAATAGCTGCCCTAGCGTGGGTTTTTGTCCGTCGGACTAGCATACAGACGAGCGGATTTCTGGGTCCGGCGGAGTTACGACGTAAAGATTTGAAGCAAGTTCCAAATCTAAAGTCCGTCAGATTTGCGACTGGAAAAGTCCGCTGAAAGTCCGGGGAAGCCCACACACGATCGGATTGTCTGCCGGATTTGGTCCGTCGGCGTCCATCGGACTTTTGTAGCCGAAAAGTCCGACCGTGTGTACGCCCCATAAATCTAAGGGGTCGATCCGAAATGAGGGAAAGCTCTGCTGATTTTATCATCCAATCATGTGCAAGCTAAAATGTTTTTTTTAATTTTACTTGCATGTCCCCCTCAGATCTACAGCGACTTTACTTCTAAGTGCACTTGTAGTTCACTTGCACTGCATTCAGCGGCATGATATTAAAGTAGAGAACTCTGCTGCTTGTAACCATATGGGTTTCAAAATTTTGCAGTTCCAGAAGGTATGTAAGATGGTGTCTTGATCTGGGCATCCCCTAAAACAAGTGGTGGGATACTGATGGATAAAATTAGTTTATTTTAAAGGGAGTTAGGTACCATCTGGTGTGTATTCTGATCATTCCTAGATATCACCATTATTGTTTTTACCAGTGGCGGCTGGTGAAGTCTTAAGATGGGGGGCGCAAGACCCCGCCCTTCCTTTTTGACCCCTCTCACTTCTCACAAGCCCCACCCCTTGTAGAATCCACCACTCTGTCTCATGTAGTACATCATATACCAGGCTGTACATTATACACAGGGCTCTGTACATCATATACCAGGCTGTACATTATACACAGGGCTCTGTACATCATATACCAGGCTGTACATTATACACAGGGCTCTGCACATCATATACCAGGCTGTAAATTATACACAGGGCTCTATACATCATATCCCAGGCTCTACATTATACACAGGGCTCTGCACATCATATACCAGGCTCTACATTATATAAAGGGCTCTACACATCATATACCAGGCTGTACATTATACACAGGGCTCTGTACATCATATACCAGGCTCTACATTATACACCGGCCTCTGTACATCATATGCCAGGCTCTACATTATACACAGGCCTCTGCACATCATATACCAGGCTCTACATTATACAAAGGGCTCTGCACATCACATACCAGGCTCTACATTATACACAGGGCTCTGCACATCATATACCAGGCTGTACATTATACATAGGGCTCTGCACATCATATACCAGGCTCTACATTATACATAGGGTTCTGCACATCATATACCAGGCTGTACATTATACACAGGGCTCTGCACATCATATACCAGGCTCTACATTATACACAGGGCTCTGCACATCATATACCAGGCTCTACATTATACACAGGGCTCTGTACATCATATACCAGGCTCTACATTATACACAGGGCTCTGCACATCATATACCACGCTCTACATTATACACAGGGCTCTCTACATCATATACCAGGCTCTACATTATACACAGGGTTCTGCACATCATATACCAGGCTCTACATTATACACAGGGCTCTGCACATCATATACCAGGCTCTACATTATACACAGGGCTCTCTACATCATATACCAGGCTGTACATTATACACAGGGCTCTGTACATCATATACCAGGCTGTAAATTATACACAGGGCTCTGCACATCATATACCAGGCTCTACATTATACAAAGGGCTCTGCACATCATATACCAGGCTCTACATTATACACAGGGCTCTGCACATCATATACCAGGCTCTACATTATACACAGGGCTCTGCACATCATATACCAGGCTCTAAGAAAGCCTAAAAAAATAAAACGAATACAGTCATCACATTTAGGGACTGGAATAATGCAATATCTTATATGTTTGCCTTTGGGTTCAATATCACTTGAATCCATAACTCAGAGCAGATCTACACAAGGTATTATCACTTAAAGTGCATGTTTACAAATACCAAACCTATGGTGTTCTGATCTCTGTGGAACTACAAGTCTCAGGATGTCCTGTCCATGCCTATGACAATGGTTCCTCAGTCCCTCAGCAGCACAAACAACCCAATGCTTGAATATCATCAGACATGTTGCATATAATATATATATATTATCTAGACACAGATAAATGTGCAGACACGGGCATCACAGCAAAGTAAAAAAATACTTAGTTGAGGGGCAGAGAGGTACGTCACATGCAGCATTTATAGAGGAATAAGAAATGAAGGCTTGGCCCAAGAAGGATGTGTTATTCAGGAACATGCACCTTGCACAATACTTATGAATATCTATATGCTACTTCTAATATCTTTGTAAAGTAGGTGGTGTCACATCCTTCTTATAAGATAAAGGAAAATAACTATTTAATAATAATATACTTTATGTATCTATTGTGAAAAAAATAAAATAATATACTTTATGTATAATACTGTATATATGCAATGTATATCTATCTATTCAACATTAGAAGAGTCAAATCACATGAAATATGAAATATTGCATATATTATAATTTTTATAATAAAAAGATTATTTTACTGAAAAAACTGACATTTTCCTTTGTCCTCAACTGGGATAAGACAAACCTTAAAAAAACAAAAAAAATTTAGGTTTAACTATATATGATCTGAACTGCACAGTGATAATAAATCTGGTATATAACTGCAGCTTAAACTCTGTCCTTATGACTAACAGTTGTGCAAGAAGTTGAGCAGTGGAAGAGTTAATGAGACTTCATCAGCCAAGAGTAATAAAAGAATCTGCAATTTACTATAAAACAGTACACTTAGTTAAAGGACATTTTTTAAATTTTTTTTTTTTGTTAAAAGGGCCTTTTTTTTTTGGTGACTATAGAAGGGGGGGGGGGGGGCAGCGCCAGGGTGCCCCCTATGGATGGGCCGCCACTGGTTCTTAGGTTGTATTGCTATGTTCTTTTCTATATATACCATTCACCTCATATTAAGTATATACTTGATATATATTGGATGTACCTATGTTTCTGTTATACATTTGTACTAAACTATGACCTTCTGCAATAATAAAAGTCGTAGAGAACTCTGAATCCCTGGTCAGTCATTTGTGTGTGCATGTATGTAAATGCATGTACATGTGTAAATATGTCATTCTGGAATTGAAGACTGAACTAGAGGAATTCAAGAAGTATTTCATGGATTTGAACTGTTATGGACATTTATATATCTAAACACATGTAATTGGAAGCACTGTATGGGCCGTTACATACATTCTTCTGTGCAGGATCTTTCTGCCAGTATTTTGTGACGTGGGTCTGAGCCCTAGGCTTTGTAATGCAAAATAAGATTGCAGTCAGTGCTTTAAAAATAATATCTAAAGCCCAAACCTTTTTTTTTTTTTTTTTTTATTATTATTTTGGATCGAGTTGATGAGGGTTAAAACATCTGTTGTTTTTTTTCTTTTTTTTCTATCTGTGTCCCATTAGGGAGATTTCCCTTAATATCCTGTCCTGGAGGTTCAGCAGGTCGTGAAAGGATAACTTCCCAATGTGAGGGAATCTGCATCTTAGACAATGGTCATGGGAACAAAAGGCCACCTCCATTCCTATCTATTCCTATTCTGGAGGCAGCTAAAGTCACATATAAGTGAAGAATATGTGATCGTGTTTCATATTGTTCTGTCTCAATATAGATTTTGCTTTAAACACAAATGGTTCTGCAATGTCAAAAATAAATAAAGTTTTAAGATATATATATATATATATATATATATATATATATATATATATATCCCTCCTATATGTGTAAATGGGAGCTCAGATTGTAAGCTCCTTGAGGGCAGGGACTGATCTGAATGTGAAATATATATGTAAAGTGCTGTGCAAATTGGCTGAGCTATATAATTACCAATAAAATATATACAGTATATAAAATCATTGATCTTGTTGTACTGTGGCTGAACAGCAGAGGGCAACATAGATGTAAGAAACTTGTAACTAAATGTAACAGATACAATGTTGCAATTTAACAGATACAGACTGCACTGTCATTGATTAGAATGTAAAAACAATCATCTGGTTTCCCCGAGAAGCTGTTTGTGATTTATTAAAATCTAATATTCTCAGTCACACACCTCCGTGTCACTTTATTCTTCCATGAAATACACCTCCATGTCATATATATCAAATCTTCACCAACATACTACTAATCCAACATATGAGAGAGAGTGAGAGGATGAGACCAGGCATGTACTGGCCATCGGGACTACCGGGAGTTTCCCAGTGGAACGATTGCTCACTGGGCCAGTTTCAGCGGCCGCCTAATTTGCCTATTGCATCGATTCTCAACTGGGGTTTCTCAGTTGTTCTGCGGTGAATTCCCCCCGGAGGTCTGCGGCGATCTACCCGTCTATCACCGACAGCTGACGCCTGACCGGTAGATTGAGATTTAGCCAGAATGCAGAGTAGCACAGGAAGCTTCTGTAATAAGTTCTCTCTCATGTCGCGCTGCTCCCCGGCGGCCCCTCCTCTCTTCTCATCCATCCCCATTTCCTTGTGACATCATCTGGGATGGACAAGAAGAGAGGAGGGGCCACCGGGGAGCAGCGCGACATGAGAGAGAACTTATTACAGACGCTTCCTGTGCTACTCTGCATTTGAAGAAAACGACTAGTAAACGCTGTGCCCTGATGTGCCCTGTGCCCTGATGTGCTGTGTCCCGATGTCCTGTGCCCCGATGTCCTGTGCCCTGATGTGCCCTGTCCTGTGATGTGCCCTAATGTGCTGTGCCCCAATGTCCTGTGGCCTGATGTGCCCTGTGCCGTGTTGTGCCCTAATGTGCCCTGTTGTGCTGTGCCCCAATGTCCTGTGCCCTGATGTCCTGTGCCCTGATGTGCCCTGATGTCCTCTGTTCTGATGTGCTATACCCTGTACCCTGATGTGCTGTGCCCTGATGTGCTGTACCCTGTACCCCAATGTGCTATGCCTGATATGCTGTGTCCTGTACCCTGATGTACTGTGCCCTGATGTGCTGTGTCCTGTACCCTGATGTGCTATGTGCCCTGTCCTGATGTCCCGTGAACATTTTTGGGAAAATGAAGAAATTGATAAAAAAAAAATTTCCCTCAATTTTTTTTTTACATACTGTCATAAGTGCAGAACAATGTTATCATATGTCTGGTGTGAAGGTGACCAAGGACACTGACTGGCTGCAGTATTTAAAAAAAAAAAAAAAATATTGTAATTTTTTTAACCACTTCCCGCCAAACGACACCATATGACCTCCTGGACTTTGATTGGGGATATCTGGATGATGGGTACAGCTGTATACATCATTCAGATATCTTCTTTTTCCGCTCGGCGATTCCCTGCACCATAAAAACAATCATAGCGGCTGTTCAGCCACTTGATTGTTTTCACAGGCAGCAGGAGGAGACACCACACCTCCTGCTGCCCTCCGGTGCTTTTACCAGCTCACCCGTGCGATCGGTGAGCCAGAAAATAAGTCGGCGGGTGGCGGTCGTTTACCATAAAGCTTACTGAGAACTAGATGGTCCCCAGCCATCTCTATGACCTTCAGGGCCAGGCGCAATGTTATGATGTCAAGTCTGGCCTCGGCAGTTGTAAACACTGCTGTTGCCTCGGCTGGAAAGCTGAGATATTTTTTTTATTTTAGGCTTTCCAGCCTAGAGGCGAGATCTGGGGACTTATAAACTCCAGATCTCACTGTAAAGAGGACCTGCCATGCCACATTCCTATTAAAAAGTGTCAAAATATCAAAATAAAAGTAAAATAAACAATATTAAAACAAAAAAAATTAAAGTGCTCGCATCTCCGCGTGCTCGCACGCAGAAGCGAACGCATACGTATGTCACACCCGCATATTCAAACCACACATGTGAGGTATCACCGCGAACGTTAGAGAGAGAGAGAGAGCAATAATTCTAGGCCAAGACCTCCGTAACTCTAAACAGATTTTTAATTACGGAAGTTTGGCACCATTCCACAAGTGTGTGCAATTTTAAAGTGTGACATGTTAGGTATCTATTTACTCAGCAAAACATCCTCTTTCACATTATACAAAAAAATCGGGCTAATTTTACTGTTTAAATTCATAAAAGAGTTAAAAAAAAAAGCGCTTTTGAAAAATGGCTGCGCAAATACTGTGCAACATAAAAATTTGCAACAACCACCATTTTATTCTCTAGGATATTTGCTAAGAAACATATATAATTTTTGGGGGTTCTGAGTAATTTTCTAGCAACAAAATTATGATTTTTACATGTAGGAGAGATGTGTCAGAATTGGCTTGGGAGGCAAGTGGTTAAACATGTTTTTTTTTTTTTTACTATGTTTTTTTTTACACTTTGTTTTAGGAAAAGTCAATAAAATTTTAAGATATACACAGTATCTATTCGTTGTTACAGTACTGCGATTGAACAGCAGGGGGCAATAGATATGAGAAACTTGTAATTAAATGTAACAGATACAAAGTAACAACTAAGCAGATGCATATAAAAACAATCATCTGGTTGTCCGGGGAAGCGGTTTGTGTTTTGATAATTAAATCTAATATTCTCAACTACACATCTCCGTGTCATTTTATATTCCTTCATGTAATACTCCTCCATGTCATATAAATCAAATATTCACCAACATAATAATGCGTATAAAGGTAGAGAGTGAGACGGTGATACGTGATGATGTGGGGGGAGGGGGGGGGGGGTTCAGGGTTTGTATTATACAAAGTCTGTTTTTTATTGGATCCTCCTCACCGTTGACATAACACTTTCCATCACACCGATACCATTCCTATAATAAAATGTAAAGGGATATATGAGAAATTGCAATTGTTTTAGCATCACCTAATCACTGCTTAAAGCGGGCCTGTCATCGGAAATGCAGCATGCTCAATAAGCATTTATTACCCATCAGAGATCACACTGCCCCTCTGACAATGCTTTTATCTGCTTTTCTCTCCAGAAGGAATGCACCATCTTTGTTCAGGCATCATCCAGGGTCGCCCTCTACTTCCTGGCTCGAGATGCCTGCTTAGAGATGACACAATCATGTAAATCTTCAAGCCTCTTAAGCAGAGGCGGTGCAAGGATTTTCAACACCCTAGGTGAAACCTTATTTTGCCGCCCCTCTGGCTCTGCCCCTGACTCCCATTGCCCTGCCCATGTGTACGGTGGAGGTGGCAGGGGTGGAGATTTTTGCGGCGCCTCTCCACCTATTTCTTAAGCCGTGGTCTGCAGGCCCACACCTGCGCCTCTGGACCCTGTCTAAAGACAAATAGTGGTGGTATGCCAGCTTTGGTCTGCAGGTATATAGATGGGCTAGGGTAGTATATAGACTGGCTGGGGTAGTATATAGACAGGCTAAGGTAGTATATAGACAGGCTAGGGTAGTATATGGAGAGGCGAGGTTAGTATAAAGACAGGGCTAGGGCAGTATATAGACAGGCTAGGGTAATATATGGAGAGGCAAGGGTAGTATATAGACAGGCTAGGGTAGTAAATAGACTGGCTAGGGTATTATATAGACTGGCTGGGGTAGTATATGGACAGGCTAGGGTAGTATATAGACAGGCTAGGGTAGTATATGGAGAGGCGAGGTTAGTATATAGACAGGCTAGGGTAGTATATAGACAGGCTAGGGTAGTATATGGAGAGGCGAGGTTAGTATATAGACAGGGCTAGGGTAGTATATGGAGAGGCGAGGTTAGTATATAGACAGGGCTAGGGTAGTATATAGACAGGCTAGGGTAGTGTATGGAGAGGCGAGGGTAGTATATAGGCAGGCTAGGGTAGTATATAGACAGGCTAGGGTAGTATATGGACAGGCTAGGGTAGTATATAGACAGGCTAGGGTAGTATATGGAGACGCGAGGTTAGTATATAGACAGGGCTAGGGTAGTATATAGACAGGCTAGGGTAGTGTATGGAGAGGCGAGGGTAGTATATAGACAGGCTAGGGTAGTATATAGACAGGTTAGGGTAGTTTAGAGGCAGGCTAGGGTAGTATATAGATAGGCTAGGGTAGTATCTGGACAGGCTAGGGTAGTATATGGACAGGCTAGGGTAGTATATGGACAGGCTAGGGTAGTATATAGGAGAAATATTTTGAACACAGAAATATGGACTTTATAGGCAAACCCGTACAATTTAGTAGAAAAAATATTAATTTTTATTTAAACATGATTAAAAAAACACATTGTTGACATACATATTTAAAAACAATTCGTAGTTTGAGTTACACAGGACTCACACCATCTGCATAATCAATTGTTACCAAAATAGAAAAATCAAGGATAATTCAACTTGAGTGCTAGTAATGGAAAGAGCTGGTTGGTGGTAGAGGCATAATGAAGGTAACTCTACATGTTGCGCCCTGTTTAGCGCTTCTTCAGGAGATTGAGATAATGCTAGGGTATCAGAAGTAGTATAAGCAAGAGGCCTGGCAATAAAGGTCCACCAATCACAGACTTCGTATGTCTTAACCGATTTGCATAAATCCAGATCACCACAAATATTTCTCAGGACGGGGGTAGCCACCAGAGACTAATAAGCCAATCTAAAGGCCCTTCAAATGGCCACAATAGGATAATACCATATAGACTCCCGAAATAGCCCAGCCTAGACTATCCTTGTTGTATACCCAGTATAGGCATCAGAATCCGGTAAGGGTCAAAGGAGCCTTGAGGGTGAGGCCAGTGGATATAGTAAAACCTGCTGTCCGTATGCTTTCAGACAGAGTGGGGATGGCCAGGGTAGTATAGGGGCAGGCTAGGGTAGTAAATAAACAGGCTAGGACAGTAGACGGACAGGCTAGGCTAGTATATATATATATATATATATATATATATATATATATATATATATATATATATTATTATTATTATTATTATTATTATACAGTATTTATATAGCGCCAACAGTTTACGTAGCGCTTTACAACTTGAGGGTAGACAGTACAAATACAATACAATTTGATACAGTAGGAATCAGAGGGCCCTGCTCCTTAGAGCTTACAATCTAAGAGGGGAGGTCAAGAGATACAAGAGGTAATAACTGTGGGTGATGTGCTGATTGAGAAGATAAATGTACAGTTGTTAGGTGGGGGCCAGATAGGCTTCTCTGAAGAGATGAGTTTTCAGGGATCGTCTGAAAGTGGATAAAGTAGGAGAAAAACGAACGGATTGGGGTAGAGCATTCCAGAGGATGGGGGAGGCTCTGGAGAAGTCCTGAAGGCGAGCATGGGATGAGGTGACAAGGGAGTTTGAGAGCAGGAGGTCTTGGGAGGAGCGAAGAGAACGATTAGGTTGGTATTTTGTGACTAGGTTAGAGATGTAGCTAGGGGCCAAGTTGTGGATGGCTTTGTAAGTTATAGTTAGTATCTTGAATTTAATTCGGTGACTGAGTGGCAGCCAATGGAGGGATTGGCAGAGGGGTGTAGCAGACGCTGAGCGGTTTGTGTGGTGGATGAGCCTGGCCGCAGCGTTCATGATGGACTGAAGTGGGGATAGCCTATTTAGAGGTAAACCAATGAGGAGGGAGTTGCAGTAGTCAAGGCGGGAGATGACCAGGGAGTGGATTAGAAGCTTTGTGGTGTCGATGGTTAGGAAGGGGCGTATCTTGGAGATGTTGCGAAGACAGAGGCGGCAAGCTTTGGATAGTGATAGAATGTGGGGTCGAAAGGTTAGTTCAGAGTCCAGGATTACACCTAGGACCTTGGCGTGGGGAGATGGGTTGATAGTTGAGCCGTTGATCTTGACAGGGAGATCAGGGGAAGTGGCACCTGAGGGAGGAAATATCATGAGCTCGGTTTTGGATAGGTTGAGTTTGAGAAAGTGATGTGACATCCAGGCTGATATGTCTGCTAATAAGTTGGTAATGCGTGAGGAGACAAGTGGAGAGAGCTGGGGGGTGGAGAGATAGATTTGGGTGTCATCAGCGTAGAGATGATATTTAAAGCCGTGGGAGGCAATCAACTGACCCAAGGAGGTGGTGTAGATTGAGAAAAGGAGAGGTCCGAGAACAGAACCTTGGGGGACCCCAACGGAAAAAGGAAGAGGAGAGGAGGAAGTAGAGTTGTAAGTGACACTGAAGGAGCGGTGGGATAGGTAGGATGAGAACCAGCGAAGAGTACAGTCACGGAGACCAAAGGAGTGGAGTTTTTCGAGGAGGAGGGGGTGGTCCACTGTGTCAAAGGCAGCAGAGAGATCCAGGAGAAGTAGTACAGAATAGTGTCCGTTGGCTTTAGCCATTAGTAGGTCATTTGAGAGTTTAAGGAGAGCAGTTTCCGTGGAGTGTTGAGGGCGAAAACCGGACTGAAGGGGATCAAGAAGTTTATTCATGGTCAGATGGTCACTTAATCGGTTGTAGACCAGTCTTTCAAGAAGTTTGGAGGAGAAGGAGAGTAAGGAGATGGGACGTAAGTTGTTGAGATTGGTGGGATCCAGTGAGGGCTTTTTTAGTATGGGGGTGACTAGCGCATGTTTTAGAGAGTTTGGGAAGATGCCACAAGAGAGGGAGAGGTTGAAAATGTGAGTTAGAGAGCGTAGAATTGAGTCAGAGGGTGAGCGTAGCATTTGCGAGGGAACAGGATCCAGGGGGCAAGTGGTTAGATGAGTGCTAGATAAAAGTTTAGCAACCTCAGTAGTAGTAGCAGGGTTGAATGAGGGAAGTAATGACTGTATCTGTGGACATGGGGTGTTGCATGGGGGAGGTTTTTGCGCATTGGCGATCTCCTCATGAATTGTATCAATCTTAGTTTTGAAGTGATTGGCAATCTCCTGGGCGGTGATTGAGTTGGTGGGTGGAGGCAGTGGAGGACAGAGTAGAGTGTTGAAGGTAGAGAAGAGTTGACGTGGACTGGATGAGAAGGTGTTGATGAGTGTGATAAAGTAGGTCTGTTTGGCAGTGTGAAGGCAGGAGTAGTATTTTAGGAGGGCAGATTTATATTGTGTGAAGTCTTCCTGGGTCTTAGTCTTATGCCACAGGCGCTCAAGAGCGCGGCTACGTTTTCTGAGACTTCTGGTGTCATCTGTTTGCCAGGGTTGTAGCAGTCGGGGCCTAATTCTGCGTGTAGTGAGGGGGGCCAGCTTGTCTAGGGAGGAGGACAGTGAGCTGTTGTAAATGAAAGTAGCTAGGTTGGGGCAGGACAGGGGGGAGATTTTGTCATAGAGGTGATCAGTAGCAGAGTAGAGAAGAGAAGGGTTGAGGTGGCGAAGGTTTCTGCGTGTAACTGTTGGGCGGTTGGAGGGAGAAGAGGTGGAAGACAAGGAGAGAGCAAAACTAATAAGGTGGTGATCAGAGAGTGGGAGTGGATTGTTGGAAAGGTTGCACGGAGTGCACAGATAGGAGAAGGCAAGGTCAAGGGTGTTGCCGTTGGAGTGGGTAGGAGCCTGTATATATATATACAGGCTAGGGTAGTATATAGACAGGCTAGGGTAGTAAATGGATATGCTAGGGTAGTATATAGACATGCTAAGGTAGTATATGGACAGGTTAGGGTAGTATATAAACAGGCTAGTGTAGTATATGGACATGCTAGGGTAGTATACGGACAAGCTAGGGTCATATATAGACAGGCTAGGGTAGTATACGGACAGGCTAGGATGGTATATAGACAGGCTAGGGTAGTATACGGAGAGGCTAGGGTAGTATACGGACAGGCTAGGGTAGTATATAGACAGGCTAGGGTAGTATTTGGACAGGCTATGGTAGTATATGGAAAGGCTAGGGTAGTATACGAATGGGCTGGGGTAGTATATAGACAAGCTAGGGTAGTATATGGGCAGGCTAGGGTAGTATACGGATGGGCTAGGGTAGTATACGGATGGGTTAGGGTATAATATGGATAGGCTGAGTGTGTTGGGGTCCTGCTGGTCAGGGGTGTTGGTCCCAGCGGAACAGTGAAGGTGTACAGAGGAGCGGAGTGGACGTACGGCTAGAGGAGTCCTCCTCCGATGAGCGGGGATGTGGAGCAAACAGAGAGCGGGGAGCTCCTTCTGCAGAGCAGGACTGGCTGTGAGTGGCAGTTGGGCAGTCTGGGACAGACATAGAGTGGACTGCAACTTCCAATTGCTGGAGGAAAAGCCCAGTCTGGCCAGTCAGGCTGTGTGCGCCGAGGCTCAGGATCTGTAGCTGGGATCGGTGCTGGGATTATCATTCAGGTCACGTGTACATACCAGCCCGCTGCATCGGTCCAGATACCCTGCTGTACCTGCTGTGCCGGTGATGATGAGAATGGAGCCTGTCGGAGCCTTGTGGTGCAGGTCAGGATGGAGCGGAGGGGCCCAGGGGGCCCTAGGAGGCTGAGGAGGAGTGTAAAGAGCAGCCCCCAGTTCCAGCTTTACAACTGAACTACCAGGCTTCTGTGCCAAAAAACGAGCCAGCAGGACCCACGTGATCTCTGTGAGAGCCACCAATCAGGACCTGAGGGAGGCAGGCCTGCTGGAGAACTTCATGGAGGCTTTCTTTGACAGCTGCTTCTCCTGATGGCAACCCTGGGAACATCAGCAGACCAGCGGCTGTGTCTACACCCTAGGCGGCAGTGCACCCTAGGCGGCAGCCTAGTTTGCCTAGTGGTAGCACCAGCCCTGCTCTTTAGTTAATACCGTAGTTCAAATGTCTGACACAGATCAACCCTTCTGCGAACATTTATGAACATTTTCTAGAGAGTTACAATGTGGAGACTAAGAAGAGACTGAGAAGACTGAGAAGACTGGGAGACGGTTTGTTTGCTGCCCCCCACGGAGCACCAGCTGCCACTCGTGCTAGGAGTTGTGATTTGGGGGGATTTGTGTTCAGAGGGGAGATGGGGAAAGAGGATTTGTGCTAGAAAGGGGGATTTGGAGGGTTTGAGCTAGAAGAGGCGATATGGTGGAGAGGATTTGTGCTAGGAGGGAAATTTCGGTCTGGATGAAGGGTGGGAGCTTCCCAACTTCTCCTGTTAAAAAGAGGGTGATTGGTTGCTAGGACTGCCCCGTGTCATAGCAACCAATTGACCGCTTGTTGACTTGAAAAGTGGGACAGCTCCCACCCTCCATCCAGACCGATCTCTCCTCCCACTCTCTGCTCTGCTCTGCAGACGGCAGCAGCACCAGTGGCAGGAGGAAGAGAGGACATACAGGCAGCGAAATGGCAGCAGAGGTCCGGACAGGACTGTCACTCTGTCCTGGTTCGGACCGCGGTCCACCATTTAATGAGGCCTGGCCTTGGAAATGATGATGTCACTCTTGCCTAGGCACCATGAGAGGAAGCTGGGGAAGGGTGAGTATATTATCTCCCCCTCCCCCCACGGGTACTTTTTTGGACCGTTTTATGGAGAGGGAGGGCACATTGAATAAGTGGACCTTGCCACTTAGGCATACTATGTCTCTTATGCAATAAACAATTTATACCTACTTGTTCACAAGATCCATATTTATTAATACATTACTAAACGCCTATATTTAATTCACGCAGCATAAGTACCTGAATCTGACTTGGTATCAGCTTTTTGCAGTCCCTGTACAGCAGAGTTCAGGCTGGGGAAGTGAGAAGCAGCTTCTCATTTAACTGTTTAATCACAAGCAGGGGAAAGGGACACTTAACTGCAGCAGAGAAAAATCCAGTCTCCTCTCCTGCCGGCAAGGACTGTACTCTGTTGCAGAGCTGTGTACATTTCAGGACTGGAGGACAGAACACAAATCCTTTTGACCTCAGCATATTTATAGGTGAAGATATGGTTATGTAACATCCACTAAGAATTCTCCTTTAAATTAAACTCTGCTTGGCATGGCACGTTTCATGCGGTTAGACTTTAATCTACTTGCTCCCATTCTTTACTAAGTCACTGGGTTAGCCTACAAGTCTGCCAGGATTTTCATAGGATTACTCATCATCACTAGTAAATCTCTGTCTAGGAATAAACTCTTTGAGTTTTTATGGCCCAGGAATAGCACAACACAGGAATCAGGCCAAAACATGTTCCACTTCATTAAAAAAAATGACATATCCGATCCGCCTTAACAACACTTAGCAACTGAGTCTCAAAACAGCAATCTAAGGCAACACGGTATGCGATTTTACTACTGGAATGCATGGGAAAAAGACACGCAACATGTTAGATATGTGACACCATGCACGTGGGACTGTAGGAACATTGAACATTGTCTATTGAACATTTTAAGTGCACTAGTTATGCAACATCACATAATGCGTCTCAAACCACAGAGAGGAGGATCAGCTCAAAAACCAGATAAAAGAGTCCAAGATTATTCTTATTCTTGGTAAAAATGTTTAAAATAAAATAAAAACAGTGTCAGGGATAAGTCCTGATTGGGAGGCATATTTCCCCACAATTTTGAGTTGTGCTCTGATTAAGGGGGATTGTCCCTCGAAACACGTTAGCTGAAAGACCACTTCCATTCTTGGGGTTATGTACAATGCTGGTTTTACTATTTGCTCTTGTGAGTATACACTTATTGGTTTATTTCTCAATTATCAAAAGGGGAAAACGAGAGGGAAGTGGGACTTTATATGAAACACTTGGTTGCAGCAAGGTAATTAGGTGAAAAAGTAAAATGTTTTATTAATTGCCATCCAAAATAAACATCAATAGCATTTGATTGTAACAGTAATAACATACATTGATACAAGGTATAAATTCATAAAAGCAGTATCATGTAGAATGGCAATTAATCATCCAGAGTTCACCAATATGGTCATAAGTAAAAAACAGCAGTAAACGTAAAACTTGCAAAACCCATGGTCTTGTTGATCTTAGTGAGGATATTGAATGTAAACTTGGTACTGTGGTCATGTTAATTGGGAGTAAGATGTATGGCAGCTCTACGCGTTTCGTGGCTAGGGGGCCACTCGTCAGGAGCAAGCACAAGATATATCTATAAATAGAGGGTAAAGTATTATAATAGGGTAGATAGGTACAGTAATGGGGTATAAAACCCTCAGATCGATTACCTGTTGATATTTGGTGTAAGTATGGTTGTGGCGCGAGGGCGGGGTACCAGACCCTCCGGATAAATACTTTACCTTCTATTTATAGATATATCGTGTGCTTGCTCCTGACGAGTGGCCCCCTAGCCACGAAACGCGTAGAGCTGCCATACATCTTACTCCCAATTAACATGACCACAGTACCAAGTTTACATTCAATATCCTCACTAAGATCAACAAGACCATGGGTTTTGCAAGTTTTACGTTTACTACTGTTTTTTACTTATGACCATATTGGTGAACTCTGGAAGGATGATTAATTGCCATTCTACATGATACTGCTTTTATGAATTTATACCTTGTATCAATGTATGTTATTACTGTTACAATCAAATGCTATTGATGTTTATTTTGGATGGCAATTAATAAAACATTTTACTTTTTCACCTAATTACCTTGCTGCAACCAAGTGTTTCATATAAAGTCCCACTTCCCTCTCGTTTTCCCCTTTTGATGCATGACAGGGATGGAAACTTGCAGCCTTACCAGACTACAGTTTCATATAAAGTCCCGAGGGATGGAACAATGGTGCCTTACCAGACCATGTGTTCATTTAAAGTCCCTTTCTCTTTTCCTTCAACCCCATTTATTGAATATTCATAGGGATGGAAACACTTGGCTTGCTGTACTATTTACACCAGTGCCATACCCCCTTCTTGCAAACCTTTTCCCATGTGCAATCCTTGTGATCCTTGTACAGTTCTTACTTTAGTTATTTCTACCTATTATACATCTTTTTCAATTTTTTATTTTCATTATTTTTGTCCATTCATGCTTCAACATTAACTACTCCAATTGGGTTTAGTTCTGGAGGTGGTGTGAACCTGGTCGGGTTTGCCTGCTGGCCGGCTGGTTCTCCACTTCCGGGAGCTGTGACGTGCCTGACGGCCCCTCCCCCTGTATTTGGACAGGTACGGGCGCCGTCACTGCACGTCAACGTCGTGCATCCCAGACTGGACGTGCGGCGCTTACTTAGCGCGGGCCCGCCCATGTCTGTGGTTACCACGCTCGCGGGCAGAATGGGGGACTTCCGATGGCGGAGGATCAAGTGTTTGCTGGAGTCCTCCTGCCGCCGGTCTTCCCCCGCCCCCCCTGCTGCGCTGGCGTGACGTCGGCGACGTCATCGTCCCGGCGCCTATATGGGCGTCCCTGGGGCGGGTGCCGGTAGTCAAGGCTTCCTTCACGTCTCTCCTCTGGACTGTACACAAGGCTGTTGCAATCAGCCACCCTCACTCAGGTAATTTACCCATCCCCATCACTCCTCTCTCTGTCTCCTTCACGGTAATCACACTAGTCCCCCTTCTTACCCTGCCACTCACCTTTGTTTTTCCTCTGATCCGCACTAGTCACCCTTGATTGGTGGTCATCACCATCACTCACCTCCCCCATCTTTCTTCACACCCACCCCCAGGCCCCTGTGGCCGGCTTTTCACTCTCCTTACTGCCTTCCAATAGGCTTTATTCACAATTTTTCCCCCTCATCCATTCTTGTCTAGTTTACCATGACACACCCTTCGGTCCCTTCCCAGGTTGCCTTGCCCTCTTGTGCCTGCTTTAGTCGACGCTTGTTTGGGTATCTTGGACGGTGTGTCTGCCGCGGCTCCCGGTTGGGAGCATTTATCCGGAGGGTCTGGTACCCCGCCCTCGCGCCACAACCATACTTAGACCAAATATCAACAGGTAATCGATCTGAGGGTTTTATACCCCATTACTGTACCTATCTACCCTATTATAATACTTTACCCTCTGTTTATAGATATATCGTGTGCTTGCTCCTGACGAGTGGCCCCCTAGCCACGAAACGCGTAGAGCTGCCATACATCTTACTCCCAATTAACATGACCACAGTACCAAGTTTACATTCAATATCCTCACTAAGATCAACAAGACCATGGGTTTTGCAAGTTTTACGTTTACTACTGTTTTTTACTTATGACCATATTGGTGAACTCTGGAAGGATGATTAATTGCCATTCTACATGATACTGCTTTTATGAATTTATACCTTGTATCAATGTATGTTATTACTGTTACAATCAAATGCTATTGATGTTTATTTTGGATGGCAATTAATAAAACATTTTACTTTTTCACCTAATTACCTTGCTGCAACCAAGTGTTTCATATAAAGTCCCACTTCCCTCTCGTTTTCCCCTTTTGATGCATGACAGGGATGGAAACTTGCAGCCTTACCAGACTACAGTTTCATATAAAGTCCCGAGGGATGGAACAATGGTGCCTTACCAGACCATGTGTTCATTTAAAGTCCCTTTCTCTTTTCCTTCAACCCCATTTATTGAATATTCATAGGGATGGAAACACTTGGCTTGCTGTACTATTTACACCAGTGCCATACCCCCCTTCTTGCAAACCTTTTCCCATGTGCAATCCTTGTGATCCTTGTACAGTTCTTACTTTAGTTATTTCTACCTATTATACATCTTTTTCAATTTTTTATTTTCATTATTTTTGTCCATTCATGCTTCAACATTAACTACTCCAATTGGGTTTAGTCCTGGAGGTGGTGTGAACCTGGTCGGGTTTGCCTGCTGGCCGGCTGGTTCTCCACTTCCGGGAGCCGTGACGTGCCTGACGGCCCCTCCCCCTGTATTTGGACAGGTACGGGCGCCGTCACTGCACGTCAACGTCGCGCATCCCAGACTGGACGTGCGGCGCTTACTTAGCGCGGGCCCGCCCATGTCTGTGGTTACCACGCTCGCGGGCAGAATGGGGGACTTCCGATGGCGGAGGATCGAGCGTTTGCTGGAGTCCTCCTGCCGCCGGTCTTCCCCCGCCCCCCCTGCTGCGCTGGCGTGACGTCGGCGACGTCATCGTCCCGGCGCCTATATGGGCGTCCCTGGGGCGGGTGCCGGTAGTCAAGGCTTCCTTCACGTCTCTCCTCTGGACTGTACACAAGGCTGTTGCAATCAGCCACCCTCACTCAGGTAATTTACCCATCCCCATCACTCCTCTCTCTGTCTCCTTCACGGTAATCACACTAGTCCCCCTTCTTACCCTGCCACTCACCTTTGTTTTTCCTCTGATCCGCACTAGTCACCCTTGATTGGTGGTCATCACCATCACTCACCTCCCCCATCTTTCTTCACACCCACCCCCAGGCCCCTGTGGCCGGCTTTTCACTCTCCTTACTGCCTTCCAATAGGCTTTATTCACAATTTTTCCCCCTCATCCATTCTTGTCTAGTTTACCATGACACACCCTTCGGTCCCTTCCCAGGTTGCCTTGCCCTCTTGTGCCTGCTTTAGTCGACGCTTGTTTGGGTATCTTGGACGGTGTGTCTGCCGCGGCTCCCGGTTGGGAGCATTTATCCGGAGGGTCTGGTACCCCGCCCTCGCGCCACAACCATACTTAGACCAAATATCAACAGGTAATCGATCTGAGGGTTTTATACCCCATTACTGTACCTATCTACCCTATTATAATACTTTACCCTCTATTTATAGATATATCTTGTGCTTGCTCCTGACGAGTGGCCCCCTAGCCACGAAACGCGTAGAGCTGCCATACATCTTACTCCCAATTAACATGACCACAGTACCAAGTTTACATTCAATATCCTCACTAAGATCAACAAGACCATGGGTTTTGCAAGTTTTACGTTTACTACTGTTTTTTACTTATGACCATATTGGTGAACTCTGGAAGGATGATTAATTGCCATTCTACATGATACTGCTTTTATGAATTTATACCTTGTATCAATGTATGTTATTACTGTTACAATCAAATGCTATTGATGTTTATTTTGGATGGCAATTAATAAAACATTTTACTTTTTCACCTAATTACCTTGCTGCAACCAAGTGTTTCATATAAAGTCCCACTTCCCTCTCGTTTTCCCCTTTTGATGCATGACAGGGATGGAAACTTGCAGCCTTACCAGACTACAGTTTCATATAAAGTCCCGAGGGATGGAACAATGGTGCCTTACCAGACCATGTGTTCATTTAAAGTCCCTTTCTCTTTTCCTTCAACCCCATTTATTGATTATTTCTCAATTAAGTTTTGGTGGTAATGCACTAGGTCTTTGCGCCCTTTTGGTTACGTCTGTGCAGTGTCAAGATTCCACAATCTTAAAGCGATTGTAAAGTCTTGTTTAAAAAACAAACATGTTATACTTACCTGCTCGATGCAGTTGGTTTTGCACAGGACAGCCCCGATCCTCCACTTCTCGGGTTGCTCTTTGCTGCTCTTGGCTGCTCCCTCCTATCGAGTGCCCCAAAAGCGAGCAGCTTGCTATGGGGGCGCCCGAGCCAAGCTGCAGCTCCGTGTGTCCATTCAGACACAGAGCTGCTGTTCCGGCCTCGCCCCCCCCTCTATCCCCTTATTGGCTAACTGACTTTGATTGACAGCTGCGGGAGCCAATGGTGCTGCTGCTGTGTCTCAGCCAATCAAGAGGGAGAGTCCCAGACAGCTGAGGGATTCGTGGATATCGCTGGACAGAGAGAGGGCTCAGGTAAGTATTAGGGGTGTCGGGGGGCTGCTACACACAGGAGGCTTTTTATTTTAATGCATAGAATGCACCTTCTTGTCAGGGCTGGGCTCAGCCCTTCCTTCTCTGAGCTGGTCACTTAGCTTTTGGCTAATTGCCAGCTCCTATCTCTCTCCACAGTTACTCAGCTGTTGATGATATCCTGCTCGTCAGTCCTGCCTACTTAAGCCGTCCAGTCCAGAGGAGCTCAGCCTTTGCCTTGGTCAACATCACAAGAAACATCTCCTGCGATCCTGTTCAAGACTTGCTTTGCTAACATTCCTTCTGGCTCCAGATCCTGCTTGCTGTTTCACTACATTGAACCCTGACTTCTGGCTTGGCTGACTATCCGTTCCGGTTACTGAACTCTAGCTATTAGACATGTGCAATTTGTTTTGTAACGAAACCAAATTCAGACGAATTTTGCATCTTTCCGACATTCGGATGCATCCGTATGTCCGAATAAAAAAATTACGAATTTCAACTGATACGAAAGAAATTATAGCGGATATAACGGATTAATTCGACATGATTCGGTAATTTGTTAAAGATCTAATGAAACAAAAGGTCAGCTCAAAGTAAATCTTACAGTCCAATCAGCTGATTAGTTTTGTGCTGGAGGTTGGATTACTGGCAAAGTGCATTCCTGGGAAGTGAGTGAGAAGGGTGTTGTATTGTATTTGAGCAGAGGAGAAGAGATATTGTCATTGTGTGTGTTGTATTGTATTTGAGCAGAGGAGAAGAGATATTGTCATTGTGTGTGTTGTATTGTATTTGAGCAGAGGAGAAGAGATATTGTCATTGTCTGTGTTAATAGATTCAATAAACAAAGGACTTTCCAAACTACGAATCATTATCACGAATCAATATACATACATAAATATCAAATTTCAACTAATTCGAAAGAAATTATAGCGGATATAACGAATGAATTCAATGTGAGTGGAGATTCGGTATAACGAATATCGACACTCTACGAATAATAACAAATTATCCGAAAACGAATAACCGTAACATAACGAATATAACAGAACTAAATTATGTATTTTACGAATGAAAACTAAACAAAACTAAGCAAAATTTTCCGTTGTGCACAAGTCCACTGGCTATGTTTTGACTACGTTTGTTCTTTTTACTTTTATTATTAAACAAGTGTGATTTAACTGTACTTCTGTTTCGGCCTGATTTCATGGTTTCTGACACTTCTGCCTTTACAACTCCTTTAAGAGGTCTGCATTGGCACAACATACTGGACTTGTTAAAAAGCTGATGGTTACCATCTAATACAATTTGATTGGTTTCTCAAGAGTCTCTTAGCACTATGGCGTCAAGGTTCTGTTCCTTTAAGGGGGAGGGTGCATTTTAGTACTAATGGGAAAGAGCCTCGAACCCTGATCACAGCGATTTTGGTCCTGAAAGGGTTAACCCATCTTCATTTGAGTCCAGAAAATACAAGAAACAGCCAGCCAGTGTTGGTGAGGTGGAGTGGAGTAGATCCCAGCTGTGAGCAAGTGTGGACTGTCTGGCAACTGAGATATTAGTTTGCTGCAGTCTGGGAACCCTAAACCCAAGTGAGGGACTGGTATACTGGTGGTGAGCCATTATGTTGTCTTAATTATACCTGGACTGTGGACTGTTTGCCTTACCTTTGCTGAAGAAAGCTGTTTTTGTTTCCTTGTTTTGAGAGGCCAATAAAAACTGTTTACTTTTGCTGGCTGGTGATTCCGGGCTTTCCATATTACAACATTCTCTCTTAACACTTGCTGGCAATTCCCAGCTGTCAAAATGACAGCAGGGAATGTCCATACAAATACAGAAGCTGCTGCTTTCAAAAAAGAATGGAACGTTGGATACAATGTTTATAATCACTGTTCAGACCCAAGATAGAAATACAAATTAAAATTGTTTGGCACTTGCATTGTAACATTAGTTTTGTATCTACCCAGTTTCTTTTGTTTGTAGATCAAATGGATGAGCTTCGACATGCTAATGATGTCAGTTAACCACTTCCGGACCGCCTTCCGCATATTCACTGCGGCAAGGCAGCCCGGCTGCACGAAACGACATGCCTGTACTTCATTTCGTGCAGTAGCCTCTGGGGGCGTGCACGCTGATTGGCTAGAGGGGGAGCAAATCGGCAGGTCTGTCAGATGCGATGTCCGCAGGCCACCTGCAATCGTTCCCCAGCGAGGCAGAATGGCGATATTGAAAAATATTACAATATTGAAAAAAAAAACGTTATTTGCCATTTTGTAAATAACTTTGCAATGGTTTGAAAGCAGAATCAAAGATCTTGGTAATTTAAAACGGGACAAATGAAATAATAAAATGTATCTGTTTTATGTATAGTAATTGTTTTTTTAACCACTTCAGCCCCGGAAGATTTGGCTGCTGAATGACCGGGCCATTTTTTGTGATTCGGCACTGCGTCACTTTAACCGACAATTGCGCTGTCGTGTGATGCTGTACCCAAACAAAATTTATGTCCTTTTTTTCCCCCACAAATAGAGCTTTCTTTTGGTGGTATTTGATCACCTCTGCAGTTTTTATTTTTTGTGCTATATACAAAAAAAGAGCGACAATTTTGAAAAAAACACAATATTTTGTACTTTTTGCTATAATAAATATCCCACATTTTTTTTTAAAAGCTATTTTTTTCTCAGTTTAGGCCGATATGTATTCTTCTACATATTTTTGGTAAAAAATCACAATAAGCATATATTGATTGGTTTGCGCAAAAGTTATAGCGTCTACAAAATAGGGGATAGATTTCTAGCATTTTTATTATTATTATTTTTTTTTTACTAGTAATGACGATGATCTGCGATTTTTATTGGGACTGCGACATTATGGCGGACACATTGGACACTTTTGGGACCATTGGCATTTATACAGCGATCAGTGCTATAAAAATTCACTGATTACTGTAAAAATGGCACTGGCAGAGAAGGGGTTAACACTAGGGGGCGATCAAGGGGTTAACTGTGTTCCCTGTTTGTGTTTCTAACTGGAGGGGACTGACTATAGGAGATGACAGATCGTGGTTCCTAGCTAATAGGAACTCACGATCTGTCACGTCTCACAGAACAGAATACGGATTTGTGTGTTTAAACACACTCGTTCCTGTTCTGCCTCTCGTGCCCACGATCGATCGTGGCCGGCGGTCATCGCGATCGCCAGCCATGAGCATCGGCACCCCGGCTGTGCAGCGGAAGCGGGTGCACCTGCTATCCCGATCCCTCGAGCCGACGTACAGCTATGACGGCTCGTGGGATCGTGCCAACCTGCCGCAGTAAAATGACAGAGGCTGGTCGGCAAGCGATTAAACCAACGCTGATGAAGAGTAGAACAAAAGTCCCATGTATTTTAGGTTTGTTACATATTTTTTTTTTAATGGATTGATTAAAAACATAATAAAAATAATTTTTGCAAGACAATATCACCGACAGAAAGCATTGTTTTCCTTAAAATAAAGTTATATATGTATTACTTTGTTATCTTAAGTAATTATAAAGTTGTATCTGAATCAATAGCAAATATGTTGAAATTGCATTGATCCATAGTGGGTCAGGTGTGTAGCAGCCTAGCAGGCCATAGAGATGGTGGCTGCACCCATATTCTATATGGTGACAACGATCACTCACTGTATCGCGTGTCTGTGGAGGAGCAGAGTTGCCGCCTTGGTAAAGGACCACAGAATAACCCCCTTCTAATCTTTTCATAACATATGTGTTCTGTAGTCCAAAGAGGAGAAGGTATCAGACCACTAGATTTCTGGCAGTATCAACAAGTTTGTTTTTTTTTGAACTTATGGAATAGACACCACAAAATACTTTCAGTGTTACATTTTCTAGACTAAAAGGGAGCGAATCAGAGATGTTCATTGTTAGGGTTTACATACACTTTAAATTAAATTCTTGTAGGATGCGACTAATCGCTGTCAATCATGGCTCAAAGAAAAGGAAATTTTCCCACCGCCTCGTCTTAAAAGAGACAAAGTTAGAGAGTTCAAGATGTTCCTTGCAGTTACATCACTTGCCAAAACAACAGGACAGCTCATGTTGAAGTAAGGGATAATTAAAATTGGGCGTCCACCCTCCTCTACGTAGAGAAGACTCTGGCTGAGAATTTAGGGATATTTTTAGCTTATGGTACATAGGAGTACATGTAAATAAGTGTCATGGTCTTCAAGATAAAGAGACCATCAAACTTAGAATAATATAAATCACACCTTATTGACCACTTGACAATAGAATATTACCAGTAACACAAATGAGATTTGGGACAAAAAAAGACATAAAAATTAAATGATAAAACACTGACTTTGTTTCTATTGATAGTCAGTCAAACCCTAACACTAAGAAATTAGTGAACCTACAATAGCATTATTATTATTAAGATTAGATGTGATAATAGTACATCTTTCACGTTCAGAACCATCTTTAAGGCAGGGCAAAAGGGGCAGCTGCCCTGGGCCCTGTCATTGTTGTGGGGCCCAAAGCAGCTGCCTCATACTTGCCAACTATCCCAGTTTAAATTCCCTTGTCCCTTGAAGTTTTAGTCCCGTGCTGTGTCCCAATATCTCAGTGTGAAGTGCTGGTACTAATGCTGCCCAGATCTGCCCTATTGTTGTGTACAGATGACTCACCTGCAGACCCTGTGTTTACATGTAATAACCGGCATTCATATGTAAATAGCGGCAACATTACTAAGTAAATAGCTGCGGCCGACGGCACTGATATGTAAATAAAGGAGGCATTCATATGTATATCATGCTCCCCTGCAGTGAGGAGATGATGTGCTGTAACCTCTAGCAACTAATCAGTGAGCCGTAATGTGTGCTGTAAGCTCTAGCAACCAGTCAGTAAGCAGTAATGATATGCTGTAACTGCTGGCAACTAATCGCAATTTCTGCCTGATCTGATACAGTAAACTGATTTTAAGTCTAGCTGCTATTTATTGTATGTCTCAGAGCAGGTGGAGAGTGAAACTGCATGGGGGGGGCCCAAGAAATTTTTTGCCCAGGGTCCAATCAATATTAAAGACGGCCCTGGTCATGTTCAGGGGTCAGGCTCGGAGACCAGTAGCTATAGCAGGAGAGAGAGGCTCCCACCAACCAGCAGGATTGGTATACAAACAGGTCACTCTGGCAGATAATGCAGACTCACAAGAGGTGAAGGATGTAAGCACTAACCACTGTTCACTAGAGTTCCTGATAGGGGAGTTGGATTTTGCTGCATGTTAGTACCAGGTTCTCAGGATCGCCCCACCAGGAAGTCCAGTAGCAGATATAGCAGGTTGGGATCAAGCAGAAGCGTAGTCAGTAAACAAGCCAAAGGTAGGTAGCGAGTGGTCACAAGTTGGGATCAAGCAGGAGCGTAGTTGAGGAACAAGCCAAAGGTTGGTAACAAGTGGTAGTGAAGATACAGATGGCAACAGGAGTGACAAGAGTGAGATATTGGCTTGGAGAGAGCACAATAATCTGGCAAACAGGAGGCGAAAAAGGCACGACTTAAGTAACAAGCTCATGGGAGGAGCAAAGAGTTCAAGGTTCGTGAGAAACAAGGTACAAGGCAAGATTATCCAAGGGACTGTCCAGGTGTCCAGCATCCCAGGTGGCTCAGCAAGAACAGACTTTGCCAGACACAGAAGAGGTCGCAGATTCAGACCAGGGTACTGTAAATATCACTGTATAAAGAATTCCTTGATCCATAGCTAATCTTAGTGACCTTCTGGACCCCTGCTCTTTTCTCTCCTATTGCTCTTTCTCTGTGAAAGCAGAATGGAAATAGATGCCTAAATTCATTCAGTGCATGGTTTAATGCACATATATATATATATATATATATATATATATATATATATATATATATATATATATATATATATATATATATATATATATATATATATATATAAATATAGAGCTGCACGATTCTGGCCAAAATGAGAATCACAATTTTTTTGCTTAGAATAAAGATCACAATTCAACTCACGATTCTCGCAGCATAAAATCTTTCACGTTTCAAGTTGGGCTAACTTAACTGGTTAGTTTTTTTTTTAAATTCACTAAAGTAATTTTTTCCAAAAAAAATTGCATTTGAAAGACCGCTGCACAAATACAGTGTGACATAAAATATTGCAACAACCACCATTTTATTCTCTAGGGTCTCTACTAAAAAAAATAATATATATAATGTTTGGGGGTTCTAAGTAATGCCTAGAAATTTCTAGAGAAAAAAAATGATTTTAACTTGAAAACAACAACTGTCAGAAAGAGGTTTAGTGTTTAAACGTTCCTAATTTACATACAGAAGTCTATTCCTTTGATGTAAAAGACACATTGATACAATGTTTAGACTTAACATTCCACTGACAGAATGTTTTAAAACTTGGCAGACTGCCCAGACTTTGGGCGGCTGAGAGCAGAGAGAAAATTATCTGCATACCAAAGATCGGGAAGATCGGGAAACCCTTTGTCAAGATCGCAATGGGGAAAAAAATCGCGATAACGATTTTTGACGATTAATTGTGCAGCTCTAATATATATACTGTATATGTATACTGGATGTAGCCCTAAATTGGGTCAGCAAGTTTGAGAAATGCATCTAATTCATCCTGGCTCTATAGCTGCCCAATTGAATTTATGGACCTGTGGAAGTTTCCCCACTTACATGGCATCCCAGGCTCCACTGCCCCACCTACAGGCCTGCGAACCACATTGTGCATGGTGCCAGGCAGAGGGTAGGGACATTACCTAGGAAGTTTCTAGAAGTGGGGCGTATAGCGTCACTTCCGGTTTCTGCTGAAATTTACCCCACCCATTGAAGAGGCTAATGGAGCATGCTCTACGCTCCATTAGCTTCAGTGGAGGGCAGGTGAGAAATCAGGGCTCTAAAAGACCTCTGATGTCTCATTAAAGAGAACCCACCACAAAGAAATACTATCACATAGGGGGCTTTTGGTCCCCTATGTGAAATAAATAAAGTTTTGGTGAAAAAAGTGCTAAAAAAAATTCAAGTTACACCTAAGCACTCCAATTTTTGAGCCCACCCCACCGTGCCCCTTTTACATGTAGGGGGCACCTACGTATGAAAACATCACTTGCACTATACGTTACATAATACAATGCAGGTTACAGTGAGAGCAATAATTTTATTCCCATTATTCACATTTAACTCTAAACTCTGAGCTGGAAGAGCTTTTAAAGTTGTTGCCTATGCAAAATGTAGGGTACCAAAGTTTAAAGCTTGAGATGTTGGGTATCTATTTACTCGGTGAAAACTCATCTTTTATATCTTGCCATAAATTTGGGTTATATATTGCATTTTGTGTGCCCTAAAGCCAACTTTAACCACATGCCGACCAGTGCACGACGATGTACGTCGGCACAATGGCCTAGCTGGGAAAATGGGTGTACAGGTACGTCCCCTTTAAATCGCGGCATTGTGGGCGCGTGCGTCCGCTGGGGGGCCTGCGATCGTGTCATGAAGTGGCAGAACGGGGAAGTGCCTATGTAAACAAGGCATTTCCCTGTTCTGCCTAGTGACATGACAGAGATCTACTGCTCCCTGTCATCGGGAGCGGTGATCGCTGTCATGTCAGTGGTAGCCCACCCCCTCCCCACAGTTAGAATCACTCCCTAGGACACACTTAACCCCTTGATCGCCCCCTAGTGTTTAACCCCTTCCCTGCCAGTGTCATTTAGACAGTAATAAGTGCTTTTTTATAGCACTGATCGCGGTATAAATGACAATGGTCTCAAAATAGTGTCAAAAGTGTCCGATGTGTCCACCATAATGTCGCATTCACGATAAAAATCGCAGATCGCCGCCATTACTAATAAAAAAAAAAATAATAATAAAAATGCCATAAATCTATCCCCTATTTTGTAGATGCTATAACTTTTGTGCAAACCAATAAATATACACTTATTGCAATTTTTTTTAATCAAAAATATTCAGTAGAATACATATCGACCTAAACTGAGAAAGAAATTTGTTTTTTTATATATTTTTTGCGGATATTTATTATAGCAAAAAGTAAAAAATATTGCTTTTTTTCAAAATTGGCGCTCTTTTTTTTGTTTATAGAACAAAAAATAAAAACCGCAGAGGTGATCAAATACCATCAAAAGAAAGCTCTGATTATGGGTAAAAAAAAGGACGTCAATTTTGTTTGGGTACAATGTCGCACGACCGCGTAATTGTCAGTAAAAGCGTCGCAGTGACTTATCGCAAAAAGTGCTCTGGTCAGGAAGGGAGTAAATCCTTCCGGGCTGAAGTGGTTAATGTAATTTGTGCTTGATAAACCATTGCATTATGAAAATATATAATGTTTTTGGGGGGTGCTAACTGATTTTCATGCCTTAAATAATTTTTTAACCGCTTAAGGACCGCCCCACATACATATACTGAGGCAGGGCGGCCCTTAAGCGCAAAATCACGTTTCCTGTATGTAAATCTTTACTTCAGCTATGGGGTGCGCGCCGCCAGAGCCCCGCTCCCACTGTGGAAACCCAGCGATCATTGCGAGAGAGGCAGAACGGCGGTCTGCCTATGTAAACAAGGCAGATCTTTTGTAATGCAGCAAAACATGTTAAATTCTCTTTAATTATTCAGTTTTTAAAAAATACAAAAAAAATAAAATAAACCTAAATCTCTTGTATGCATATTTCTTGGGAGGGGCTGCTAGTTACCTTGGGGGAAAGGGACCCAGTCAGCTCAATAAATAAAAATATTACATTGTTATATATAATTTTTTTTGTTACACCTTTGTTCCTCATCTTAGTCACAGCAGAGGGAATCCTCTGGATGGATCTGGATTGTGCTAGATACAATGATAGAAGGTGATGTAATAATACATATGAATCCTCCACATGGTTTAGATTTGCGTCATTCACTTGCACTGAATGTTGGGTGTCTGTGAATGAGACACTGCAGAGGTGTCTGTGTGCTGAGGTACGTAGAATGTGACAGATCCATGAATAGAGAAGGACACTAATGTCATTACTTAGTATTTCCCTAATGTTTAACAATTCACATTTAAAATTCATTATATGAACTAAACATAGAAGCCTAGTACAAAAGAAATGATTGTCTTGGTTTTTCCATTCATTTTTTTTTTCCATTTTTGTTCATCTTAACTTATGTATTATTTTTTGGTAAAGGGAAATTATAAGGCAACCACGTTAACCACCACAAGAAAGGCTTGTTAAAATACTACAGTGATAAAAAGAATTTATTACAATATACAGTGGAACCTCGGATTACTAGCATAATCCGTTCCAGGAGTATGCTCGTAATCCAAACTACTCGCGAGTTTTCCCATTGAAGTCGATGGAAACGAAAATAATTTGTTCCTAATTGACTTCAATGGGATGCAATACCGCATGCGGCCAGAGACGGGGGGCGCCGGAGAGCCTTGGAAATGTCCGAAAAGGCCCGAGCACACTTTGGCGGACCTCAGCAAACCTCGGAAAGACTCCGTTCACGAGCCTTTCCGAGGTTGGCCGAGGTCAGTCGAACTGTCGTCGGCCTTTTCTGTGCATTTCCGAACGCCGATGATTGGTGACTTTCGGCTCTGCTCGGCTCCGGCGCCCCCCCACTTTAGCCCAAAAGCGGTACTGCACACCGCTTTTGGCCTGAATCCTGCTCGTTTTGCGAGACAACACTTGCAAACTGAGTTAGGATTTTTATAAATACAGTGCTCGGTGTGCGAAACGCTCTTTAACCGCGTTACTCATAAACCAAGGTTCCACTGTATGTGTAAATCTGCGCTAAGTTATGGGTAGAAAAAGAAGATAAGCAGCTTGCTAAAAAAAACTGTGATACCAGTACCTAATATAAATAAACAAGAAAGCAGCACTACAAAGTATAAGTGCATATGATCCCAACGAATAACTGTTAATAAAGTGAAAAAGTGCTATCAATCAAAAATTTAAATGATCAAAATATAAAGTGCAAAGAAATAAATCCTCAAAACATAAAGTACAAAAAAAATTAATTATCAAAATGCAAAAGTGCAATTAATAATGCGTAGATAAGTCCATACATCAAAAATTCATTACATCAAGGCAGGTCGTATGTGATGACGCCACAACAGGCCACGCGTTTCATCAGCAGTGACGTCTTCAGGGGACTGGCAGGTATCCCTTTTGGGATTAAACACTTTGGATGTTCTGTGATGGGACTTTATTTATTAATGGACTATATACACATATTTCTGAATGACTGATGTAATGAATTTTTGATATATGGACTTATCTATGCATTATTAGTTGCACCTTTGCACTTTATATCTTCATGATTCCTTTTTTCTGCACTTTATATTTAGAGAATTTGTTTCTTTGCACTTGATATTTTGATGTTTTAAATTTTTGATTGATTGCACTTTTGTGCTTTATTACCAGTTATTCGTTGGGATCATATGCACTTATGCTCCTTTCACATTGAGGCAGTTTTCAGGCATTTTAGCGCTAGAAATAGCGCCTCTAAAGCTCCTGGAAACTGCCTCCCTACTGTGAAAGTCAGAGTGCTTTTACACTGGGGCGGTGTGCTTGCAGGATGAGAAAAAAAGTCCTGCAAGTAGCTGTAAGAGTCCAGGGCTTACTACATATGCACCAATGGTGTGTTGCCGCAAGAGGAAGTCTGTGCCAACTGAGCATGCGCCCAAGACACCTCAGTGCGCCAACCCACACCTGTGCAGAAGACCTGATGGAAAAAGGCACGAAAATGCCCAGGAGGCGCACAGGAAGTGACCTCAATCTGATGGAAAAAGGCAGGAAAAATGCCCAGGAGGCGCACAGGAAGTGACCTGAAACTTCCCTATATAAGCCCAGCCCAAACACTGCCAAATTGCTGGATTATCTTCAGTCCCCCTTGTTCCTGTGCCAGTGTGTGATCTGTCTAAACTTGTTGTGACCTGGAAACGTATTTGACTACTCTTGATTAGTGCTTGCCATTGACCTCGGATTTGTACCTTGACAATTCTACTTCTTTGCCCCTTTTGTACTCAGCTGCCAGATTGGTACGGACCCTGCTTGGATCTTGACCATTCGTCTTCTGATTAACCCTTTTATACTTCGTTGCCAAACTGGACTTGACCTCAGCTCAGATCTCGGACTAAGGCTTGCACAGTGCTCTGCATCCCTGGCACCCGTGCCACTTGGTGTCCACCAAGCCTCTGTCTCCATCTCCAGAGGCTTCAAGGACCTGAGGTCCAAGGGAAGCCTCCCCACTACTTCAGTCTCATCTCAGGTATGTGACCCATGTGACAGCAGCATCTTTGGGGTGGTTTGGGAACAATGTATACACCACTCCTAAACTGCCCCTGCCAATTGGAATGAATAGGCAGTGCTTCCGTAGCGCTCCGCTAGTGGCTGAAAAGCACCACTTAAACAACGGTAAAGCACCGCTAAAACTAGCAGCGCTTTACCGCTAACGGACCCGCTGCCCCATTCTGAAAGCAGCCTTATACTTTGTAGCGCTGCTTTTTTGTTTATTTTATTTTAAAATTAATTTATTGATGGCCCCCTCACTGTTGAAATGCAAAAGAGTCCCCTTTTTTATAGACATGGGGTTTATTTACCAAAACTGTACAGTGCAAAATCTGGTGCAACTCTGCAAAGAAACCAGCTTCCAGGTTTTTTTGCCAAAGCTTAATTGAAAAACCTGAAGTAAGAACCTGATTGGCTACTATGCACAGCTGCACCAGATTCTGAGTGCACCAGTTTAGTAAATATACCCCACGGTCTTCTCCTTCTCCAACCTACTGTGGCCAGATCTGGCAATCATCTCATTCCTAAAGAAGCTTGAAGATGCCACCATGTCTTGGGGAAATAGCAGGTTATAAACTTTTTCTGACCTACAAGGTTTTCCTTAATGTAAACCATAGTTGGAGTCGTCTATGTGCTGCTCCCTCGTTCTTAGTTCAAATGAGCACTTTTGCGACTCGAGCATTTATGTTTAATCCTGAAGCTAGACCTAAAGACATCTTTAGTTGGGTTTTACATCTGACTCTTTATATCTGACGCTCTTTTATCTGAGCTTTAGTCCTTCATTGTGATGTAAAAAACAACAGTGCTACCTGTAGAGCCAAGTTTGAGTCACCCTATACCAGCCATTCTCAACCAGGGTTCCTTGGAACCTCAGAGTTCCTCCTGAAGTTAAAAAATTCCTCAAGTTCGCGCTTAGCCACAATTGAATTGAGACTGCTGCACCAAAGTGTACCTTAAATAGTAGGACCATACGAATTATGTAAAACGTGTTAATGATGCGCTGTCTCAAGGCAATTAAAATGTGGATATAAAAATCATAAATACCTGTAGCAATAAATAATGCTACCTTTAGATGTACCACCACTATTTAAAGTGCCAATTATGTGCTGAACTCAAATATTCAAATGCAAATAATATACATCCATTTTTTCCATGTGCTTATTCTTAAAGTGCAACCATTAATAGCTATTAATTCATCTGTAAACAATATAATCCAAATGAAATCCAAATTCAATTCTTCAAAGTGCATACAAAAAAAAAATGTTTCCAAAAAAGTTCATCCATGTGCAAAAAAAAAAAAGTACTCTTGTGCAGAAATAATCCTAGCGCATAGAAATATTCCCAACCGAGAAATCACAGCTTGTTCCAGGATGGCCATTATATATCAGGATGGATCTCGTCTTTCGACTCGTGCAGTTTCATGTATTAAAAGTAGGGAAGAAGACTCATAGTGCTATACTGTAAAAAATCAAGTATTTAATGAAAAGTATTGCACTTATAGAAATGTTGTAAAACACAGGCAAATGGTATCATCTAAGCACAGCATGAGTGGAGGTCGGTCCGTGCATGCTGAAGTCACACCGCTAATTTTTTTTAAATAAAGGAATTGTCAAAAACTTGTGTACTGTCTTTATTCACTTTTCACTCGCTCACATGGGAGGGGCGGGATTTGGGGGCCCCGTTGTCAAAGGGGGCTTCCAGATTCCGATAAGCCCCCCACCCGGAGACCCTTGTCCAGTGGCGGCTGGTGCTAAACTTTTTGGGGGGGTGGCAAAAAAAGCCCCCAGTTCCGCACTCACCCCTCTATGGTCCTTCCCGCACTCACCCCTCCACAGTCCCCCCCGCACTCACCCCTTAATGGAACCCCCACACTCAGCCCCTTCACGGCTTCCTCGGCTTCTCCCCTCTGGCCAACCTGATCCACCTCCTGTCCTAAATGGCCAGGAGGAGAATCCGGGAGACAATAGTGAATATTGATTCGCTAGTGTCACAAGTGGGTGTGTTCTGGGTGCAGAGCCCAACCTTTTTCAGGTCAAGTAGAGCCTCTGGCTCTATTCATGTGTCTTGAAAAAAAAACGAACTCATAGAAACCTATGGGTCCATTGCCTCGCATGCATCCTCCCATGCAAACAAGGGGGGCGGTGCCCCTGCACTCCTTATGCACAGACCGCTCCTGCCCTTGTCCCCATCAACATGGGGACAAGGTGCTTTGGTGTGGGGGGGGCAAAGTCTCCCCTGCCCTAAGGCACCCCTCTATGTTGAGGGCATGTGGCCTGGTATGGTTCAGGAAGTGGTCGCTCACTCACCCCTCCTTTCCTGTCCTGCATGCTAGGATAAGAGTATGGTATGGATTTTGGGGGCCCCACACTGGTTTTTTTCAGAATTTTTTATTGCTGGCATTGTTTTGTTCAGATTCATCTGTCAGTGGGGAAGCCCGCTGACAGCTGATGAGTCATTGGTTGTTAAGGATGCAGCGGCCAGCTTCCCGGCCCGCTCCTTAACAACCAGCTATTCTTCACACAGAATTTGAATCATTCCGAAAATTTGAAATTTGTTAGAAAATTAATAAACAAAACGAAAATTAAAGGAAACAAAATTAAACTAAACAAATTATAAAATGAATCAATGAAACAAAATTAGTAACATAACGAATCTGTCTGAAACAAAACTAATTTTTCCGTTCTGCACATGTCTAGTGATATATACTTTACAGTAACAAATAATTTTCAAATTTCATTGTAAATTATAGTGTGTGGGTCAACCTAGTAATCAAACTGTTAGTGGTGTTTGTAAGTGACTCATTGATAGTCTACAGTCTTCACTTACAACGATCTTGTTATGTTAACTCAGAATAATTATTTAAGTCAGTTAAATTATTTTATAAACGATTCTTGTATTGGAGGCACTGTGGTTGATCAATCGATTAAACAATTGATTTAGCTGACTAAATTAATCGTTCAGGCATTCCTTGACACATCATGTCTTGCAGTGCCCCACAAAAAATTGAGTCCATAGTCTGGCCAAGGAAAATTTTGGGCTGAAGTCCGTGTAAAAATACAGGCAGGATGGTTGGGAACAGCAAGATATGTTCCAAGCGTTCAACTTTGGTAGTTGTGACAAATCTTTCATTATAAGTTGTTGAGAATCAAATATTCTTTGTAAACAATGACTCTATTTACTGTCACATAAACATAAAACTTAAAAAAATAGTTATCCACCAGTTACCCAACATCACTTTTTCATTGTATACCAGGTGTGGTTAGGAATCCCAAATTCTGCAGGGCAAGAATTTTCTAGACTTTTTTTAACGATCCTTGATGCGTGTTGCCGGATGCCATAGAAATGCATAGATCTCAGTGATGATGTCACCCAGTCTGCGTATATTCACAAATCCCTTCATTTATTGAGATCCACACCTATGTTCCCTAACCATATAAATATCCTTCAACTTCAAAGCACTTCAAAACACATAAGCAGGTCAAACAACCACAAGAGCGGATTACATTGACATTCCAAAAGGTAAGAGTTTTGGAATATTTACATTTCAAATATGAGACTTTGAGACTTTTATGCATATGTTCTAAATAAAAAAAATCTTGCAATCCACAGATCAACATGATGAAAACAGTTGCCGTGAAGATCTTTCTAACACTTGGTAAGTACATAAAAAATATAATGAATAAGAATTATTTAGCTGCGTTTTGGTAAACTAACTATGTACTAAGGACAAAAATATATGCATGTATACTTATAAAGGTTTAGGCGATAATTCAGGTGATCATTATGGCATATATATGGGTGAAAATAATTTATTCAAGCAACATAGCCCTTAAAAAATCATGTATTGCCATTTTAATTAACATTGTAGCAGCATTTAACATTGTAACAATTATAATTAGAAATAGGTACCATATCCTTAAAACTTAACATAGTTACACATTTACAATACTAAGTTCCGGTAATGTAAAAAATTAAAATAAATTAGGAAAAATTAGGAACATTTTTTGTGTATTTAGACATTTAAAAAAATGAACCAAAAATTAACTAGTTACAGAAAATAAATGAAATATTTCTTATTAAAATTATATATTTAAATTTCTAAGCATTAAGTGTTTTTCATTGCAGTAGCCTTTTCTGCGCTATAGTCTGTAAACTTATTTAAAATGTCTAATATATATATATATATATATATATATATATATATATATATATATATATATATATATATATATATATATATATATATATATATATATATATATATATATATATATATATATTTTTTTTTAAATTAATTAAGAAAATGTCTGCAGATATTAAAGAAATGATGAGACTACTCTAAACAATTATTGTAATAGAACATAGACTATTACATGAATTGTAAATATGGGAAATAAAAGATTTTCTTTTATTTAGAAGATTTAAAAAATAGCTCTGAATACTATCCAGCGGCAAAATAAAAAAATAACTAGATATATCACCTAAAATAAACTACCTAAGTTATTTTTTGGTGCTGTTGACAGTTTTATTACTCTTGTTTTTTTTCTATTTTTGTTTACATTTTTTTTTTTTTTACTTAAATTATTCTTTTTTTATTCCTGGTGTCATTGTGAACATTTCAGCTCCCATTCTACATGTTAAGACAGGAAATAACTTAAATAATAGAAAACCAATCTCCATATGTATTTCAAAGTTGACAGATGTAACAAAATTTGAGGACCAGTTTTTCCATTACTCATCAAATGTCTTCAGGGATGTTGTTTGTGAGATGTTTTAACCACATGCTAGTTAGGGCTTAATTCCATTCTCTGCTACACAGAAAATGGTTATGATCTCTTTTTAGGTCTCTATTGTTGTTCCTCCTCCCCTCAAGATAATCTTTTGTCATTTCTTGTCTCTGAAGAAGACAGAAGCAATATTTCTATATTACTAGTGTATCCTAAAAGGGCTTAATAAGTGATATATTAGATCAGTAAATAGATTATTTTTTACTAGTGTTTTATATATATATATATCTTCCTAGTTTACCTATTATGTTCAGAACATAAAAATATATTTTTTTAATATTTTAATTCATATTAATTTAGGTAAAAATAAAATATTGTTTATACATAATTCTTGTTTGAAACTTTTATTGACAAAAGTTAGAAGACAAATAATGTGTATAAAACAAATGTAACATGAAAAAGAAACACTATAGGCATTTCCTAACATATAAGGCGCGACTAAAAGCCCATGCAGGGGCACATGAAACACAACATTGCAACAAAAATGTATAAACTACACTGGCCAAAGTACCATTAGTTTTCATGTTAGTATAAAAATATGCATAAATAAAATACAGGGACACCACTGTAAAAAAAAAAAAGGTTATACATAATTTATAATGACCACTATCTACGTGCAACACTCCAGGTTTTCTGAAGTGAGATTGACTGCTTTGATGCAAATAGCCTGAATGTTTTTTATATTTATACCTATAGCTGGCCAAAGTGTTATTTAAATCTCATGTTTCTCATTTATTAAAAATCAAAATAAATGAAGAAACAAAAAAAAAACAATAAGTTTGCATGTGTGAAGAAACAAAATTTACACAAAAAAAAACACAGAAAAAAAAACCCAATAAGTTTACATGTGTCAAATACTTTATATAATTCTATAAATTGTAATATTTGGTTTTGTTTAGCAAGAATAAATGATAGTATAATACATTTTTTCCTGCAATATAATGTTTTCTTATTTGCTAACATCTTATATAATGACTCCTTATGTTAGTATTTCTTTTTAAAATAAGAAATTAAAATGAAAATAGATATTTGTTTTAATATTTGAAGGCCTGATGATTTGAGAAATTATGCTAAAACACAACACCTAGTTCCATCCATTGTGAAAGAAAGGTTTAGAAAATGCTTTGATTAATATTATGGGGGAAATGCTTTATACACCTAAATGGGATCACACAATGCTTGTTACTAATTAATGGTTGTCACAGATTAGGATAAATGTTGTTAGGAAAGCTCATAAAGCAATTTTGATTAATAACAGAAACAAGGAGAAAAAAATTTACCAGATATTCTGGACTTCTCACTTACATATATTTTCTTTTTTTTCAGAAATGTGTCTTATGTTTGTGAACTCACAAGAGACAGCAGCTTTACAGCCAGGTAATTAAAAAAAAAACAAATCATTTTATATTACATTATAAACAACTTTAGCAATGATAAATGATATAGTTAAATAGCATTTTTACCCAACATGTAATGTAAAGTTATTTTTTCAAGTATTTTCTATATTTCTTAAAATCAAAATCAACAATATTTAAAAATTTAGTAACTAAAGTAATAATATTAATAATTATTATTATAATTAATAATAATATTATTATTATAGAAGTAGTAATTAAATGTACAGCTTATATGCATTTTTGGTAAGTTCTCATGCAGTTAAAATTCAGCTTCACATTTTCACCCAACATGTAAGTATATTGTAATGTAAAGTAATTTTATTTAAGTATTTTTTATTTTTCCTAAAATCTAATTCAACAATATTTAAAAAATTAGTAACTCAAATAATCTTAATAATCTTAATAATAATAACAATAATAATAATAATATAAATAGAAATGAAATGTACAGCTTATGGTAAGTTTTCAGGCTAATGTTTACGGTCCCATTTATATATACATTTATTTAGATATATTTTTTAAATATCATAATTTCTTTTTTATTTAAAGGTACATTTTTTACATTTCCTGGTAAATTGTATTGATTTATTAGCCAAAAAGCTAAATCTACAGTATATATATATAGATATATAGATAGATATATCTATATATCTATAGATATATCTCTATATAGATCTATATGTATATATATATATATATATATATATATATATATATATATATATATATATATATATATATATATACACAGTATCTCACAAAAGTGAGTACACCCCTCACATTTTTGTAAATCTTTTCTTCTATCTTTTCATGTGACAACACTGAAGAAATGACACTTTGCTACAATGTAAAGTAGTGAGTGTACAGCTTGTATAACAGTGTAAATTTGCTGTCCCCTCAAAATAACTCAACACACAGCCATTAATGTCTAAACCGATGGGAAACAAAAGTGAGTGCACCCCTAAGTGAAAATGTCCAATTTGGGCCCAATTAGCCATTTTCCCTCACAAGTGCCATGTGACTCGTTAGTGTATAAGGTCTCAGGTGTAAATGGGGATCAGGTGTGTTAAATTTGGTGTGATCGCTCTCACTCTCTCATACTGGTCACTGAAAGTTCAACATGGCACCTCATGGCAAAGAACTCTCTGAGGATCTAAAAAAAGAATTGTTGCTCTACATAAAGATGGCCTAGGCTATAAGAAGATTGCCAAGACCCTGAAACTGAGCTGCAGCACGGTGGCCAAGACCATACAGCGGTTTAACAGGACAGGTTCCACTCAGAACAGGCCTCGCCATGGTCCACCAAAGAGGTTGAGTGCACGTGCTCAGCGTCAAATCCAGAGGTTGTCTTTAGGAAATGGATGTATGAGTGCTGCCAGCATTGCTGCAGAGGTTGAAGGGGTGGGGGGTCAGCCTGTCAGTGCTCAGACCATACGCTGTACACTGCATCAAATTGGTCTGCATGGCTGTTGTCCCAGTAGGAAGCCTCTTCTAAAGATGATGTACAAGAAGCCCACAAACAGTTTGCTTAAGACAAGCAGGACATGGATTACTGGAACCATGTCCTGTGGTCTGATGAGACCAAGATAAACTTATTTGGTTCAGATGGTGACAAGCGTGTGTGGCAGCAACCAGGTGAGGAGATCAAAGACAAGTGTGTCTTGTCTACAGTCAAGCATGGTGGTGGGAGTGTCATGGTCTGGGGCTGCATGAGTACTGCCGGAACTGGGGAGCTACAGATCATTGAGGGAACCATGAATGCCAACATGTACTGTGACATACTGAAGCAGAGCATGATCCCCTCCCTTCAGAGACTGGGCCACAGGGCAGTATTCCAACATGATGATGACCCCAAACACACCTCCAAGACCACCACTGCCTTGCTAAAGAAGCTGAGGGTAAAGGTGATGGACTGGCCAAGCATGTCTCCAGACCTAAACCCTACTGAGTGTCTGTGGGACATCCTCAAATGGAAGGTGGAGGAGCGCAAGATCTCTAACATCCACCAGGTCCGTGATGTTGTCATGGAGGAGTGGAAGAGGACTCCAGTGACAACCTGTGAAGTTCTGGTGAAATCCATACCCAAGAGAGTTAAGGAAGTGCTGGAAAAAAATGGTGGCCACACAAAAAATTGACACTTTCGGCCCAATTTGGACATTTTCACTTAGGGGTGTACTCACTTTTGTTGTCAGCTGTTTAGACATGAATGGCTGTGTGTTGAGTTATTTAGCAAAGTGTCATTTCTTCACTGTTGTCACATGAAAAGATAGAATAAAATACTTACAAAATGTGAGGGGTGTACTCACTTTTAGATAGATAGATAGATAGATAGATAGATAGATAGATAGATAGATAGATAGATAGATAGATAGATAGATAGATAGATAGATAGATAGATAGATAGAATTTTTTTTTCATCCAAAAAGAGTTTTTCATTAATATTATTAAAAGTAACAACATCAATGCTGATAAATTCATAACATATAGAATTTACTAGACTACAATTAATTTGCATATAATTATTTATTTTATTTGTTGTTAATATTCATTTTGATATGCAAAATGTATGTTTACATCTCTTCATTGTATGTATTGCTGTTTTTACAAGCATTAATGCAGCTACCCATTTTTTTATGTTTATTCATTTTTAAACAGATGCCTTCTGTGAGCCCAATAAGATTTTTTACCAATGCAAACCGTGTCCAAAAAGTTGTGGAAACCAGCCCATCCCCTGTCTGAAGAGCTGCCAGCCCGAGTGTTACTGCAAACCAGGTTATGTTCTGGCCACGCCAACGGCAAACACCTGCATCCCCGAATCCCAGTGCAATTCCTGCGGCTCCAATGGTCAGTGGTCGGACTGCGACTCCCACTGCCAAGAAACCTGTGAAAACTACCTGCAGGCCAGCAGGGCCTGCCCACAGATGTGCCAGCCTGGCTGCATTTGCAATAAGGGCTACGTCCAGTATAACGGCCAGTGCATCAGACCCATTCTGTGTCCTCAAAGGGGGAGGTCAGTCAATCCATTACTCATACCCCTTTTGGCTGCCGGAGTCTCCAATAGCTCAAACCTTAATAAATGAAAAAGAAAATCGCTGTGGTTTGTGTGACACAATATATTATTTAACTGCACTTTATATATTTTTTTTCTGCTTAAGCTTTCAATAAAATAACAGTATTTAAAATATTGTGCTGCCCTTTTTGTTGATTAAATGAATGTATATTAGTGACCAAAGAGTCACTCTCCAGTAGCTGTTATATGATATATACTTAAGAGGTTGGGGTGGGAGGTGAGTGCTCATGCCATTTTTTAATTTGCATGGAGTTCCCTTCAAAATGCATACCTTCATACAGAATGAGGGTCTAGTAAGGATGAATGGAACCCCCAGTCACTTTGTTTACAAACCAAACAAGTGGGCTGGGAAATGTAATTTAGGCAGCACGTTTTATATATATATATATATATCTATATATATAGATATATATATATCTATATATATATCTATATATATATATATATATATATATATATATATATATATATATATATATATTTTAATGGAATTTTATTTTTAATGTTTCACTTTAAGCATTATTAAAATGCTAACATTTTAGTAAAACTAAAATGTAAAAAAAAAGTTTGCTTGGCAAACGTCTCCCCCCCCCCCCCAATATCATTTGTTTGATCATCTCTTGCCTGTTAGCCCAGAATATGGCCATTACTTTTTTTACTTTCAGTTCCCATTAACTTCAACATGGTGCACATTCAGCAGCCAAATGTTAGTATTGTTGGCCAAACCTTTCTTGAATCAAACCCAGGTACCTTGTTGCCAGTGAGGCCAGTGGATGACCATGTATATAGTAGGCTGGATGGTATGTGGATGTGTTGGAGACACTGTGATGGGGACACCTGATGTATAGGGACACTGTGATGAGGGGCACCTGATGTATTGGGACACTGTGATGGGGGACACCTGATGTATTGGGACACTGTGATGGGGGACACCTGATGGATGTGGACACCCAATGGATGGGAACACTGTGATGGGAAACACCTGGTGTATAGGGACACTGTAATGGAGACACCTGATGTATGGGGACATCTGATGTATAGGGACACTGTGATGAGGGACACCTGCTATATGGAGACACTGTGATGGGGACACCTGATGTATAGGGACACTGTGATGGAGGGCACCTGCTGTATGGAGACACTGTGATGGGGACACCTGATGGATGGTGACACCTGATGGATGGTAACACTGTGATGGGGAACACCTGATGTATAGGAACACTGGGATGGAGACACCTGATGTATGAGGACTGTGATGGGGACATCTGATGTATGAGGACACTGTGATGGGGACACCTGATGTATGAGGACACTGTGATGGGGACATCTGATGTATTGGGACAATGTGATGGGGACACATGTTATGAGAGACACCTCATGTATAGGCACACCTGATGTATGAGGACACTGTGATGGAGACACCTGGTGTATAAGGACACTGTGATGGAAACACCTGATGTATGGGGACACTGTGATGGAGACACCTGATGTATGAGGACACTGTGATGGGGGACCCCTGATGTATGAGGACACTTTAATGGGGGACCCCTGATGTATGGAAACACTGTGATGGAGACACCTGATGTATGGGGACACTGTGATGGAGACACCTGATGTATGGGGACACTATGATAGAGACACCTGATGTATGGGGACACTGTGATGGGGACACCTGATGTATGGGGACACTGTGATGGGGACACCTGATGTATGGGGACACTATGATAGAGACACCTGATGTATGGGGACACTGTGATGGAGACACCTGATGTATGGGGACACTATGATAGAGACACCTGATGTATGGGGACACTGTGATGGGGACACCTGATGTATGGGGACACTGTGATGAAGACACCTGATGTATGGGGACACTGTGATGGAGACTCCTGATGTATGGGGACACTGTGATGGGGACACCTGATGTATGGGGACACTGTAATGGAGACACCTGATGTATGGGAACATTATAATAGAAGAAACCTGGTGACACAATATCATGGGGGAACCTTATGTAAGTGGGCCACTGTGATGGGTATACCTGATGTACAATATATGGGCACTGTGATGGGGACACTTGATGTATATGGGCACTGTGATAGCGTAATATGATGTAAGGGGGCATTGTGATGGGGACATGTGATGCAGGCTGGTAGGGCCCGTGATGCTATTAAAATGGTGCTGGCAGTGGATATGTTTGAGAATTACTTTCATGCGTTACAAACACGGATTCCTAGATTACCACCTCCATGTCTGTGGCCATCTGAAGAGAACTATTAGTATTCCAGAAAAAAAATGCCTTTATTGTAGTGATAAGTCTTAGGGGTCTATTTAGAAAATAAGTTGACATTCGTACCTTGGATCTGCATGTACATTCATTCTGTTGGCAATGGGCAAAAAAAAATGAAAATTTTTAGGCAATTTTCTACTCTGAACAAATGTGCTTTTATTATGGGCAGTAGTAAAATACCACATTATGGCCACTAGATGGCGGCGAGGATAATTTGAAATACATATGCCTTTGTAACAAGAGATACAATGAAATCATTGGTTGCATTGCTTTAATTATCTTTAGCATTCTCTAGAACTGTTACATTGTATCTCTTGTTACAAAAACATACTGTATGCATTTCCTATGCTCCTCATCTTCATCAAGTGGTCATATTGCAGTGTTTCAATACTTGCCATAACAAAAAGAACATACATTTTACCATAATAAAAGGAATAGATTTGGAAAATATCCTAAAGAACATCTGCTTTTTTCCAATTTACACAGAATAAATGTACATGCGGATTCACTGGATTCATTTTTTTTATTAATAGACCCTTTAAAGTAGATATAACCTCTAACTAGGAAACATTTGACCTGGTAAAGCAGTGTACATCATAAACAAGTGATATTTTTATCTATCTCATGTTCTCAAAATAGTTGCCATTGTTCCAGAAAGAAAAGGTGTACATCTAAAACCGGAAGCCTGGCGTGATCAACAAAAACATTTTTATCCCATAGACAGGCTAAACCGTCCACATTTGTGTGCAATTATTTCACAGGCGGGATAGAAACCATTGGATTAAAGATTTTTATTGACGCCCTGAAGGACTAAGAGCAATCACAGGATCAACGCGTTTATACACAAACGATACAAATCACAAAGATAAAAGCTTAAAAGATGTTGTCATTAACAGGAATAGGATTTTTGTATCAAAAACTAGAGCAAACATATTCAAAACCTGGTTGGGCAAGATTCTGAGGTTCTTATTTCAAACGAGGAGGCCTTCTTAAGTCTGCTGGATAAACGAACCCTTGTCTTTACCCAAGTTTATTGATTATCTAAAAGCTTTCTTTACTTCGAAAAGTCTTCCCATCTTACTTCCAATCTAGCCAAATTTATGTTATTAAAGCCCAACTCCTGCCCAAAATTTTGTAAAAAAGAAAAAGGTGCCCACGCTAGTACTAACAATAAAGAGGCAGCTCTGGCTGTGATACTCCCTCATCTTTAGTTATGCCCTCTGCGGTACCTCTTCTTTGCCACAAGATGTCCTTCAAGGTTGAATGATGCCCACAGCCTCTTGTACCTGTGGGAATTTGAAGTGGATCTCGCCAGTGGGAAAAAAGTACAAAAAAAAACCTGATATGAGTTTTACCATTCATTACTCTGCACAAAACTGAGCTTTTCAGTGTTCTGTTGCCCCCCAATGCCTGCCCCTCTCCTTATGCCTTGCTTGGTCCATCCTTCTGTCAGCTCCTTCATGTCTCTGCTTATCGTCTTGACTGACTATTTGCCAGTTTACCACTTAAAACTGACCCTAAGGCAGGCCATACATGGTTTGTATCTCTGCTGGTTCAGCAGGAACCGGTCGAGATCCGAACCATGTATGGGCAGGCTGAATGTACCAAGTAGATCTTGCTTATGATTATCGCTAGAGGCCAATGCTGTATCCTGGCCTAGGCCAACAAGGCCCAGGCCTAGGGCAGCACTTTGCAGGGGGGCAGCACGGAAAGAGTCCCCGATGGGTTGTGTTACACTATTAGTGTGGGGTGGACTGGGCTGAGAGGCAAATTGGTCTAGCACCCCCATTCCTGTCCCATTGCAGAGATTTCCCTTCACTTCCTGCCCCATAGCTAAACACAAAGTGAGAGAAAATCTATGCAAATTAAGGGAATCCATTGCCCCCCCAGGCCCTCAGAACTAGTGTCCCCACTCGAAAATTTCAGAGCGGGTCTTAAATAGCAAGGGGTGTGGCCTTGACAGGAAGGGGTGGGTCATATTTAAATTAGGGGGTGCACGAGTTTAGTCAGGCCTAGGGCAACACAAAACCTAAATACACTACTGCTAGAGGCTGCTATAGCCGCTTGCAATAATCACTATCTTCTCCTGGGGTGGGGGGGGGTACGGCTTCCCCTGCCCCCCCCCCCGCTAGGAGAAGACAATGGCCCAACAGAAGGGTTTGCCGCATCAACACTGTCTGTGTTCATGAGGGAATCAAGTGCATTTCTTTCCTGCAACCCATGCTTGCAGGAAAGAAATTTGCTCTGTGTATGGCTTGCCTATTTACTGATTATGTCTCTGTCTGCCCTTTGGACTAACCCTTTGCCTGTCTACTGACCATGATTTTGCCTGCCACCTGGACCAGCCACTCTCCTATGCTGCCCTTGCTCTGCTTCTTTAAGTGACTGCGTAAAACAGTATGAGATGTAAACCAGAGTAGACAAGTCTGTACTTGGTGGAGATCATACACAGTCTGCTCACAGTGCACCCTTCATCCCCGGCACCACCAATTCCACTTCAAATGGTTCCCTGCATAACCGCCAGCAGTCCCTGCGAGCTAGAAGCCTCCTTATATCTTGTAGTAAGTCTGCAGTGTCTGATCATCTCCTGCAGTATGTCTGCAGTCTCTGACCATCTCCCATAGTAAGTCTGCTGTCTCTGACCATCTCCTGTGTACTAAGTCTGCAGTCTCTGATCATCTCCTGCAGTATATCTGCAGTCTCTGACCATCTTCCGTAGTAAGTGTGCAGTCTCTGACCATCTCCTGTGTAGTAAGTCTGCAGTCTCTGACCATCTCCTGCAGTATGTCTGCAGTCTCTGACCATCTCCTGTGTAGTATGTCTGCAGTCTCTGACCATCTCCTGTAGTCATGGGTGTCCACAGGAGGGGGCAAGGGGGGTCAAGTGACCCTTTGGACTGACCCTTTGCCTCTCCCCTCCCCTTCATGAAATTGTCAAAAAGGGGCGGTGCGACATTAAAATGATGCCCCCCCTGAAAAAAGTTCTGCAGACGCTTGTAGTATGTCTGTAGTCTCTGACCATCTCCTGTAGTCATGGGCGTCCGCAGGAGGGGGCAAGGGGGGTCAAGTGACCCTTTGGACTGACCCTTTGCCTCTCCCCTCCCCTTCATGAAAATGTCAAAAAGGGGAGGAGCAACATTAAAATGATGCCCTCCCCCTGAAAAAAGTTCTGCGGACGCCTGTAGTATGTCTGTAGTCTCTGACCATCTCCTGTAGTAAGTCTACAATCTCTGACCACCTCCTATGGTATGTTTGCAGTCACTGACAACTTACTGTAGCGTTATATTCACTAAATTTAATGTATTGCCGTTTGATGATGTCAGTAACCACACTTAAGGCTCCCTATATTATGAACGTTGACCACAAGTCAACTAAGGCATCTTTAGATTTGATCCTGACTGCTTCTATTGTTTTTTTATATCCTACACATCTGCAGGAATTCACGTTTCACAGCCTCAGTTCCAGAAGATCTTGCGTGCTTAATCTAACCTGTTATATAGTAGGTGGTGATGGCATTTTATAATCCAAATATCTCTCCATTGATAAAACTCCTTCAAATATGTGACTCGGCAAGTCTGGGGCATTCCGATAATACTCTGAGATTTCTTAATAATAAAATCTAATGATGACAACCTAAGTCACATCAGGCGGTTCCATCCGATTAGATCAATCCTTTATGAGGCCCTGCAGTAAATACATCATTTCAGATGCTGCAGGTCTGGTTTACTCAGACTGTAAGCTCATGTGCCAAGAGGTCAATTTCCAGTGACTGAGAAGAAATGGCTTATCTTGAAATGTAGCATTTGCTGTAGAATGAATTAAATAATGAGATTTGCTCAGTCTCCTTTTTTCCAAGTGATCAGACTGTACATTGTAACTTTGTAGTTAGTCCCATAAGGAGAGGCTTCACCACTTCACTAGGGACTGATCTGTGTCAGGCGTTTTTGAGAACACAGCCAGGAACTGCACAGGCATCAAGACTTACATGACTGTGTCATCCCTGAGCCGGCGTCTCAACCCTGGACTAGATTGTGCTCCTGTGGTGTTGAACTGAATGCTCCCAAGTGTTTGTGGCAACAAGAGTGATGGAGATGATAGAAAACAGCCCAAAAAAGAAAAGATCTGTAAACCATGGCGGTGCATCTTACACTGGTCCACCGGTGTGCAAATCAGAAACCAGAACTGACCTCATCGCTGGACATCACAGAAGCTTTTAGGTGGGGATGAGCATCAGAATGGTCTCCCTGACAACGTGTTTCGAGGTGGCAGCCTCTTTGTCAAGTCCTTTGCCTATGCAAGGCAGGCAGATCACGGCTGGTGGGAGGGGCCGGTGGGGTGTTGTACATAGTTTCCTGAAAACATCACAGCGCCCTGCCTCAGTAATACTAAAATGGGCCCTCAACCCTAATGCAAACAATGGGAGGAGTTATGCAAATATCAAAATGCTGTAATGGGTGGGTGTCAGTCTGAAGGAGTGGGTGTTTCTAGGCAAACCGTATTTGCATGTAAATGCCCACATGTGATGCTGAGCCTAAATAATTGAAAGAACTGATATCCAATGAATGAAAGGGCCAGGGACAGTCAGGCTGGGAAGGAAAGACTAGATGACGCTGGACGTCTTCCAGACAGAAAATAATAAGGGCATCATTCTGACTTGCTGCAGCTACCCTAAAGTAATTATGTGCTTTAGTAATGCTATCATAGGCCCTACTGATGTATGTGAAGTACACATTTTAGGTTCACTTTATGTTTTGAACAAAATAGATTTTTGCTCCTTGGATTGAAAGTGGTTGTAAACTGCACAGAAATTAAACAACTCCTACATAAGTTGTACCTGTTTATCTGCAGTCTGAAAAGCAGGGGGCGAAGAGCTGAAGTTACACCCTGCAGAGCTGATTGGAGGGAAGGGTACACACCTCCTTCACACAGCACACAGGAATGGAGCTGAGGTTGTCAATCACAGGCTGTGTGCTGGAGCTCCCTCCCCTGTCACCAATTTTCTCTTAGTGTCAGGAAAACTTGTCAGGAGTGATTCATGCTGATAACAGAGGAACGCAGCAGCCAGAAAAGACACTTAGCGCTCTGGATTGAGACAAGTACACACTACAGAGGGATATGCTTTGTTCATATTTAATGTCTGAGGTTTACAACCACTTTAAGGTGGAAGTATAATCAGAATGACATAAAAAAATAAACAATGCCGAGACAGGAGGAGTGATTGATAAAGCCGTATGCGGGGCAGCCTAACCGTGATGTCACCAAGCTCTAAAAGTGCCAAGGTGTAAAGCAGAACTGGCTTTTTTCAAGACAAACAGAACAAAGGAACAATTATAGGACAACTAAGATTAAAGCTGAACTCAAGAAACAGAAAACTTTCATTTAAATATATTCCTCGAAAGACCTATACATATGAAACAAGTGAAGAATGGCACAAGAAATGACCTAAATGATCAAACAAAAAGATATAAATAAGGATTAGGAAATAACCAGAAAAGTCCATAAAAGTCCTTGGCCAGGGCAGAAAGGGTTACTTCAGTTCCATTACAAATCACTTGCTGCAGCTGCTCAAGAACAAGATGAACACAAGCCAGAGGGCGCAATCATAGTGTAGTGTTAACAACTTTATTATAAAATGTAAATGACAAATGGCCAATCACATGGAGCGCCTGTAATGCAATCTCATTCCTGGAACCAGTGTCTTCCCCAGCCTCACCCAGCAATGCTGTCAATGTGTAGAGGGAACTGGAGCTGTGTACAGACCACACCAATGCTTGGCAGCACCGATGCCGTGGGTGGCTCAGAGGTTGTGGCAATGCGTTTCAAAGCTGATAGCTTCTTTCTCATGCCTTGGGACTTAACTGGCGCTGTGTGCAGACCCTGCTGATGTATGGGAGCGTGGATGACTGCACGGGAAACTCCAGTGGTAACATCACATGCTTTCGGCAGATCAAGGGGTGTGGCGACATGTTTCGAAGCCAATGGCTCCTTTTTAATGCCTTGGGGCTTAACTGTCGCTGTATACAGACCCTACCGATGTGTGGGAGCATGGATGACCGCAAGGGAAACTCCAGTGGTGACATAACATGCTGTGGCGAGATCAAGGGGTGTGGCAACGTGTTTCAAAGCCAACGGCTTCTTTCTCATGCCTTGGGGCTTATCTAAAGCTGTGTAGAGACCCTGTCAATGCTTAGGAGCGTGGATTACTGCATGGGAAGCCCCACCAATGACAGACCATGCTGTGGGCAGACCAAGGGGTGTGGCAACATGTTTCAAAGCCGATGGCTTTTTTCTCATGCCTTGGGGCTTAACTGGCACTGAGTACAGAACCTGCTGATGCATGAGCGCATGGATGACAGCACGGGAAGCTTCAGTGCTGACATCACATGCTGTAGGCAGATCAAAGGGTGTGGTAACATATTTCAAAGCCAATGGCTTCTTTCTCATGCCTTGGGGCTTAACTGTCACTGTGGACAGACCCTACCGATGTGTGTGAGCATGGATGACCGCAAGGGAAACTCCAGTGGTGACATGACATGCTGTGGGCAGATCAAGGGGTGTGGCAGCGTGTTTTGAAGCCAACGACTTCTTTCTCGTACTTTAGGGCTTATCTAACACTGTGCCAACCTTGCCAATGCTTGGGAGTGTGGATGACTGCACGGGAAACTTCAGTGGTGACATCACATGCTGTGGGCAGATCAAGTGGTGTGGTAACGTGTTTCGAAGCCGACGGCTTCTTTCTCATGCCTTTGGGCTTAACAGGTGCTGAGTACAGACCCTGCCGATGCATGAGAGCATGAATGACAGCACGGCAAACACCAGCAGTGACATTACATGCTGGCGAGTGGCAGAGTGTTTCAAAGCCAACTGCTTCTTTTTTAAGCCCCAGGGCCACTAGAGGGAACTGAGAATTATAGGATGCTCCTATGATCCTCAGTTCCTTCTAGTGGCCATAGTATAGTTATGTTCTATTTTTTTTTTTTGTGAATGAATAATATTCAACCTGTAGATCAGGCATGTCCAAAGTCTGGACGCAATTGACCCGCGTTTCATATGGCCCCACTGGTAATTTGGACATATATATCTTTTGTGGCCCCCAATGAATCCCAGAGTGCCAGGGCCACAAAAGATATACATTCTGGCTGCCTCGGAGGCGACAGGGAGGGGGGCGGGACGAGTGCCAACAGATTACATACAGGAGAATCTCCTGTTTACTCTGCAGCATCTGTAATAGGAAGTTCCGTCTCCTGGGCTGCCATTGGACGACTGTTCTGTCTATATAGGAGGCGGAACTTTGTATTAAAGAGGTCACCAAGAAAACAGGAGATTCTCCTGTATGCCCATCCCGCCCCCTCCCTGTCCCCTCTGAGGCTGCAGATGGGCATTGATCAGGCTGCACTGATGGCAATGGTGAGGCTGCATTCATGTCACTTGTGAGGCTGCATTCATGGCAATGATGAGGCTGCATTCATGGCACTTGTGAGGCTGCATTCATGGCAATGGTGAGGCAGCATTCTTGGCACTTGTGAAACTGCAATTATGGCAATGGTGAGGCTTCATTCATGGCACTTGTGAGGCTGCATTCTTGGCAATGGTGAGGCTGCATTTATGGTACTGGTGAGGCTGCATTCATGGCACTGGTGAGGCTGCATTCATGGAAATGGTGAGGCTGCATTCATGGCACTGGTGAGGCTGCATTCATGGCACTTGTGAGGCTGCATTCATGGCACTGGTGAGGCTGCATTCATGGCACTTGTGAGGCTGCATTTATGGCAATGTTGAGGCTGCATTCATGGCAATGGTGAGGCTGCATTCGTGGCAATGGTGAGGCTGCATTCATGACCATGTTAAGGCTGCAGATGGGCACTGATTAGGCTGCATTGATGGGCACTTACCCTTATTTTGCTTCACAGTTCTTCATTTAAAATCTTTTTTTCCTAAAACTTCCCTCCTAAAGTGAAGGTGCGTGTTATAAGCCAATAAATACGGTATATCCAAATAACATGCCTGTGCTCATCCTTAGTCCTGAGCGGCACTCAGGGATTTGTTGGGGGCCACAAAAGATATATATATATATATCCAATTAACACGTCTGAGCTCATCTCTTCACCACACACAGCCACAAAGGCAAGAGAATTCTTTTTGGGCAGTGTATTAGTGCTCGAACGAACACACTTAGACCAAATTTTTATGGTTCAAAGACTGTCAGGCAAAATGGTCGGCCCTCACGCATGTTCACTTCATCAAATCTGGCCCTCTTCGAAAAAAATTTGGACACCCCTGCTGTAGAGGAAAGCTACATTCACAGAATGAATCTACCAGCATTTTCACTGGATGAATATCTATACAAAGTTTTTTTAAAAATACACCCGTCGCAGTTTTGAGATAAAATATGCAGATTTTTGCATATGTTTTTGCGCATATTAGCCCATCCATTTTGAATGGGCTGTTTAATGCAACACATCTCAATGCTTGCAGCTCGCAGTGTTGTGATGTGAGCGGGCCCTGGCGTTTTTTCTTCATGTTGGTGAGCATATAAAAAAGAAAACACGTTGCAGCCGTGTGCGATGAAGCGTGATGTAAAGTGACCTATAGGAGGAAATGTGATAAATAGGGAGTAAGCCAATGTATTGTTGTGTTGCCGGCCAGGCGAGGCTCCCAGTGTGCTGGCTGTGCTGCATTGCTGTCCTCATTGGATCTCGATGTGCTTGGATGTGGACATGCTGCTCAAGTGCCTGGCTATGCTGCTGGCACCAGGTAAGACAGACAGGAAATATAGACTGCCGGAGTGAATTGGAGAAAATATGATGGCTGCCATTGCTGTTAGCTCCGTCTGAAAATAATTGCTTGACTGTTTCTGGTATCCAATATTTCTGAGCCACTGATGAGTATGTAGCTCAGGATTTCACTTGGTGTATGCTTGTTTCCAACCCATAAATTACTCTGACACCCAGAATCATTTGTTCTGTTACCCTTTTCAAACTGATCTGAGTGGCGGCCACTGTTGCTTCTTTGGATTTGGTGCAGACACAATATGGAAGTCTTTAGCTGTCTTGCAAAGGTGATGCCTGAGTTTCCGGTGTATTGCTTTATCTTTAACCTGGTTAAAGTGGTTGTAAACTCTTTCGTGTGACTTTTACCTATAGGTAAGCCCAGAATAAGGTGGAAATATCTCCAAAAAATGGAAAAAGGACGGCCGCACTCCAAAATAATGCCTTTATTGAATAAAGCTTGATCCATACATCAATCAGAGACACAGGTCCAGATGATAACTGACGCGTTTTGCACCGTTAATGGCGCTTAATCATAGCTGACGTGCAGTGTTTAAGAGGTATTTCACTTGTAGTGCGCCGATGCCGACATCGCGGCATGCGCTGTGAAGAAACGGAGCACCGTGCTGTTTCTTCCCCCAGAGTGTGCAGTGACTGACGGCTCCCACGCACATGTGCGGGAGTGATGTCACATGACTCCGGCCAGTCGCAGAGCCGGAGTCCACGGCCCCGGAAGGAAGAGGGGCGAAGGTGGACTTCGTTTGCAGGTAAGTGTCATAGAATGGGCTAGTATGTGATGCATACAAGCCCATTATGCTTTTTAATTTGCAGGCCTTGCGGGGAGCAAAAGAGGACAGAAAACCCATCGGGGTTTACTTCCTCTTTAAGTGACATTTCTGTCTGCTGCCTTTTCATGAGTCCCTCCTGACAGATTTTCCTGATACCGAGAGATAAAAAGTTGCTAGGGAAGGGAGCTCCAGCACACAGTCTTTGACTGACAGCCCTCAGCTCTGTTCTTGTGTGCTGGGTGAAGGGCTGTGTGTTCCTTCCCTCCAATCTGGAGCTCTGTAGAGTGTAACTTAAGCTTCACGCCCCCTGCTTTCTGAAATCTCAGACAAGCTTCATAGATTCTGGACCTTGAACGGATGTAGAGAAGAGACATAGGTGTGCACAGTCTATTGCATTAGGGTGCAGTGCTGGGACAAGGTCATTTGGTGCCCAGGGCGGAGATGGCAAACTGCGCCCCCCCCCCCCCCGACCCCTGTTTTTCACAGATTTTCCCCGATGTGCACCTGCGGCGGCGCGCGGGGAGGAATTAAATAGGAGGACAAAAACTTTTATCTTAGATGTTTACACTTATACCCCTTTCACATTGGGGCACTTTGCAGGCGCTACTGCGCTAAAAACAGCACCTGCAAAACGCCCTGAAAGAGCCGCTACTGTGTCTCCAATGTGAAAGCCCCGAGAACTTTCACACTGGAGCGGTGCGCTGGCAGGACGGTAAAAAAAGTCCTGCTAGCAGCATCTTTGGAGTGAAGGAGTGGTGTGTAATGATGGTAAAGCAGCGCTAAAAATAGCTCAGTTTTACCACCGATGCCGCCCCTGCCCCAGTGTGAAAGGGGGCTTAAGGTTTTTAATGTAGAGCCTGGTGCAACTAATGCACAAAGGGCTTAATTAACTGTGACTGGTCACAAATGCATCAGTGAACAATGGCAATACATTAACCCCCCCCCCCCCCCCATGCTGCATATTACAGAAATTAAAACTAGCATTGCTAATTAACCTCCCCTCAGCCTCCCCCCCTCCCCCATTCATGTATTATTCTGCTGCAGATTAATAAATGAACTGTCTGAATACGATTGGGGGAGGGGGGGAGGCTGAGGGGATGTTAATTACCAATGCTACCTATTTTTTAATTTCTGTAATATGCAGCATGGGGGGGGAGGGGTAATGTATTGCCATTGGTCACTGATGCATCAGTGACCAGTGGCAGTACATTAACCCCCCCCCCCCCTCCCATGCTGCATATTACAGAAATTAAAAAATAGGTAGCATTGGTAATTAACCTCTCCTCAGCCTCCTCCCCTCCCCTCATCGGATTCAGACACTTTATTTTAATATCTGCAGATGGCATTGCATTTGTTATTATCTGTTTAGTGCTTACTTTTGTGTCTTGTCTTGTGTCCGTTGTGTGATATACACACTTTGTTGCAGAGGCGTAACTATAACCTTCAGGGCCCCAGTGCAAGAAACCATGAAGGGCCCCTGACCCGCACTATGATGGGGGAGGGGGGGGGGGGGGGGTATTGTGAAAGAATGAGGGGCAGTATGACGGGGTATTTTGACAGGAGGGGGCAGTGTGACCAAAGAAGGGTATCTGGAAAGTGTGACCAGAGGGGGGAGTGTGATAAGAGGGGGCACTGTGAAAGAAGGGGGGCAGTGTGACAAGAAGGGGCAGTGTGACAGGAGGGGGCAGTATGACAGGGGGATATTGTGACAAGAGGGGGGCAGTGTGACAGGAAAAGGATACCTGGGAAGTATTACAAGAGGGGGGCAGTGTAATGAGGGAGCACTGTGAAAGGAGGGGGACTGTTTAACAAGAGGGGGGTAGATATGACAGAAGGGGGACAGTGTGTGGGGGGCACAGTGTGAGAGGGGACAGTGTGTGGGGGGCACAGTGTGAGAGGGGACAGTGTGAGAGGGGGACAGTGTGTGGGGGGGACAGTGTGTGGGGGGGACAGTGTGTGGGGGGGACAGTGTGTGGGGGGGGACAGTGTTAGAGGGGAGAGTGTTAGAGGGGACAGTGTTAGAGGGGACAATGTGGGGGGGGGACAGTGTGGGGGGGCAGTGTTAGAGGGGACAGTGTGGGGGGGGACAGTGTGAAAGGGGGCAGTGTGTGGGGGGACAGTGTGAGAGGGGACAGTGTGAGAGGGGACAGTGTGAGAGGGGACAGTGTGAGAGGGGACAGTGTAAGAGGGGACAGTGTGAGAGAGGGGACAGTGTGTGGGGGGACAGTGTGTGGGGGGACAGTGTGTGGGGGGACAGTGTGTGGGGGGACAGTGTGAGAGGGGACAGTGTGTGGGGGGACAGTGTGTGGGGGGACAGTGTGAGAGGGGACAGTGTGAGAGGGGACAGTGTGAGAGGGGACAGTGTGTGGGGGGACAGTGTGTGGGGGGACAGTGTGAGAGGGGACAGTGTGAGAGGGGACAGTGTGTGGGGGGACAGTGTGTGGGGGGACAGTGTGAGAGGGGACAGTGTGTGGGGGGACAGTGTGAGAGGGGACAGTGTGAGAGGGGACAGTGTGTGGGGGGACAGTGTGTGGGGGGACAGTGTGAGAGGGGACAGTGTGTGGGGGGACAGTGTGAGAGGGGACAGTGTGTGGGGGGACAGTGTGAGAGGGGACAGTGTGTGGGGGGACAGTGTGAGAGGGGACAGTGTGAGAGGGGACAGTGTGTGGGGGGACAGTGTGAGAGGGGACAGTGTGTGGGGGGACAGTGTGAGAGGGGACAGTGTGTGGGGGGACAGTGTGAGAGGGGACAGTGTGTGGGGGGACAGTGTGAGAGGGGACAGTGTGAGAGGGGACAGTGTGTGGGGGGACAGTGTGAGAGGGGACAGTGTGAGAGGGGACAGTGTGTGGGGGGACAGTGTGAGAGGGGACAGTGTGTGGGGGGACAGTGTGAGAGGGGACAGTGTGTGGGGGGACAGTGTGAGAGGGGACAGTGTGTGGGGGGACAGTGTGAGAGGGGACAGTGTGTGAGGGGACAGTGTGAGAGGGGACAGTGTGAGAGGGGACAGTGTGAGAGGGGACAGTGTGAGAGGGGACAGTGTGTGGGGGGACAGTGTGAGAGGGGACAGTGTGTGGGGGGACAGTGTGAGAGGGGACAGTGTGTGGGGGGACAGTGTGTGGGGGGACAGTGTGAGAGGGGACAGTGTGAGAGGGGACAGTGTGTGGGGGGACAGTGTGAGAGGGGACAGTGTGTGGGGGGACAGTGTGAGAGGGGACAGTGTGAGAGGGGACAGTGTGTGGGGGGAGAGGTGGGTGGCCAGTGTTGTGCTTTACTTACATGAGAAGCAGCATGCTTCCTTGTCATGTCTGCACTCTGCAGGATGTCCCTCCAGGCAGCACACAGTTCACTTCCCGAATATCATTGTATCCAATGGAGAGGGGAGGGGCCTCTGACCTGAGCGTGTATTAGCAAGACTCAGAGTGTACAAGCAGAGGGAGAAACTTGTGCACTCAATCTGCTGGTCAGAGGCCCCTCCCCTCTCCATTGTACTCACTGATATTCGGGAAGTGAACTGTGTGCTGCCTGGAGGGACATCCCGCAGAGCGCAGACATCACATAGCTGCCGATCGCCCCCTTACGCCCCCCTCTCCTGTATAGTTAGATGCCAGCCAGGGGAGGTGCGGCGTCTTGGGGCCCCCCCACACTGGCAGAATTCCAGGGCCCAGTCGCAAGTGCGACTGTTGCGACCCTGAAAATTCCGCCACTGCTTTGTTGGTTCCTCCTCGGTGGCTCCTCTAGGTTGCAGCTTCTGCAGCAGCTCTCTATCTCCTCCCATCCCGCCTCTGGCCATCAGTGATGTCACGCCGCCGGGACGGGACTACGAATCGCCTTCATAGGGGGAGAGAAGCGCTGACAGGGAAGGGGCTTGTGCAGTCTGTTTAGGCTTGTGCCGGGTGCAGGAGTGCACTCGGCACATAGTTACAGTACAGCTATTAGCAGCGCCGGCTGGTGTGTATGTACTACTATGATGAAGCACACTGCCAGCACTTCATCTGCGCCCCCCTCCCTTCAGCAAATTCTATCGCCCAGGGCATCCGCCCCTTCCGCCCCTGCCTTGTACCGGCTCTGTTAGGGTGTGCACCCCAAATCTCAAACACACACTATCGGTCACTCACGATGTTCACTCAGAAAGAGAAGGGGCCAGTAAATTACATGTTTACCGGCCCCTTCCCCCACTCATCCTAAAACATCTCCGCAGCAACAGTCAGCAGGAGAGGAGGGAAGCCAGCAGCAATGCAGGGGAGGGGAAGGGGGGGAGACAGAGCAGTAGGGGGAATTTGTACTGCACAGGGTGATTAGGGTGTGCCTGGGCACACCCTGTGCGCACGCCTATGAGAAGACTTCAGATAAACAGGTACAACTTATGCAGGAGGATTTGTTTCATCCCTGTGTATTACCTGAGGCCAGTCAGTTCACTGGGTATATATAAGGGTTTACAACCACTTTAAGGAAGAAAGTGCTGCCTCCAGGTGAGCCTGTTCTTAGCTGATTTATATTGATGAAGACTCTGATAGTCTTGAGTTAGGGATTGCAGAGGTGCCTTGCCATGACAGTGTGGATTCAATATGAATTTGCAAATATATGAAATTTTGTTTCTTTTTTTCTCTTGCTGGCTAGCTTGAATGTGCTGGAGACCCCTTTATATTGTAGGTTGCCCTTCCCATGTGCACCTTTCTCCTTTTACTAGTTTCAGACCGATCTGAGCAGCTGCCATTAAAAATGAAAATAAATGTAATGCTATATGTTGTGTATAATATATACAGTATATATGTAAATGAAGGGCATGCCATACATCTGTCTTTCATACACTGATGTCGTCAGCTGGAAATGATCCATGGTTCCCGCATACAAAAAAAATACAATATTTATCCAATAATATTATTAATAAAAATAATAAAATAATAATTATTATAATAATATCAACTTTGGAAGTTTGTTATTCTTAACCTGTTCCCGACCGCCTCGCACAGATATACTGCGCCAGAAGGGCATATTAAAGCGGGGGTCCACCTATCTATCGTTTTTTTTTTTTTTGAGTTCATTCACAAACTTTTCTTCTCAGCATTACATACTCACATATTGTGTGTAATATGTCCGCCTGTGTCAGATTTCGTCAGAAAGAATAACTTATATTATTCACTGCAGGCGGTTTTCATCTTCATTGTGGGCATTTGACGCCCACAAGCATTTATTTTCTGGATGTGGTGAATGCTGTGCTCCCAGCATTCACCGCTCGGTCCCGCACATGCTCAGTGGCATCCTGGGAAGCCTGAGACTAGCTCCCAGGAGTCTGGGAGAGGCTAGAAACACGCCTACTCCCACGGGAGGAGAACCAGGAAGTGCAAAGAAGAATAGAAAAATAAAAGGTAATTACGGCGATTTAAATTTTTTTAAACGGCGTGTCAGCATCTAGGTAAGGAAGAGAATACATACAGATATTGTTCAAAATTTTGGTGGAACCCCGCTTTAACATACCTGTACTTTAAGAGGCGGCTTGCGGGCACGCGCGTGCCCGCCCGGAGCTCCGTGAGTGTGATCGCGGGTCCCGCGGGCTCGATGTCCTGCGGGGATACCCGCGATCGTCTCATGGAGAGTAAGAACAGGGAAGTGCTAATGTAAACAAGCATTTCCCCGTTCTGCCTAGTTACAGGGCACTGATCACAGCTCCCTGTAATTCGGAGCGGTGATCAGTGACGTGTCACACGTAGCCCCTCCCCCTCACAGTTAGAATCACTCCCTAGGACACACTTAACCCCTACATCGCCACCTAGTGGTTTACCCCTTCACTGCCAGTCATGTTTATACAGTAATCAATGCATTTTTAATCGCACTGATCGCTGTATAAATGTGAATGGTCCCAAAATCAGGCCAAAAGTGTCCGATGTGTTCGTCATAATGTTGCAGTCACGATAAAAATCGCCGCCATTACTAGTAAAAAAAAAATTATTAACAAAAATGCCATAAAACTATCCCCTATTTTGTAGACGCTATAACTTTTGCACAATATACGCTTATTGCGATTTTTTTTTTTACCAAAAATTTGTAGAAGAATACGTATCGGCCTAAACTGAGGAAAACTTTTTTTTATATATATTTTTTGGGGATATTTATTATAGCAAAAAGTAAAAAATATTGCTTTTTTTTCAAGATTGTCGCTCTTTTTTTGTTTATAGCGCAAAAAATAAAAACCGCAGAGGTGATCAAATACCACCAAAAGAAAGCTCTATTTGTGGGAAAATAAGGACGTCAATTTTGTTTGGGAGCCACGTCGCACGACCGCACAATTGTCAGTTAAAGCGACGCAGTGCCGAATCGCAAAAAGTGCTCTGGTTTTTGACCAGCCAAATGGTCCGGGGCTGAAGTGGTTAAAGGATTAATAAAGAGGAGGAGTGCTGCAGTATCCTTGTATTATAGGAGGTGCGGCAATTAAATTCCCGAAATTGATTTTAAAAAAAATGTTGGCTTGCATATACACTAAAAACTACTCACAAACATGTGAAAGAAAACCGCAATATAAAAAGCCTTCAGATGATGGCCATCGGTCTCACGACAACAGACTCCAGATGGTAAGGGAGAAGATTTTAAGGGTCACTGCCGGCAGTGGCCCTAAAAAAGAAGTGATGGTGCTGCCGGTGCCGTTGGTCCACAGCTATTTACATATCAATATCGCCTCTATTTACATATTAATGCCGGTTAATTACATGTAAACACAGGGTCTGCAGGTGACTCATCTGTACACGGCAATAGGACAGAGCTGAGCAGCATTAGTAACAGAACTTCACGCTGAGATATTGGGACACAGCACGGGACTAACACTTCAAGGGACAGGGGAATTTAAACAGAAATAATTGGCAAGTATGAGGCAGCTGCTTTGGGCCCCACAACAATGATAAGGGGCCCAGGGCAGCTGCCCCTTTTGCCCTGCCTTAAAAACGGTCCTGGGTACAGTGTTGCATGACCGCGCAATTGTCATTCAAAGAGTGACAGCGCTGAAAGCTGAAAATTGGCCTGGGCAGGAAGGGGGTATATGTGCCCGGTAAGCAAGTGGTTAAGAGCATCAAAAGCAGCCAACACATTTCAGGGGGAAGCCTCCCACTTCCTCAGGGCTTAAGCCTATGATTCATAATTAAACCAGAAAAAAATTTCACAAAAGGAGTTAAATTGATCTGCGGTATCAGCATAACCATGTGCAGATGAGGGTGTCTGGCTCCACACCCACTACTGACATCTGCATGCTGAAGAGGAGTGGCCACATACAGCTTCTATTGTTATAATTTCTCTTGCATGCACGTTAACCAGTATGTTTTTTCCTGCAGCTCTACCCATAGTGTCAGCAATAATTCCAAAGCATGGAGGTTCCTCTGAAGATGACATCACCAAAAACCAAGACTGTCCATCTCACGTCTCACAAGGAAACTCAATGATTTCGACATAAAAGCCAGGGAGCAAAAAAAAATGATTGCATTTACTTTTTTTGGGGGGAGTTTAGGGGTGAGGGGCATTTGTTTTATTTATTTTGAGATTAGCAATAAACACCTTACGGGTTCTAACTAGAGTTGCACTGATACCGGTATTGGTATCTGTGCCGATACCAAGTATTTGCACAAGGATTTTTGTAAATGCTCAGATGCCTGAAACCGACACCTTTGGGGTGCGATTTGATCCCATACAAAATTAATCAGCTCAAGAAGCACTGCGAAGAATTTCATGCGGTTTCCCACACTGCTCCGGTGTGACGCCAGGCTCATAGTGACTTTAATATTATTATTCTTATTTTATATTATTTTTTCTATTCTATTATTTTTCTATTCTATTCTGTTCTTTTATTTTGCATTCTGTTCTTTCCTATTCAATTCAAATTCAAATTTATTCCCTTTGAATATGAATTTATTCTATTTGAAATTCGAATTTCGGAAGATGTTTATATTCTTTTTATTCTATTCTTTTTTCTATTTCATTCCATTCTATTCCTATTCAAATCTATTCTATTTGAAATTCGAATTTCAGAAGATGGTTAAAGTCTTTCTGTTCTAATTCTTTATTTTCTATTCTATTCTATTTTATTCTAATCTATTCTTATATTTTCTTTTCTATTCATTTATTTTCTATTCTATTTTTTCTATTCTTTGATTTTCTTTTCTATTCTTTTCACTTATTTTTCTATTCTATTTTATTCTATTCAGGAAATTTGAATTTGAATCAAATTCGAAAATGGTTAAATTCGAATAGAATTTCATCTGAAATTTCGTTTCATTATTTCGGATTCATTTAACCTCTTCCCGCCCACGGTTGATCATAAGACGTCCTTGACTTTGCGGGGGTATATCTGAATGATGGATGCAGCTATAGGCATCATTCAGATATCATCTTGTTTAGCTCTTGTTTCTCTACACCATAAGAATTATCAAATTTGATTTAAATTTGTGAAACTAAAAAAAAAAAGAACGATCATAGCGGCTGTTCCACCGCTTGATCGTTCTTACGGGTGGCGAGAGGGGACCCCCCCTCCCGCCGCTCTCTGGTGCTTCTACTGGATGGTGACCATAGAGATTTGGTCCGCCGGAGTCTCTATGATCGCTCGGAGGCCGGGCGCAATGTTATGACATCACAACCGGCCTCTGCATTCAAACGAACCGCGCCGCCTCGGCTGGGAAGTCAAGATCATTTTTTTTTTAATTCAGGCTTCCCAGCCTAGAGGTGAGATGTGGCTGGAAAGCCTGAAATAAAAGTCTTATTGACCCCAGATCTCACTGTAAAGAGGACCTGTCATGCCATATTCCTATTACAAGGGATGTTTACATTCCTTGTAATAGGAATAAAAGTAATCAAAAAATATTTTTTTTAAAAAGTGTCAAGCTAAAAAAGAAAAGTAAAATTAACAATAAAAAAAAAAAAATGAAAGCGCCCCTGTCCCCGTGTGCTCGCACGCAGAAGCAAACGCATACGTAAGTCCCACCAACATATGAAAACAGTGTTCAAACTAGGGTTGTCCCGATACCGATACTAGTATCGGTATCGGCACCGATACCGAGCATTTGCCCAAGTACTTGTACTCGGGCAAATGCTCCCGATGCCTCCCCGATACCTTGACTGTCAGCTGTGATCGGCGCGTGGGGGAGTTACAAGATTCTCCCCCCGCCGGCTTTCAGCTGCTTTAGTGACATGCAGCGGTGATCGGTCACCGCTGACTGTCACTGCATCCTCCTCCGTGCCCCCTCCTTTCCTCTGTCCCTCTCAGCTGTCCCCTCCGTTCTGCTCTTATCTGTCCCTCTCAGCTGTCCCCTCCGTTCTGCTCTTATCTGTCCCTCTCAGCTGTCCCCTCCGTTCTGCTCTTATCTGTCCCCTCCGGTCTGCTCTTATCTGTCCCCTCCGTTCTGCTCTTATCTGTCCCCTCCGGTCTGCTCTTATCTGTCCCCTCCGGTCTGCTCTTATCTGTCCCCTCCGGTCTGCTCTTATCTGTCCCCTCCGTTCTCCCCCTCCGTTCCTCCGTCCTCCCCCTCCTCCTTCCTTTGTGTATGGATGGAGTCAGCTGACTCTGTCCATTCACATAACTAAAACATTGTAATCTTCTGTGATTACGATGTGTCAGTTTATGAATGGAGAGAAGCTGCTGTCTTCTCTCCATTCATTGTCAGTGCAGCTGACGCTGCAGAGAAAGGGACTGGGGAATCTCTATCCTCTGTCTCTTTCTCTGTCTCAAGGGGGAGATATCAGAGGTCTGTTAAGACCCCTGATATCTCACCAAAGCCCCCCAAAAGAGCTGATTAAAAAAAAAAACAATAAAGAATAAAAGAAATATTATTGTAAAAAATAAAAATTGTAAAAAAAAAAAAAATAACACACACATACAACGTTCACCCCCTCTCCCCCCCCCCAAAAAAAGCAAGCACTGTTAAAAAAAAAAAAAAAAAATGAAAAAAAAAACACTGTCACGTGACATTAGAAAAAAAGTATCGGTAATCGGTATCGGCGAGTACTTGAAAAAAAGTATCGGTACTTGTACTCGGTCCTAAAAAAGTGGTATCGGGACAACCCTAGTTCAAACAATGTGAGGTATCGCCACAAACGTTAGAGTGAGAGCAATAATTCTAGCCCTAGACCTCCTCTGTAACTCAAAACATGTAACCAGTAAAAAATTTTAAAGCGTTGCCTATGGGGATTTTTAAGTACCGAAGTTTGGCGCCATTCCACGAGCATATGCAATTTTGAAGCGTGACATGTTAGGTATCTATTTACTCAGCTTAACTTCATCTTTCACATTATGCAAAAAAATTGGGCTAACTTTAATGTTTTTTTTTTTAAGCGTGAAACAGTTTTTTTTCGTTTTCGAAAAATTGCTGCACAAATACTGTGCGAGAGAAAAAGTTGCAACTACCGCCACTGTATTCTCTAGGGTCTTTGCTAAAAAAAAAAAATTTATATATAATGTTTGGGGGGTTCTATGCTTGTGCGCTCCCATGCGTCATGTTTCAATTGGCCGCCCTACATGCGAGCGATGAGCGAAAGAAGTCCCTGGCTCTTTTCCGGAAAATGCGCTGCACTGAACCACAGAACCACATGGCTTGTGCAAAAAAAAAAAAACGCATTTGCTGATGCATGGGGGTGTCATTGACTATTAATGACAACTCCACATGTCTGCTAAATGGCAATGCGTTTCTCGGCATGTTCAGAAAGCATGCCATTTTGCTGACATTTCCCAACACGCATAGTTATGAACCTAGCCTCACATACACAGAAAAATGCTATTTTGAATGTTATGTGGATACATGTTATATGCGCTTTGCTATACGGAGGTGAAAAAGAGGCAATTTTTGAAAAAATTCTGTCGTTTTTCTAATTAAAAAAGCATTTTTTTTCTTCACAGGAACTGTCTTTGTTAGCAATCAGACATGTAAGGCGTGCACCGTGGTTATGACTAAGGCGCTATAGGCTGAAACGCGTCAACTGACTTAATCTGCATTTGTTCACTGTGGCTATTCAATAAAATGAAGACATTTTAAGAGCAACAACCGGAGTGCGGATCATTTTTTCTACAAGGCGCGCACTGCGGCTTGCGATAACACATCATTTCCCCTGTTTAGACCTCTGATCACCAAACCCAACAGGGCTCCTAAACAAATTGAAATTAAAAAAAAAAAAACTGTAAAAAATAATAAAAAGATAAAATAATAAAAATAAAAACTACTGACAGCGTCCATATCTCTACTGACACTGTCAATATATATATATATACACACACACATGCACACGCGCGCATATGTGTTTGAGCTTTGGGGTGCACACCCTAATGCAATAGGCAGTGCACACCTATGGTTGTGGGGCAAATGCAATGACACAGACACATCTGATGATTGTAGAGACTGATCCCTAGTGTGGACCTATCAGTAACTTTACATTTCTGCAATAATAAATTCCTGTAAATGAAAAATGGCGCAAGAAGGAGTATAGCATCATTAGAAGCAACTACTAAATATACAAAAATAATAATCGGAATTAGTAAAATAACTTCAAAGTCCATAAAAGTCTGTAATAGTCCATGTACTTTAATGGCAGCTTCTCAGTAAACTGTCAGGTACATAAAGAAACAGCAGGGGGCGCCGACTAAGTAGAGCATATAAAAATACTTTTATTAAAAAAAGACAAATGGCAATTCACTCATATGAAATAACACACCCTGAGCATTACCAACATAAGGACGTCATTTTGGAGAGATAAGCTTGAATTGTCTTTCATAAGTACATGGTATAACAGACACATATCAGGAATATGAAATGTTGGGGTATTCTTTATTACATAGTTATGTATTGTAGTCAGTCTGGTTGAAAAAAGACTTTAAAAGTATTCATACCCCTTGAAATCTTCCACATTTTGTCATGTTACAACCAAAAACATAAATGTATTTTATTGGGATTTTATGTGATGGACCAACACAAAGTGTCACATAATTGTGAAGTGGAAGGAAAATGATAAATGGTTTTAAAATTTTCTTTACAAATAAATGTGAAAAGTGTGGGGTACATTTGTATAGCGCCCCCCCCCCTCCCCCGGAGTCAATACTTTGTAGAACCCCCTTTCTCTGCAATTACAGCTGCAAGTCTTTTTGGGGATGTCTCTACCAGCTTTGCACATCTAAAGAGGGACATTTTTTCCCATTTTTCATTGCAAAATAGCTCAAGCTCTGTCAGATTAGATGAAGAGCGTCTGTGAACAGCAATTTTCAAGTCTTGCCACAGATTCTCAATGTGATTTAGGTCTGGACTGTGACTGGGCCATTCTAACGCATGAATATGCTTTGATCTAAACCATTCCATTGTAGCTCTGGCTGGATGTTTCGGGTCGTTGTTCTTCTGGAAGGTGAACCTCCCCCCCAGTCTCAAGTCTTTTGCAGACTCAAATGGGTTTTCATCTAAGATTGTCCTGTATTTGGCTCCATCCATCTTCCCATCAACTCTGACCAGCTTCCCTGTCCCTGCTGAAGAAAAGCGTCCCCACCACATTAAGCTGCCACCACCATGTTTCACGGTGGGGATGGTGTGTTCAGGGTGATGTGCAGTGTTAGTTTTCCCCCCACACATAGCGTTTTTCTTTTAGGCTAAAAAGTTCAATTTTGGTCTCCTCTGACCAGAGCACCTTCTTCCACATGTTTGCTGTGTCCTCCACATGGCTTCTCACAAACTGCAAACAGCACTTCTTATGACTTTCTTTCACCAATATATAAAGAAAACAAAGAAAAGAGCATAGGGCAGGACTTTGAATGAGGCACACGGGAGCAAATCCAAAATTCTCATTCTTTCTTTCACATCCTTCTCCCTCACTCTTTTCCACTTCTTTTAAAACTTTAACACCAGTTTCACTCACTTATCACTTATTTTTCACAGGTCCCCCTCATCTTGGGGAAAACCGTCCCATCTGCCCCCCCCTCCTACCATCACTCATCATTGTCCCTCCCATCTGTGACCCCCCTGGCATGTCGTTTGGGCTGGATATGTGTCGCCCTGATAGGCCCCCTCAGCTCCGGGATGTGGCATCTTTGGCTGGCCTGACTCACGTGGCGCCATTTTTGCAGATATATGTGTAAGTTTGTGGGTTAAGTGTACTTATGTGAGGGACATATTCTACATTGCCCACCCTTTTTTCCTGAACCCCTCAATTTTTACAATATGGTTGTTTTCCATATCCATAGGTTACCATTGCGGTTTTGCTTACGACGAGTGGCTAAAAGGTCCCGAAACGCGTAGAGCTTACAACTACCGATAGGTGTACCCAATTCATAATCATGTATTGATGTTCCATCTTTATCTGTGTTTTCCTTTGTAACCCTTCCCAATTGACACTTTAATGTGTCACATATTTCCATATCATTTGTGTTTCTCAGATATTTAATTTTTCATGTATTTGCAAACAAGTCCTTGTTGGAATGTATATCTTGATGAAAAATAGAGTATTATTATTAGCTATGTGCAATAATACTATGTAAATATATGATCATTTTGAATAAATTAAAACCTGCTTTTTACTAAAATTTTGCATTTGCTCCCGTGTGCCTCATTCAAAGTCCCGCCCTTTGCTCTTTTCTTTGTTTTCTTTATATATTGAACCGGGATGGAGGAGGGGATTTGACTACATCCTCATTTAAAGTCCTAATTGCTCTCTTGTTTTTATTTCTTTCTCCAATGTCTTTCTTCTTGTCACTCTTCCATAAAGGGCAGATTTGTGGAGAACACGACTAATAGTTGTCCTGTGGACAGATTCTCCCACCTGAGCTGTGGATCTCTGCAGCTCCTCCAGAGTTACCATGGACCTCTTGGCTCTTCTCTGATGAATGTTCTCCTTGCCTGGCCGGTCAGTTTAGGTGGACGCCATGTCTTGGTAGGTTTGCAGTTGTGTCATACTCTTTCCATTTTCGGATGATGGATTGAACAGAGCGCCGTGAGATGTTCAAAGCTTGGGAGATTTTTTTTGCCCAACCCTGCTTTACACTTCTCCACAACTTTATCCCTGACCTGTCTGGTGTGCTCCTTGGCCTTCATGATGCTGTTTTTTCACTAAGGTTCTCTAACAAACCTCTGAGGGCTTCACAGAACAGCTGTATTTATACTGAGATTAAATTACACACAGGTGGACTCTATTTACTAACTAGGTGACTTCTGAATTCAATTGGTTCCACTAGATTTTAGTTAGGGGTATCAGAGTAAAGGGGGCTGAATACAAATGCCCCCCCCCCCCCCCCTACACGTTTCACATATTTATTTGTAAAAAATGTGGAAAAACATTTATCATTTTCCTTCCACTTCACAATTATGTGACACTTTGTGTTGGTCTATCATATAAAATCCCAATAAAATACTTTTACGTTTTTGGTTGTGAAAAAATGTGGAAAACTTCAAGGGGTATGAATACTTTTGAAGGCACTGCATGTGGTGCATGTACGGTACCCCCTGTAGAATCTGTAAGAGCTTGTTCACACCACAATCACTGCATATTACTTGCAATAAATGGACTTGTGTCTTTTTTTAACCAGACTAACTACAATATTTCAAGGGATATGAATACTTTTTCAAGGCACTGTACATTTGTACAAGAGTATTGCTAGGAAAGAGGGGAAAACTATTTTTTTTTTTTTGGAGAAGACACATGAAAAGTGGCTTCTGCTAAGGAGTTCTTCTTTAAAGTGGTTCTAAAGCTGAATGTTTTTTTTACCTGCATTCTAAGCATGAAAGGTAAAAAAACCTTCTGTGTCAAAGAATCCACCCCCCACCCTTATACTTACCTGGGCCCATTCCCGATCCAGCGCTGTGCATGAGAGCAGAGGATCTCGCACCTCCATCCCTCCTTACGATCCCGGCCCCTTACCATGTGATCAGCTGTCAGCCAATGACAGCTGATCATGTGATGTAAACAGAGGATCGGTAATCGTGAGAAGAAAAAAAGCAGATCGCCGGCTTCTGTTTGAAGGGACATCGGTCCCGAAAAGATGCCTCATCTGTGCCCACAAGTGCCGCCTGCAAGTGCCACCTGCCAGTGCCACAAATCAGTGCCCACAGTGCTCCCAATCAGTGCCCACAGTGGTAAGTGCCAGTAATCAGTGCCACCTATCAATGCCCACAGTGCCACCTATCAATGCCCACCAGTGGTGCCAATCGGTGCCTCATCAGTGCCACCTAGCAGAGCTGCCTATCAGTGTCACATACCAGTGCCGCCCGATAGGTACCCATCACTGCCACCCATCAGTGCCCATCACGGCCACCCATCAGTGCCCATCAGTGCCAGCTATCAGTGCCACCTATTAGTGCCCTTCAGTGCCACCTATCAATGCCCTTCAGTGCCACCCATCAGTGCCACCCATTACTGCCACCCATCAGTGCCCACCAATGCCACCTATCAGTGCCCACCAGTGCCACCTCATCAGTGCACACCAGTGCTGCCTATTAGTGCCCATCAGTGCAGCCTATCAGTGCCATCAGTGTAGCTTCTTTACATCAATGAAGGAGAAAAATTACCTGTTCGAAAACTTTGATGACAAAATATAAAACGGTTTTGTGTTTTTTATATAAAAATCAGTCTTTTTTAATTTTTTAACAAAGAATAGAAAACCCAGGGGTGATCAAATACCACCAAAAGAAAGCTCTATTTGTGGGGAAAAAAATGATAAAAATGTAATTTGGGTACAAAGAGTGACAGCACTGAAAGCTGAAAATTGGTCTGGGCAGGAGGGGGGTTTAGGTGCCCAGTAAGCAAGTGGTTATTTTATTGGAAAAAAGTCACTTTACGTGAACCTGTGACTTGTCGCACATGAATTCATTGCACAAATATGTTGGCAGATCAGAGGGATTTGTGAAATGTTTTTTTCTTTATTTGCCTAGCCAAAAAAAAAAAAATCATTACAATCTACAAAGTCAAGGTTGGTTAGTTTGGGCCAAGAAAACGGTCACCTCGCCCTGTCCCCATCTACACTGTTCAGGATGTGATGTTCTATCAATATGATCTTCCTTTCCCTTTACAAATTAAAATCAGCAAATATCATCTAAATCTATTCATCTTGTACACTCACCGGCCGCTTTATTAGGTACAGTTTCTAGTAACGGGTTGGACCCCTTTTTGCCTTCATTCTTGGTGGCATAGATACAACAAGGTGTTGGAAACGTTCCTTAAACATTGATGATGTCACATCTATTTTTTCAGGGTAATATCCGGGATTACAGTATAAAGGCATTTGGTGCACATAAAGCAAATATATTTAAATGAACGTTTTAGTGCCGGCGGTTCGGCTTTAGCTGTGGGACCTGATATTATCTGTCAGTTTTTTTTATTACTGTCTGTTTCCCTTACTTCCTGGTCCTATATGACCAGGGAAGCAAATAGGGTGGGGTTGCAATTGTCACCAGGACGGGAGAACACAGACAGCAATACATTTAAACATAGGGTGTCAACTTACTGTATATAATTGCACAGATTGTCTAGCCTAGATTGGATGGGCTCCAATGTACAGTGGCCTGCTACTGCCATGAGGAATGCTTTGAGATGGTTCATTCTTGAAAGTTCCACCTTTAGTCATTAAAAAGCCGTCCCGGAACATCATTTAATGCCTTTGCCTAGGCTGAGTTGATGCCACCAGTTTTCTGCAGGCAGGAGGAAACATTTCCTCAGTCTCCTCTCTGCTGGTGATCACTCAGGCTGTACATTGTTACAAGGTGAGAGGCTGCAGCGGGGGGGCTGATCTGTGTCATACATTCGCAAACACAATCAAGAACTGCACCAATTAGGATTGTGCCATTGCCGGAAATAGCCGCCGATTTGACATGTCAAATCGCATGTCAAATCGCACCAGTGTGAACCGGAGCTAAAGATTACCTCCACTTTTGTTGAGAAAAAAACAACAGAAGCACTCCCCTCTGGGTGATCTCTGTACTTTGTTGCAGATTCCTACCTTTTGTTATTCTGGAGAAATAACTTCTTGTTTCTCTGTGTCCATGTGCAAAGTGAATGGGAATGGGAGTCATTTTATAATTATTAATCAGCTGCTGCACCTGCAGGGCTCTAAGGAGGAAAGTGGCAGGATCTGCATCCCTTTAGACATGATTTCCCTTTGGGAGTATCTTACAAACAATGACATTTTATTTGCAGGAGAGGCCCAAAATCTGACTTGTATCTTAGTGCAGACATCTGGGAAAATCAGTGAGCCAATCACACAAGCAGAAAATTACATTTCTGGGGGGGCGCTCTGTATACCATCTTTGTACAGAATGCTTCCAGGTGGCCATATTGCATTTTACAGAAAATTACAGCGGCTGCAGATTGAAAAGGAATGGTCATTTTGTTAACCCCTTGGCACAGGGCGCACGGAAATATGCAGCCTTTCGGCGCCTGGTCCTTGGTGCTGAGAGGCTGCATATTGCATGAATTGCAGTCAATACAGCTGTGCTGAGAGCGTGCGTCCTGCACAATCCTGGCACAGTTACCAGCACCTAATCGCAAGCAACGATTGGGAGTTTTCAGATCATGTGACCGACGTGACAGCCAAACATATCGGTCAGTGCTCAGACCATACTCGGCACACTGCATCAAATTGGTCTGCATGGCTGTCGTCCCAGAAGGAAGCCTCTTCTAAAGTTTGCTGAAGACAAGCAGACTAAGGACATGGATTACTGGGATTACATGTCCGATGAGACCAAGATAAACGTATTTGGTGTCAAGCATGCGTGGTGGCAACCAGGTGAGGAGTACAAGTGTGTCTTGCCTACAGTCAAGCATGGTGGAGGAAGTGTCATGGTCTGGGGCTACATGAGTGCTGCCGGCACTGGGGAGCTACAGTTCATTGAGGGAACCATGAATGCCAACATGTACTGTGACATACTGAAGCAGAGCATGATCCCCTCCCTTCAGAGACTGGGCCGCAGGGCAGTATTCCAACATGATAACGACCCCAAACACACCTCCAAGACCACCACTGCCTTGATAACGAAGCTGAGGGTAAAGGTGATGGACTGGCCAAGCATGTCTCCAGACCTAAACCCTATTGATCATCTGTGGGACATCCTCAAACAGAAGGTGGAGGAGCGCAAGGTCTCTAACATCCACCATCTCCGTGATGTCATCATGGAGGAGTGGAAGAGGACTCCAGTGACAACCTGGGAAGCTCTGGTGAACTCCATGCCCAAGGGGGTTAAGGCAGTGCTGGAAAATAATGGTTGCCACACAAAATATTGACACTTTGGTCCCAATTTGGACATTTTCACTTTCATCCTCAAAGAGTTCTCTGCCATTAGGTGCCATGTTGAACTTCCAGTGACCAGTATGAGAGAGTGAGAGCGATAACACCAAATTTAACACACCTGCTCCCTCTTCACACCTGAGACCATGTAACACTAACGAGTCACATGACACCGGGGAGGAAAAATGGCCAATTGGTCCCAGTTTGGACATTTTCACTTAGGGGTGTACTCACTTTTGTTGCCAGCGGTTTAGACATTAATGGCTGTGTGTTGAGTTATTTTGAGGGGACAGCAAATTTACACTGTTATACAAGCTGTACACTCACTACTTTACATTGTAGCAAAGTGTCATTTCTTCAGTGTTGTCACATGAAAAGATAGAATAAAATATGAACAAAAATGTGAGGGGTGTACTCACTTTTGTGAGATACCGTATGTGAACTGGCTCCATAGAAAGCCAGTTTGGTTCATGTCATGTAAATCAGGCGCGGTTCAAAACGCAACAACAAATCTGGGTCACACTCTGTGATATGACTCAGAAGGAATTCCTACCTTGGAAGTATTACTCCATGTAATTAATGCCACCCTTCCCTATGGCTCATTTTATGATATCCTTATTTGGTGATAATGAACCAAACGCTCAATCCGTTCTCGTTCTTCCTGTTACGTGAAAAAACATTAGTACCAATTTATTGTCCACTGGCAACCTATCCGCCATCCGCATTCAGACTGGTGTGTATACCACACTGACACGGAGAAGAGTGTAAGTAACCAAAATGTTTGTTTTTTGGGGCATTGGAAGTTATAATGATTTAGGATGTTTGTGGAAACAATTGTAGCAATCAGATTAGCAACATTTGCTTTGGAATTATTTTGTGATATTTCTACAATGTATCATGTTTGTTGCAGCTTTGATCACAATTTTGAAAAGTTTGTCTTTAGCTGATTATGGCACAAAAGGAGGTTTCTTGTTTATTATTATTATTTATCATTACTATTTTTTCCCTCCAGTAGATCCCCCCCCCCTTGACCGGTCATGCGTCACTGTACACAAATTCAATTTATGTCTTTTTTCCCAAGTAGAGCTTTCTTTTGGTGGTATTTGATCACCTCTGGTCTATTTTGACTATAAACAACAACAAAAAAAGACAAAAAAATGGAAAAGAGGAATCAAAAAAAGAACATCACATCCCAATTAATAGAATAAATGAAGAAATAAGGGGCTGGAGGCAACAGGCCTCGGGACTTTTAAGGTATTGTATATATTATATATTGTTTAGGAATATCAATTCACCAAATGACATTGAATAAAACATATACATTTTAATACAAATATTAAAAAAAAACATGAGACAAATTTGAATAAAAATTCAATTATTCCACTGAGATATGATGCATAAATAATATCACTTTCTCAACATGTTTCGCTTGGCAGAGCTTCCTCAGGAGACTTTGGGTCTGGCATATATTATGCTATAAATAGCAAAAGATTTGATAAACGCACATGTATGCTATAGGTTACAAAAGATTTGATAAACGCTCATGTTTTAACATCAGCGTTTATCAAATCTTTTGTTATTTATAGCATAATAGATGCCACACCCAAAGTCTCCTGAGGAAGCATCATATCTCAGTGGAATAATTGAATTTTTAATTCAAATTTGTCTCATTTTTTTTAAATATTTGTAATAAAATTTATATGTTTTATTCAATGTCATTTGGTGAATTGATATTCCTAAACAATATATAATATATACAACACCTTTAAAGTCCCGAGGCCTGTTACCTTCAGCCCATTTCTTGATTTAACAAAAAAAGACAGACAATTAAAAAAAAAAAACAAAAAACAAAAAAACAATATTTTTTTACATTCTGCTATAAAACATATCCAATACATTTTTTTTAAAAAGATTAAAATTCTTCATAAATTTAGGCCACATATTCTTGGTAAATAAAATCCCAATAATCGTATATTAATTGGTTTGCGCAAAAGTTATAGAGTCTAAAAACGACGGGATATATCCTGGAATTTTTTTTATACTAGTATTGGCAGAGATCAGCGACTTATAGAGGGACTGTGATATTGCGGTGGACAATCTGACACTTTAGACACTTTTGTGGGAACCAGTGACACTAATACAGTGATCAGTGCTAAAAAATATGCTTGTCCCCTACCCAGAAGTGCCAGGTGCTAGGTACGTGATCTAAGGAAGTAATATCACCAGCACACCAGGATCTCCAAAAATTGGTCCAAAACTTTAACTCTAGGTACGTGATCTGGCGCAGGAGAGCCACTCTGTTGCTATACTCTTACATGAGGCGGTCGCAAAGCGGTTATACAGAATTTCTGTAGCGTCAACAGTTTGCACAGCACTTTACAATTCAAAGGGAGACAGTCCAGTTACAATACAATTCAGTACAAGAAGTTTGGGATTGCCCTGCTCCGGAGAGCTTACAATTATTCTTATGCCGCGTACACACGATCGCACATTCCGACAACAAAATCCATGTTTTTTTTCCGACGGATGTTGGCTCGAACTTGTCTTGCATACACGCGGTCACACAAATCTTGTCAAGAACGCGGTGACGTACAACACGTACGACGAGCCGAGAAAAATGAAGTTCAATAGCCAGTGCGGCTCTTCTGCTTGATTCCGAGCATGCGTGGAACTTTGTGCGTCACAATTGTGTACACACGATCGGAATTTCCGACAACGGATTTTGTTGTCCGAAAATTTGAGATCCAGATCTCAAATTTTGTGTGATGGAAATTCCAATGGAAAATGTCCGATGGAGTCTACACACAGTCAGAATTTCCGACAACAAGCTCCCATTGAACATTTTCCGTCATAAAATCCAACCGTGTGTAGCCTCCATCGGACATTTTCCATCGGAATTTCCGCATTACATTGTATAAGTTGCTTATAAATATGATTTATTAATAATCAGGAAATATCATAGTATGCAGTTTTCTTTTTTGTATCAAGATCTTGTGGGGTTTCCTGTGGTTTTCAATCAAAATAAAATGGGGTTGTTTGCCTTCCTCTGGATCAACTGTGGGTATAGGATTGGGTAAATGGGATTGTTTGATATTATTTTTTAATTAATTTATTTATTTTTATGGTTGAACTAGATGGACTTGTGTCTTTTTTCAACCTAACTATGTAATTATGTAAAAGAAATGAAATTATAATAAGGCCTCTTTCACATGGGCGCCTCTGCGAAGCTGGATCCAGTTGCTCAGCGGGGGATCTCTCTGCTAATCCTCACTGAGCAGGCGTATGGCCGGTCTGTGTCTGCTCTGCTATGCAGAGCGGACATGGACACAACCAGTTCTTGTCTATGGGGCAGTCGGATGGAAACGCACTGCCTGTTTGTTTCCATCCAATGCCATCGGATTTGATCCACCAGACGGATGGGGAATAGGTCCCCCATCCATCTATTTTTGGCGGCCAGGATTGGATGTCGGCGTGTTGTCCGCTGACATCCACCACTCCATAGAAGAAACTGTAGGGTCCGATCAGGTCCGCCTGAAAAACTGACTGCCGGACCTGATTGAATTGCCCATGTGAAAGGAGCCTCAAGGCAAAACATTTTTTTTACATTTTGGATAGGGTGGAGAGGGATTAGAACCCCTGTTAAGCTTTTATTGCTGTCTGTGCCCCCGTTAAGGAGATTCACCCTCTTTGTCCTGTTTACCGGTATCATTGATTCATCGAAAATGAAAGAAAATCTCAAATTTTGAGTTGTTACCAGAACTGGAATAGAGCAGAAATCTTCCAATGGGACACTCATTTTGGTGACAACCCCAGGGATTCCCTCACTTTGGAGGGGTTTCCGCTCACTTCCTGTTTTGTCTATGGGATGGGAAATGAAGAGAAATCTCTCCAATGGAATGTAGATGGCAAAAAAAAACCTGACAAGGTTACAACCCTGCCCAAATAAGCCCTAGTTAAAGTCCTTGTAGGTCTTATTTTCAGGGTAGCGCTTATTTTCAGGGAAACAGGGTAGGGCTTGTTTGGGGGGTAGGGCTTATATTGCAGCCCTCACTGACAATCATGCTAGGTCTTATTTTCAGGGAAACAGGGTATATATATATATATATATATATATATATATATATATATATATATATATATATACACATATACAGTATATCACATAAGTGAGTACACCCCTCACATTTTTGTAAATATTTTATTAAATCTTTTCATGTGATATATATATATATATATATATGTACAGTTTTTTTTTCTTTATTTATGCATTTCTAGTTGTTTAGTTTATTATAATTTAGCATTCTTTTGTATTTGTTTTTTTTTCTATTTGTTTTTCTTTTCTATTTTTTCCATATTTTGCCATTGATCACTATTTGTGCACATTTCTATTTTTATTTACAGTTTTAAATTATTTTTTTACTGTCTTCTTTGTTTATGGAAACAAAAATAATGATATACAGTGGGACCTCGGATTACGAGCATAATCCGTTCCAGGAGTATGCTCGTAATCCAAAGCACTTGCATATCAAAGCGAGTTTTCCTATTGAAGTCAATGGAAACGAAAATAATTAGTTCCCCATTGACTTCAATGGGATGCAATACCGCATGTGGCCAGAGGCGGGGGCGCTGGAGAGCCTCGGAAATGGCCGAAAAGGCCCGAGCACACTTCGACTGATCGCGGCAAACCTCGGAAAGACTCCGTTCACGAGCCTTTCTGAGGTTTACCGAGGTCAGCCAAACTGTCCTCAGACCTTTCCGTGCATTTCCGAACGCCGACGATTGGCGCTGTTCGGCTCCGGCGCCCCCCACCTCAGGCCAAAAGCAGTACTGCAAACCGCCTTTGGCCTGAATCCTGCTCATTTTGCGAGACAACACTCGCAAACTGAGTTAGCATTTTTAGAAATACAGTGCTCGTTTTGCAAAACGCTTGTTAACTGCGTTACTTGCAAACCGAGGTTCCACTGTAATGGTATGATACAGTGGAACCTTGGATTATGAGCATAATCTGTTCCAGGAGAATGCTTGTAATACAAAGCACTCGCATATCAAAGCGATTTTCCACATAGAAGTCAATGGAAACGAAGATAATTTGTTTTGCATTGACTTCTATTGCATGCAATACCACATGTGGCCAGAGGTGGGGGGCACCAGAGAGCCTCAGAAATGCTCGGGGACAGCTCGGCTGAACTCAGAGACCCTTGGAAAGGCTCTGAGACACTCGGGAACTGAGTATTTCTGAGTGTTTCCGAGTACTTCCGAATGGCTCCGAACCGCTCCTAGAGTCACCGGCGCCCCCGCACCTCTGGCCAAATGTGGTACTGCACGCCACAATTAGCTTGAATTCTGCTCATTTTGCGAGACAACACTCACAAACCGAGTCAGAATTAAAAAAAAAAAAGTTGCTCATCTTTCAAAACACTCGTTAACCGCGTTACTCGTTAATCAAGGTTTCACTGTAGTTTAATCAGGTTTAGACGTAACGTGTTAGTGTGATATACAGTAGCTTTATTTTTAATTTTAACATTATTTTTACTTTTTTTATTTTAAACAACAACAACAAAATAAAAAGATATACTGTAATAGTAAGATTGTAAGAGTGATTGTAACAGTGTGGAGTCACCTGAGCCAGAGCATTGGTTCCCGGTCACAAGAAGCTGTTTTGCGGTGGAGTGTGGTGGTTGTTTTCCTTTTCAAATGAAAAATAGGGCTAATGAGGGTTTTTTTTTTTATAAAAGATCCAGGACACGTCTGTAACCCTCAGGAGCCATTGAAGGTTCATTGTCCCCTCAAAAAACACCCTAATTTTGCCATCTCCTTTGACTCCACTGCATCAGGGAAATGTCGCTCATCCCTAATTTATTATTGTTTTCTTCTTCATTTCAGGTTAGGAGGCAGTGAGAAGATGCTGCGGGTGTGCACGACCTTTCTCCTTATTCTGGGTACTTTGCTTTTTAAGTACTTTGAAGTAAAAACTTGTTTTATGATACTCTGATTCCAGCATGTAATTTCATTACTTAACTTTATTTTATATCTGTGTTAATCTGTAGTGCTGAGCGCTCTGCTTGTCCAGGGTAACAGAATACACACAGGTAAGTTACTTACTAAACTGCTATGTCAGCAGTTTTGGCTTTACATATGCTTAAAGAGCTTGGTTACATTTACGGTGCCACTTTTTCTTAGGGCAGGTGACAAGCGGCTGGGAGGCGAAATGTAAGCTCTTGGATGCTTGTTTTAACCCTTGAAATCTTGCAGCACCATAGCACAACTGTGTGCTTCTGTGTGGTTGACTTAATTTACTTTAATGGGTCACAGTTGGTGGTGGTACTGCCTGCCTATGCGACATGGGGTAAAAATGTCGCCATGGCATGTGGGGCACCCCGGCCTGGCTGGCATGTTACATAGTTAGTAAGGTTGAATAAAGACACCAGTCCTTCCGGTTCAACCTGAGTGAGCGCCCACAATTGTCCCCATCAAGATGCCCATCCACTATATTATTATTTTTTTATATATATTTAATGTACCCATGTAGCGCCATCAATCTACACAGCGCTCCACACACACCCACACCGGTCCCCACCCCCAAGGTGTCCACAATCCAAGGTCCCCAACTCACACCCATACACCAGGGCCAATTTTGGTCAGAAGCCAATTACCTTAACAGCATGTCTTTAGAGTGTGGGAGGAAACCAGAGTACCCGGAGAAAACACCACGCAGGCACAAGGAGAACATGCAAACTCCAGGCAGGTAGGTGCCACTACACCACTGTGCTGCCCATGTTAGTTTAAGGTGAGCAGCCAGGGGAAGAGGGGTGGCAGTAAAACCTCTTCCTTAACTGCTTGCTGACCACCGGCCATCAATTGACGGCCAGGCGGCGCAGCTCTCGTGGCGGGCGGGCGTCATATGACAGCCTCGCTTTCCCAGCCCACCAGGGGGTGCGCGCACGGCGATCGCGCGTGCCCGCCGTGTCACTGGGCACCCGGTGCGCGTGCCCGGCGGCCGCGATGTCCACCGGGCACCCGCGATTACCGGTAACACAGCAGGACCGTGGATCTGTGTGTGTAAACACACAGATCCACGGTCCTGTCAGAGGAGAGGAGACCGATGATGTGTTCCCAGTACAGAGGAACACCGATCGGTCTCCTCCCCTAGTGAGTCCCCGCCCCCTACAGTTAGAATCATTCCCTAGCAACACAGGTAACCCCTTGATCACCACCTAGTGTTAACCCCTTCCCTGCCTGTCACATTTATACAGTAATCAATGCATTTTTATAATACGGATCGCTGTATAAATGTGAATGGTCCCAAATATGTGTCAAAAGTGTCCGATATGTCCGCCGCAATATCGCAGTCACAATAAAAATCGCAGATCGCCGCCATTACTAGTAAAAAAATATAAAAAAATAAAAATGTTATAAATCTATCCCCTATTTTGTAGATGCTATAACTTTTGCGCAAACCAATCTATATACGCTTATTGCGATTTTTTTTACCAAAAATATGTACAAGAATACATATCGGCCTAAACTGAGAAAAAAATTTGTTTTAAATAAAAAAAATTGGATATTTATTTATATTTATTTATATTATTTATCGCAAAAGGTAAAAATTATTGTGTTTTTTTGTAAACTTGTCACTCTTTTTTTGTTTATAGCGCAAAAAATAAAAACCGCAGAGGTGATCAAATACCACTAAAAGAAAGCTCTATTTGTGGGGAAAAAATGATAACAATTTTATTTGGGTACAGTGTTGTATGAACGCGCAATTGTCATTCAAAATGTGACAGCGCTGAAAGCTGAAAAATGGCTTGGGCAGGAAGGGGGCAAAAATGCACTGAATTGAGGTGGTTAACCACTTATCCCCCTCCCCCCCTACAGACAAGGCCTAAGGGCTTACACTCTTGATCTTATTGACCATTAGGTTAAAATGGTCCATCCAGATACTTCCTCCAATAAGACCTGGGTTCCAGTACTACTTGGCATCAGAAGGTATCCACCACAACAGACCAAGATAGAACACAGAGAGCACAAGCCATAGTGTAGTAGCACATAACACGGCGCTTTATTAAGGCTTCATTCACATACTGTATATGGAAATTGGATGTGTTTTGAACTGCATTTGATTTAAATGACATGTGAACCAAACTGGCTTTCTATGGAGCCAGTTCACATAGAGTATCTCACAAAAGTGAGTACACCCCTCACATTTTTGTAAATATTTTCTTCTATCGTTTCAAGTGACAACACTGAAGAAATGACACTTTGCTACAATGTAAAGTAGTGAGTGTACAGCTTGTATAACAGTGTCAATTTGCTGTCCCATCATCAATCCCGATGCCCACCACACTGCCAGACTCGAAAAAGAAAAAAAAAAAAAGCTCCGCTCACGCTGAAGGCTCTCAGCGCCTGCCAGCTCTGTCGTCTGACAGTTCTTAAATAACCAAGGAGCGGGGCCACATGGCACCGCCCCCTTGCTATGCCATTGACCGCCATCCCCTATTTTTTACCTCCCCCCTACAGCCACAAGTGTAGGGCCAAAGCACCTTGTCCCTATGTTGATGGGGACAAGGGCCTCTTCCTCACAACCCTGGCTGGTGGTTGTGGGTGTCTGAGGGCGGGGGGCTTATCGGAATCTGGAAGCCCCCTTTAACAAGGGGGCCTGCAGATCCCAGCCCCCCCCATGTGAATGAGTATGAGGTACATTGTACCCTTACTCATTCACCAAAAAAGTGTCAAAGAGAAATAAAAACACAGAGACAGTTTTTGACATGTCCTTTACTATATAAAAAAAAAAAAAACAATGTCCACTGGTGTAGATTCATCATCAATCATGACGCCCAAAGCTACCGCTGACTCGAAAAAAAAAAGAAAAGCTCCGCTCGTGTCGAAGGCTCCCAATGTTTGCCAGTTGCAACGCCATTGATCACCATCGCCATGTGGTCAACAAGACCTAAGAGCTTATACTCAAATTGGAGAGCTAAATCTACACTTTTTCTTGCAGATAAACGATGCCCTTTACTGCACCAGGTGTGGAAGGAGTGTGGAAGTACTTGTCCAAGGAACTGTCACAACATAGATTACCCTCCACCGTTCTGTGGGCTGGTATGCGAGTCCGGATGTTTCTGCCGCCATCCCTTCATGTTTCTAAATGAGAAGTCCCGCGTTTGTGTTCTGAGGAAGCAATGCAAGCGGATCTATGCCCACACTAGACCGTAATCCTCTGTGATACTAATGGTGAATCTTTTCATGACCTCCAAGCACAAAACCCATTAAAGTGGACCTGTCATCAGATTTATTTCTTCCTATGTTTTTTTGTAGGGCAAAAATATAGACATATATATAGCTGTGCTCATAAGTTTACATACCCTGGCAGAATTTATGATTTCTTGGCCATTTTTCAGAGAATATGAATGATAATACAAAAATTTTTCTTTCACTCATGGTTAGTGTTTGGCTGAAGCCATTTATTATCAACGATCAGCTGTGTTTACTCTTTTTAAAATCATAATGGCAACAGAAACTACCCAAATAACCATGATCAAAAGTTTACATACCCCAGTTCTTAATACCGTGTATTGCCCCTTTAACATCAATGACAGCTTGAAGTCTTTTGTGGTATTTGTGGATGAGGCTCTTTATCTTCTCAGATGGTAAAGCTGCCCATTCCTCTTGGCAAAAAGCCTCCAGTTCCTGTAAATTCTTAGGCTGCCTTGCATGAACGGCACGTTTGAGATCTCCCCAGAGTGGCTTAATGATATTGCGGTCAGGCGACTGAGATGGACACTCCAGAACCTTCACTTTATTCTGCTGTAGCCAATGACAGGTCTATTTGGCCTTGTGTTTTGGATCATTGTCATGTTGGAATGTCCAAGTACGTCCCATGTGCAGCTTCCTGGCTGATGAATGCAAATGTTCCTCCGGTATTTTTTGATAGCATGCTGCGTTCATCTTGGAAACAATTTTGACCAAACTTCCTGTGCCTTTGTAGCTCACACATCCCCAATACATCAGCGATCCACCTCCGTGTTTCACAGTAGGGAAGGTATACCTTTCATCATAGGCCTTGTTGACTCCTCTCCAAATGTAGCGTTTATGGTTGTGGCCAAAAAGCTAAATTTTGGTCTCATGACTCCAAATGACTTTGTGCCAGAAGGTTTGAGGCTTGTCTCTGTGCTGTTTGGCGTATTGTAAGCGGGATACTTTGTGACATTTGCGTAGTAATGGCTTTCTTTTGGTGACTCGACCATGCAGCCCATCTTTCTTCAACTGCCTCCTTATTGTACATCTTGTACTGTATTGTACAGCCACACCACATGTTTTCAGAGAGTCCTGTATTTCACCTGAAGTTATTTGTGGGGTTTTTCTTTGCATCTCAAACAATTTTCCTGGCAGTTGTGGCTGAAATTTTAGTTGGTCTACCTGACCGTGGTTTGGTTTCAACAGAACCCCTCATTTTCCACTTCTTGATTAGAATTTGAACACTGCTGATTGGCATTCTCCATTTCTTGGATATCTTTTTATATCCCTTACTTGTTTTTTACAGTTCAACTACCTTTTCCCGCAGATCCTTTGACAATTCTTTTGCTTTCCCCATGACTCAGAATCCAGAAACATCAGTGCAGCACTGGATGAAAGATGCAAGGGTCTGTCAGGACTCCACAAACTAGGGTTGTCCCGATACCACTTTTTTTAGGACCGAGTACAAGTACCGATACTTTTTTTCAAGTACTCGCCGATACCGATTACCGATACTTTTTTTCTAATGTCACGTGACAGTGTTTTTTTTTTCATTTTTTTTTTTTAACAGTGCTTGCTTTTTTTGGGGGGGGGGGAGGGGGTGAACGTTGTATGTGTGTGTTATTTTTTTTTTTTTTACAATTTTTATTTTTTACAATAATATTTCTTTTATTCTTTATTGTTTTTTTTTTTAATCAGCTCTTTTGGGGGGCTTTGGTGAGATATCAGGGGTCTTAACAGACCTCTGATATCTCCCCCTTGAGACAGAGAAAGAGACAGAGGATAGAGAATCCCCAGTCCCTTTCTCTGCAGCCTCAGCTGCACTGACAATGAATGGAGAGAAGACAGCAGCTTCTCTCCATTCATAAACTGACACATCGTAATCACAGAAGATTACAATGTTTTAGTTATGTGAATGGACAGAGTCAGCTGACTCCATCCATACACAAAGGAAGGAGGAGGGGGAGGACGGAGGAACGGAGGGGGAGAACGGAGGGGACAGATAAGAGCAGACCGGAGGGGACAGATAAGAGCAGACCGGAGGGGACAGATAAGAGCAGACCGGAGGGGACAGATAAGAGCAGAACGGAGGGGACAGCTGAGAGGGACAGATAAGAGCAGAACGGAGGGGACAGCTGAGAGGGACAGAGGAAAGGAGGGGGCACGGAGGAGGATGCAGTGACAGTCAGCGGTGACCGATCACCGCTGCATGTCACTAAAGCAGCTGAAAGCCGGCGGGGGGAGAATCTTGTAACTCCCCCACGCGCCGATCACAGCTGACAGTCAAGGTATCGGGGAGGCATCGGGAGCATTTGCCCGAGTACAAGTACTTGGGCAAATGCTCGGTATCGGTGCCGATACCGATACTAGTATCGGTATCGGGACAACCCTACCACAAACTCAATGATCTTTTACACATACACACTAATTACAAGCCAACAGATCACAGGTGAGGACGGTTACCTTTAATAGCCATTCAAACCCCTTTGTGTCAACTTGTGTGCATGTTATCAGGCCAAAATCACCAGGGTATGTGAACTTTTGATAATGGTCATTTGGGTAGTTTCTGTTGCCATTATGATTTAAAAAGAGTAAACACAGCTGATTGATAATAAATGGCTTCAGCCAAACACTAACCATGAGTGAAAGAAAAGTTTTTGTGTTATCATTCATATTCTCTGAAAAATGGCCAAGAAATCATAAATTCTGCCAGGGTATGTAAACTTATGAGCACAACTGTACCTATGTGATTGTATAGAGCTGAAACTTTGCCAGTGCAGTATATCGACATCATTGCCCCTACAGACTATCACTTGGGAAGCATGAAAAACAAATCACATTATTATCAGTGTACTGTCATCTTAACATTTATTGCTTGCTTCAGTAAAATTATATAAATCATGATTAGTTTGTGGCAAATGTTTAAAGGTCGGGTTATCGTGACCTGACTCTGAGAGAGTTTATCTAGGAACAGGTCCCAGCCACCCTTCTCATTACACAATCGCATACAAAGCATATCTGATATCTGGACAGCTGAATTTTGATTAAAAATAAATCTTTTTACTTTGTATAAAATACGACTTCTTCTGTCTGGAATAGTCCATGATGTCTGAGATGGAAACTGAAGACTTAACACAGCTACATAATTATTATTATTATTATTATTATTAACCTCCCTGGCGTTTTATATTGTAGGTCTGTAATTCTTAGCAATAACACACTTAAATCTGTCCAAACAAGAGTCTAGCAGATATCCCGGGTATGATGAAGTTTGAAACACAAAATCATAAATTATAATATAATAAATAACTATAAATAATTATAAAAAAATAATAATATAATAATAATAATAAAATTAATTTCCCCATGATTCACTAGCGCTCAATTTTGCAAGTGTTCTAATTTACTATCGCTGTTTTCTAGCTGGTTTAAAACCACTTTTGACGTAAAGGAACACTTTTTAGGTGCTATGGACAATCTCAAGTTTCCAGGCAGAAAGAACAGTATATATCATATAAAACGGCATGCAGGGCATTGGACAAAGCAATAGGGATGTGAAAGGGATGTGCAATAATTTCATACAGTAATGTAATCTGTTAAGATTACAGTGTACTGTATGTGTTATGAATTTTCAATTTTTTGAATTTGCCACCGGGCTCCACCCCCGTGCGTCGCGACGCTCGCAGGGAACGGAGCCCGGCACACAGGACATCGGGGCGTAGGACAGAGCCCACAGACACAGCGGGGGGGACATCGCAGGATCCTGGGGACAAGGTAAGTATACCGCACTAGGATCCTGCAATGTAATCCTGAGTGTGGCTCGGGGGTTACCGCTAATGGTACTAAAATTTAACCCCGAGCCACACTCGGGAAAACTGCCAGGGAGGTTAAAAAAGGCATGAGCGGGGTGATCTTGATCTTGAGGCAAAATTACCGTTTTTGCTTTCAATAATATGTAATTAATGTTATCTTAAAATTTCACCATGTAGATTGCTCAGGTTAGGGTTAAATTAAAGTGATATTAAAGTGTTTCTAAAGGCAAGATTAAAAAAAACAAAAACAAAAAACAAACAAACATGTTATACTTACCTGCTCTGTGTATTGATTTTGCACAGAGCAACCTCAATTCTCTTCTTTTTGGGTACCCCATCAGCAGTCCTGGCCCCTCCCCCCATTGAGTTCTCCCAATAGCAAAGCTTTTGCTATGGGGGGCACTCAAGCAGGCTTGCTTGGACATTGTCCATTCAGACACAGAGTGTGGCTTGGCCCCTCCCCCACTCTCTCCCCATTGGCTCACTGGCTGTGATTGACAGCAGCAAAAGCCAATGGCTCCCACTGTTGTGTGAGCCAATGAGAAGAGCAAGACCCCAGAGAGTCATGTCTCTCATGCACATTGCTGAATCGCGATCGGGGTCAGGAAAGTATAAGGGGGAGATAGGGAGCTGCACCCAGATGATTTTTTACCTTCATGCATACAATGCACGAAGGTAAAAAACCTTGAGCCTTTAGAACCACATGTTACACTTACCTGCTCTGTGCAATGGTTTTGCACCTAGCAGCCCTGATCCTCTTCTTCTGGGGTTCCTCGCTGGCGCTATCCACTCCTCCCCTCTGCCGAGTGCCTCAGCTTGCTATGAGGGGCACTCGTGCATGCTCACTCCTGAGCAGACTCTGTGTGTCCATTGAGACAGAGAGCATGGCTCATACCCACTCTCGGACCCTCCTCGCTGGCTGTGATTGACAGCAGCAGGAGCCAGTGGCCAATAGCTGTTGCCTCTTTGACCAATGAGGAGAGAAAGAGCCGTTGCTCTCGTGCACATCGCTGGATCGTGATCGAGCTCAGGTAAGGGGAGGCTGGAGGGGGAGTTGCACACTGTGAAGGTTGTTTACCTTAATGGGGAAAATGCATTAAGGTAAAAAAACTTCAGGCTTTAGAACCACTTTAGGGGTTATGCAATCAGTTTGAATCTGCATCAGGTTAAAGTATAAATTGGTAAAGCAGCCAACACAAAAATTTGTGATACCAAACCCCAAAATTCAAAAATCAAAAAGTGTAGCACTATGCTCATATACTGTGTTACACATTATGTCCGTGTGACTCCAAATAACATAAATGATCGTGAAAAAAATTTATTAAAAAATGACAATGATACAAAAAAAAACATATAAAGGCGCAAATCGCCCATACACTAACCTATCCGTGAATAGTAACCAATCTCTAACCAATTAAATTATATTAAATTATACTACATATAAAAAACAGTGTCCAGAAATGGCAAACTCAAGTGATCCCACTCCAGAGTGAACGAGGGAACTTCCAGTGTGTACTCCAACACCTCCAATCATGTAAGAGCCAATTATTAAGCCTCTTACCAGATCTTATTGATCTTATTTACCATTAGGTTTAAAATGGTACTTTATACAGATACTGCCTCCAGTAAGACCTGGGTTCCAGTACCAATCATCATCAGAAATTATCCAGAGCAGACCAAAGCAGAACCCAGAAAGCACAAGCTATAATATAGTATGTAAATAGCAAGCTGCTTTATTAAGAGAAAAGTGTGCTTTCACAATTATAATCCACAGTATCACCATACACCATAGAAACAGGCAGATGCTTCAAAGCAGGTCAATCTCTGGTAAATATGTGATGTAGAAAAACGGGGCAATTTAGGTAACAATGATCACAGGTCACTTAGTTCAGTATATATCACACAAATAGGAAACATAAGGGGAATGCAAAGACATTGAATTTCAAAAGAGCCAACTTCCCTAAACTACGCTCCTTGCTAGAAGATATTAAATGGGATACAATCCTAGGAGCAATGAACACAGAGGAAAAATGGGTGTGCTTTAGGGGAATATTAAATAAGGGTATTGGCCAGTGCATCCTAATGGGTAATACATTTAAAAGAACTAACAAAAGTTCTAGGTGGCTTAACTCCAATGTACAAATGCATATAAAAACAAAGGAGAAGGCCTTAAAAAAATACAAGGCTGAGGGATCATCGTCAGCATTCCAAGTGTACAAAGAATGCAATAAGAATTGTAAGGGTCCAATCAGGGTGGCTAAGGTAGAACACTAAAGGCACATAGTGGAGGAGAGATAAAGAAAATCCCAAGAAATTCTTTAAGTACATAAATAGTAAAAGAGGGAGGACAGATCATATTGGCCCCATAAAGAATGATGAAGGGAATCTGGTTACAAAGGATGTGAGATGGTAAAGGTTTTGAATGTATTCTTCTCCTCAGTCTTCACAAGGGAAATGGGGGGCTTCAGTAACCAAAACTGCGAGGTTTATCCTCATGACACAACACAGGAAGCACCCTCATGGCTAACAGAGGATAGAATTAGGAATAGACTTGAAAAACTTAACATTAATAAATCACCGGGACCAGTTGGCTTGGACCCGAGGGTCCTTAAGGAACTCAGTCATGTAATTGCCAGACCATTGTTCCTAATTTTTACTGACAGTCTACTGATTGGAATGGTACCAGCTAATTGGAGAAAAGCCAATTTAGCACCAATATTTAAAAAAGGACCAAGATACATCCCTGGGAACTACAGACCAGTTAGCCTAACATCAATAGTATGCAAGTTTTTGGAGGGAATGATAAGGGACTAAATACAAGATTTTAGTAATGAAAACAGTATCATTAGCATAAGTCAGCATGGATTCATGAAAAATCATTCTTGCCAAACCAATCTACTAACCTTCTATGAGGAGGTGAGCTGCTGGAATGTGGAAAGTGGGGTCACCTCAGGGTTCAACCATAGCTATGACTAAGCATCTGTCCATGATATGAAATGCGTTAGCTGGTTTTCCCTGTCTTCTATGCACAAGATGTGACTGTCTTTGGATTTTTATCATTTAAATAAAGATGCTTTTAGCGGTATGCGGCAGTCCAGGATGTTTTCCTTTCTTCCAAATTTGAGCAGAGCCAGCACCTGCAGGATCGTAATGTTTGGTTTGGAGCTTTTTGAGCTGCAATTTTTCTTTTATATAGGAATATAGACACGATCATCAGGGGACTGGCTAGTCCCCTGGTGACGTAATCTATGATGAAACGCATATAGATAGATAGATAGATAGATAGATAGATAGATAGATAGATAGATAGATAGATAGATAGATAGATAAAGATGGGATAGATAGATAGATAGATAGATAGATAGATAGATAGATAGATAGATAGATAGATAGATAAAGATGGGATAGATAGATAGATAAAGATGGGATAGATAGATAGATAGATAGATAGATAGATAGATAGATAGATAGATAGATAGATAGATAGATAGATAGAGACATAGATAGAAGGATAGATATTTTGTAGCTGATATACTATTTACTACTTCCATCAGCAATTCAGTTTTAGGTAATATACATTCTCTTAGCTGGGATATATAGAAATATAGGTAAATGATAAATATGGAGTAGATAGTTAGATATTAATGGATTACATTTTATACTCCACCTCTTCAGGATAGAAATTGCCCAATGAACTTGCAAATAATCCATCTCACCCCAATTGGACTGGATCCCCCAACTGCCCCCCCCCCCCATACCTAATATAAAATCACATAAATACTGAGTTTGTGATTGTCATTTTCCTACCTAGAGGGACAGAGAGAACACCACTCGGGGACTGTAAGTACACACTCACCTTCAGGTACAAACCCTTCCCTCAATATGAGACATGCTTCTATTACCTTTCCATTGTTCTCTATGACAATATAGATATTTTCCTGTATGGGGGAGATCTTATTCTGTAATAACTGGAAACAAAGTAACCTGTCAAAGGAATGTCCAGACTAGAATTCTGTTCTATCAGTTCTATTAAAGTCTGAGAGTTTTCACTGTGTTTATTTATAGTAAATATTTGTAACAAGATGTAGCAGATTGTCATTTTAAAAAATGACTCCACACAGCATCACTGCATCAGATTTTTCACTTTTAAGTTAAAAAGTTTCTTGAAACAGCTTCTAATAGAATTCTAGGATTTTGTCAGCTTTCTGACTGCTTTTTTATTGTTTTTATCCACTTGACCTTAATTAGATTTTACTCCCTTCATAACCAGGGAATTTCTGATATTCAGCACTGCGCTACTCTAACTGGCGATTACTCGGTTATGCAAAGCTGTACCCACATTTATTTACATTTATATCTTTTTTTTCTCACACAACATAAAGCGTTCTTTTGGTGTATTGAATCACCACTGGGGTTTTTATTTTTTGTTAGATAAATGAAAAAAGACCAAACATTAAAAAAAAAAAAAAAACACAGTCTAATGCTGGCCATACACTATACAGAAAATCGTCCGAACCCATTTTCGAAAAACGAACGTTCGACCGTGACCGCAAACGATCTTGCCATCATATAATGACCAATAAGCTGTTCAGTGGACATGAATAAATAATTTTGTGTTCGTCTTTTTACATATACCTAGTGCAGAAAGTTCGGACGGGAAACACATTAACCTTGCAATTTATCGTACGTTCGGCAGAAATTTTCCAAACATGCCGTTCGTTTTTTTTCCACAAAAACGTCACAAACGATTATCGATTTGTACCCACTAACTTGCCGAAAAACGAACGAAGTGTCCATTCGAACGATTTTTCGGCCGATTTTTCGTATAGTGTATGGCCAGCATTAGTTTCTGTGATAAGATTTTGCCAAGAAATAATCTTTTTTCATAAATTTAGACCAAAATGTATTCTCCTCCATTTCTTTGGTGAAAATAACCCAACTCAGTGTATATGATTTAGTCTGTAGGAAAGTTATAGAGTCTACAAACTACTACAGTATATATCTGGAAATCGATCAGTCATGATGTACTGGCGACCGATCTAATTTCTTGAGGCCCTAAAACACCAAAAACAGTACAAATACCCCTCAGATGTCCGTTTTGGAAAGTAGACAGTCCAATGTATTTAGTAAGAGGCTTGGCAAGTTTTTTGAGTTGTAATTTTTGCCACTTTTTTTGGAAAATGTAGAAATTAAAAAAATATATATTTTATTTTACTTTTGTTTTTACATACTGTTACCAGTACAGTACAGTGTCATCATATGACTGGTGTGGGGGGTGATCAGGGATTCTGACTGGTGACAGTATGTAAAAAAAAATACATAAAAAAAATAAATAAAACATATTCATTTTATTTTTACTTTTTTTATTTTTTTACAATTTCTCTTTTTTACATACTCTCATTAGAGTATTTCCTTACTACTTTGGTGGGGGTGATCAGGGATTTTTTTTTACAGTGATTGCTTGTTACAGTGATGATCACTGTAACAGCAATTGTTTGAATGGCTTTCATTCATGACTCATTGTTTACTATTGTGTCCGAATTTCTCCTACTTTATCCACTTTTCAGACGATCCCTGAAGACTCATCTCTTCAGAGAAGCCTATCTGGCCCCCAGTTGACAATTATTTACATTTATCTCCTCAATCAGCACATCACCCACAGTTATTATCTCTTGTATCGCTTGACCTTCCCTCTTATATTTTAAGCTCTAATAGGGCGTACACACGGTCGGACTTTGTTCGGACATTCTGACAACAAAATCCTAGGATTTTTTCCGACGGATGTTGGCTCAAACTTGTCTTGCATACACATGGTCACACAAACTTGTCGGAAAATCCGATCATTCTGAACGCGGCGACGTAAAACACGTACGTCGGGACTATAAACGGGGCAGTGGCCAATAGCTTTCATCTCTTTATTTATTCTGAGCATGCGTGGCACTTTGTCCGTCGGATTTGTGTACACACGATCAGAATTTCTGACAACGGATTTTGTTGTCGGAAAATTTTATCTCCTGCTCTCCAACTTTGTGTGTCGGATGGAAAATGTGCGATGGAGCCCACACACGGTCGGAATTTCCGACAACACGCTCCAATCGGACATTTTTCATCGGAAAATCTGATCGTGTGTACGGGGCATAAGGAGCAGGGCCCTCTGATTCCTACTGTATTAAAGTGAAAAGGGGCAATTGCTCTGGGACCCCCTGACAGAAGGGGCCACCTCTATTCAAAAAGTATATAAAACAATATAAAAAAATATATATAAAATGATAAAAAATAAATAATAATAAAAAATGATATAAAATATATAATAAAAATGGTATTTTCTTTTATTAAATGTATCTTGGGAAGTAATATTCAGTAAAACTCTTGTATGTTATTATCATTTTTCAAAAATGAATTTTGGCAGCTTACACAAACCACACATAGACCACTATGACTGTGTGTGTGTGGACATGTGTGACCTCAGAATGATGTTGTGTCATGCATTTTAAAAATGTGTGACTGTCATTGAGAATGTAAACCAACTCTGCGTATAAGCCCCCCTCCCCCCAAACCTGAAGTGCCCCGGGCCCCCCCAAGGTCTAAATCTGGCTCTGGCTGTGATTGGTCACAGCTATCACATGATACAGGGTACTGTGGTTGGCCCAGGTACCATGTGATCGCTGGTGACCAATCAAAGATCACACACAGTAGTAAACAATGTTGTAATGAATGGATTTAATTCATGACTGTTGTCTGCTAGGCTTGCTCCCAAGTCGCTGCTCTGTGTGTCCACTCACACATGGAGCCTGGCTCAGCCCCACCCCAGCTCCCTCCCTATTGGCTCACTGGCTGTGAATGACAGTAGCAGGCGCCAATGAGGAGGAAGAGACCCGGGGGAGCCGCTGCTCTCGTGCACATTGCTGGATCAAGCTGGGGCTTAGGTAAGTATTAGGGGATCTGCTACTTAACGGTCTCCAAAGTATACTAACCAATCTATACTCTGTTACCCACCACTGCACCACGGAGAATCAACCTTAATAGTTAATATCAATAGTTCATGTGTAGATCTAACTATAGCTGCCACGTTGTAAACCTCAATTGTACCATACGTTTTAAATCTATGACGTGTCTGTGGTGAATGAGCCACACGTGAAGAAATAAATTTGTGGCGCTCCCTAAAAATATCAATTACACCCTTTACAGTGATTAAATTGCTCTACCAGTGAACACCTGTTTACAGTGTATAACCAAAAACATATGAAATTAAATAAAAATAAAAATCAATTACACCCTTTACAGTGATTAAATTACTCTATTAGTGTACACCTATTTACAGTGTATAATCAGAAACATATGAAATTAAATAAATTTAGTGAACACCGAATAAATGTACAGAGTATGATTTAGTGCCAATACCGCTCAAAATTAACATCTATATATACTCCTTGTATGGTGAAAACACAAAAACTGTGAAATTATTGTATATCATAAATCCATACAAAATAGTGAACAAATATATAGGTATGTGAACGTGATCCAGTGACACAAAATAACGTTCATATAAAATCGTGCCAAAAAAGGTTCTCTCAATTCCAAAAGTGTAATCTTCTTTCCAGAAATCCTACCACCACACCTGAGTATTCAGTGAACCCGCTCCCAGTGAAAATTCACTCACCAGCTCCCAATGCCTCCACTTGCGTGTGAGGCTATATAGCATACAGATTCAAATCATCTGGAATCGGTTAACCATATCTCCATCCGGGAACACGTTCCATATGTGAATTGAAAAAAATGCTCCCAATAGTGTGATAACGTCACTCAATTTATTAACACACACTTCACAGCACAGCACACTGTATAAGCAGGATCCCATGATTAAGTCACAGGTGTGACGAAACATGTCAGGGCGTGGCCAAGCTACTGTGAATATCGCGTACGAGTGACATACAGAGGAGCGAGTGCTGCGGTTTACCCACCTGGGAAGCGATCGGGTCCTTTAGACAGACGGGAGAGGAGAGGGTGAGAGATAGACTACACATGCCTGTCTTGGGTCCGCCGTGACCGCACACCCCCAGGAGGTTTATTGAAGTTGCTGTGTTGGATACTGCTTATACAGTGTGCTGTGGAGTTTGCTGTGCTTATTTATTTTTTCTACCATGTGAGTTGAACTGTTGGAGTGTTATTTGAAGTGTGTGTTAATAAATTGAGTGACGTTATCACACTATTGGGAGCATTTTTTTCAATTCACATATGGAACGTGTTCCCGGATGGAGATATGGTTAACCGATTCCAGATGATTTGAATCTGTATGCTATATAGCCTCACACGCAAGTGGAGGCATTGGGAGCTGGTGAGTGAATTTTCACTGGGAGCGGGTTCACTGAACACTCAGGTGTGGTGGCAGGATTTCTGGAAAGAAGATTACACTTTTGGAATTGAGAGAACCTTTTTTGGCACGATTTTATATGAACGTTATTTTGTGTCACTGGATCACGTTCACATACCTATATAATTGTTCACTATTTTGTATGGATTTATGATATACAATAATTTCACAGTTTTTGTGTTTTCACCATACAAGGAGTATATATAGATGTTAATTTTGAGCGGTATTGGCACTGAATCATAATCTGTACATTTATTCGGTGTTCACTAAATTTATTTAATTTCATATGTTTCTGATTATACACTGTAAATAGGTGTACACTAATAGAGTAATTTAATCACTGTAAAGGGTGTAATTGATTTTTATTTTTATTTAATTTCATATGTTTTTGGTTATACACTGTAAACAGGTGTTCACTGGTAGAGCAATTTAATCACTGTAAAGGGTGTAATTGATATTTTTAGGGAGCGCCACGAATTTATTTCTTCACGTGTGGCTCATTCACCACAGACACGTCATAGATTTAAAGCGTATGGTACAAGTATTAGGGGAGCTGGGGGGCTGCTGCATGAAGGTAAAAAGGCCTTGGGCCTTTACAACCACTTTAAGTCTTCTACATGACAAGTAAAGAATTATAATGTACAGTATAATTATATATATTTATTATGTAATAATTATACTGAATTGCAGTCAACAGAGACAGGCAACTACAGAATGATAGGAAAGTTCCATTAGGTTGGATTGGATATATAAAGGTTCAATGACAGTGGCAGCTGGTGCTCAATATTTGGGGGGGGGGGGGTAGAAAACCAACGCCACCAGCCCCCCCCCCCCCCCCGGTGCGGGAGACGGATGGGAAGACAGTGCTCTGCGTCCCGAGCCCACCCTTTTATTAAGCCAATAAGAGCCTCAGGCTCTAATAAAAAAAAAAACATTGAATTACAGTACGTGCGTCTGGCGTCCTGCATGTAGATTAGGGGCCAGGCGTATGGATTAGGGGGGGGGGCGCCCCGTATGGACAGGCCGCCACTGTTCAATGATAAGTTTTTTATAACTGTGTTAATCCTGCTGTATGTATGTACTATATATTATCATTATATATAATTATTATATAATAATGACACTGAATGAAAGCCACCAGAGAGAAGAGCAACAGAAGCAGGAGAATTCCAGCAACAGGCAAGATTTATCAAAGGGACAACTTACACCTGTTTCTGGAAACAGATTTAATATTTCGTTTTTATGTTTTTTTTTTTTTTTAGATACCTAAAGGCAGAAAGATGAGAATCACCAACATACTTCTTGTTGTCACTTTGGGTGAGTGAGCAATTAAATAAGTATTTTATACTGAACTCCATGTAAAATCAAAAGTTATCCTTGCAGTAGCCCCCTCCCCCACCCCTCCCCACTGCAAAGGTTAAATGCTATTTTTTGGCTTGAGTACCTTAAAAAATAGTTTTTTTTTTTTTTTTTACTGTTTACCTTGCTCCCCTCTTCTCTATGACTCTCTGAGATATTTATCTGCTTACCCGGAGTTCAGCTTTAAACTAAGCACTGCAACATTATCTCTATACATCATACTTTCCCTTTAACAGTGAGAGGCTCAATTCACTAAGCTGCGTTTTTTTTTTTTTGCATTAACAGTATTCCGTAATGAATAGTCGTTTTTGCAAATAAGAATGATTTCAGCTTATTGAACTGAGCTATGGACATTTCGAAAACTACACATTTGTGATTATTTTGATGTTTTTAATATGCATAATTAGGTAAAATGTTTTTATTTATAATATACATTATATATCTAGAACAATGTTCATAAACAAAGTTGACCAATATTTTTTTTTTTAACTGTCCCTTTAACATATAAGAAGCCAATGGGTGTCTCAGCCCATGGGACTCCCCCTATACATAAAATAAGAATTTTGGGTGGACTGGCTCTATTTCATGCTCTACCTCTAACCTACATTTATTGCATATTCAACAAAAAACAGTCTGAGATATGGAATACGGTGGTTGTGCTTATTGTCATCATTCCAAACTAATTATAATCTGTTCTGTCTTTCATCACAGCGCTGCTTGCAGTGTGCCAGGCCAATCAAAGGCATGACGGTAAGTCAGCAGGCAGTAGAGTCACAATAGGAATCTGCTGCAATCACCAAATGCAATTAAAGAGTACATAAAAGCCCAACTAAACTTCCCTTCAAAATTAGCTAAATACATTCCATGATCGTCAAAACTAAAGGTGTACAAAGTTCCATAGTCCACTTTTGTTTTTGGAAAGCAGCCCCAGCCTGAGTCGGAAGGAAAGATATTTGCTGCAAGCAGTAGTTTGTCTACATCCCATGCTGATTTAAATTTAGAACTCCCCCCCCTCAAGGGGGCTATCTCTTGTCTATTGATTTGCAGAAAGCATTTGATACAGTAGAGTGACCATTCTTATTTGAGGTGTTAACCAGGTGGGGATTTGGCCCTCATTTCCTAGAGATCCTTAAGGCCCTATACTCTAATCCCAGCGCACATGTGAAACTTCGAGGCCAGTACTCAGAGCGGTTTCCTATATCAAAGGGCACTAGACAGGGATGTCCCCTGTCCCCCTTGATATTCGCAACAGCTATTGAGACATTGGCAATTGGCATCAGGGATCACCCAGACATTCGCGGGGGCCAGTGCGGTCCGGAGACTCACAAGTGCGGCTTATTTGCGGACGATTTATCACATTTCATCACATCACCTTTAATTTCTACATTAAATGTCCTGTCTCTATTACATAGATTTGGGAAGTTTTCAGGTTTACACGTTAACCTCTACAGCTCTTAATATTACGGTCCCAACGCCTCTTACGGAGAGACTCAAGAAATATTTCCCCTTCCAGTGGAGCTCCTCCTCCCTCCCATACTTGGGGGTCAACCTGACAGCTAAACGTGGGACAACTATACAACGCTAATTTCCCTGCAATATATAAAAAACTAAGCTCCGACCTGGACACATGGTCAAAATGTGATCTATCCTGGCTGGGCAGAGTGGCTTCTGTCAAAATGACCCTTCTACGGCATTTATTGTACCTCTTTAGATCTCTCCCTATTCTAAAAACTCAACTTAATAAATGTCAATCCAAAGTTATCAAATTCATTTGAGGTTCCAAAGGCTATCGATGTCCTAGGAGCGTTCTCCTTAGATTTCGAACTCAAGGGGGCTTAGGCCTTCCGGACCTGTGGAAATACTATCAGGCGGCTCAACTGGCCCAGTTTTCCATAATCTACACGAGGGGTGTCAAACCTGATTGGGTCAATATGAAGAGGCAATCCACCCCCAGACACACCATGGATTACCTTATATGGAGCCCCAGGAAAAGTAGACCACCGATATTAGCACCCACTCTTTCTCTCTTTCTATTATCCTGTGTGATGCACTTCTTGCTAGCCCAGCACTCACCTCTGAACTCCGCCCCTTAACCCACCTCTTTCATAATCCTGTCTTCCCACCAGGTCTGGATATCAGAGCTTTCCCATGGTGGTTAAATAAAGGACTTTTTAGGATAGGACACATCTTCTCCTCTATGGGGCCTCTCATATCATATCTTTGGTATACACATCTTTGGCAGAGACTTCAGGTAAACCTACATACGCATTGGCATTGGAACAAGAATTGAATATAGACTGGGACACAGAAACCTGGTTTCATCACTTCTCATGTTCCTTTAAGGTATTGTTAATGTTTCGCTAGTAGAGGCTAGTATCAAACTTCTAACCCGCCACTGGTATCTTGTCCCCTCTCGCCTAGCTCAGATCTTCCCAGGGGTATCCCCCCTGTGTTTTAGGGGTTGTGGTCATTGGGGCGATCTACTCCATATCTGGTGGAACTGTCCCCATATAAGGGGTTTCTGGACCAGGATTTTCTATTAGCTGTGGAAGGTCACAGGCCTGGTTGTCTCCAAATCAACATTCATTGCCTTACTGAACGGAAAAATAGAAAAGATACCCAATGAGCTCTCAAAAACTGATCTACTTTATTCTGTTAGGGGCAAAGATTACAATTGCCGGGCCTGGAAGCAGCCAACTCAGTCCTTCATGGCAGCAAAAAGGAAAATATCATTCAGGAAAAAGCAATTAGTATTATTCAAGACAAAGTTAAGAAATTCGATGCGATCTGGGCACCTTGGACCGAACATGTTCTCTCCTCATCCTAACTGATCAGGATTACCTCCTCCCCCTCAGTGTCTACACTGTCCTCTATATATCCTCCTCTCTTCTATTCTATACTCTTCTTACCTCTTATCTTCATCTCCTTTCCTATTGCTTGCCTTTAATTGGTCCCTTTTTTCTATATCACGCCATAGCGTGGTCAACAACAGAGCTTTGCTCAATATGTGATTATTTCAAAGATACTAAAGGTTATGTAGGTGAACATTCTAATTAAAATTCAGCATAACTAAGTGCGGGAGGTCACCTGTTATTGAAAACTTCATAAGCCATCCACTACTAAGATCCCGTCTCGGGAATTCAGCCTGGGGGTCTGGGAAGCTTACACTCTCGGGGCCACTCTAGTGATCCTCAAAGGTTACGAATAATAAAAATGTTCAAGTGATGGGGGTCTCCACGCCTCCAACTCCTCTCCTGTCAGATGAGCACTTGGCGGGAAGCCCATCCCTTCAAAACTATTGGTACTTTGCCGCCCCTAGTGACTTGAAATCTGTATTGCTCCCAAATATCCCGGACTATAAATCGATATTACGAAGAAGTCCTGAGTGCATGTACCACAATAGCGCTTTCTCCCTATAATGGTTATGTATAACATTGTTCTCAGGCTAATGATCCTCCCTACCTGCTTCCCCTCGCTCCCTCTCCAATGTCCCGGTTCCTCCCCATGACATGCTAATCCTGTATTATGTTGTTTTCTGTTGTCGGCTTCTCATGTGAGCCTTTTGTATAAGCCTTGTTATTACAATATATTTGAATAAAAATGTTGAAAGTAAATTTAGAATTCCCCAACCAGCTGGGAGTATTAGCTTCGCTGAGATTCTGCCTTCTCCACCACCTCTTCAATGGAGAGATATCCACAATCTGCACTCTCCAGCAGCTTCGACCCAGCCCCCCTCCTCCAGATACAATCCCACTCTCCTTCAGATGCAATCCCCGCTCTCCTTATAGGCGCAGGGGGTGTGCCAGGTGTGCCTGGGCACACCCTAATCACTATGTGCGGAGCCGATTCCCCCTATTGCCTGGACTTCCCCCCCGCCCTGCAATGCTGCTGGCTTCCCTCGGATCCCCGGCTGCTGTGGGGGATGTTTCAGGATGGAGAGCGGAGGAGGAAAGGGCTGGTAAATATGTAATTTACCAGCCCCTTCCTTTTCTAAATGAACACAGTGAACACACTCACTCTCTGTGTTCATTTATAACTGAAGCATAGTAAACTGTGCTTACTATGCTTCAGTTTGTGAACAAACAGGAAGCTGCTCAGCACAGAGCACTTCCCATTCATTCACTGCCCTGTGCAACTGAGGTTGCAGAGAAAAGGACTGTGTGTTTGAGTTTTGGGGATGCACACCCCCAAAATGCAATGAAGAGATGTCTGCCAGGCTCCTGCCGCAATCCGCACTCTCCAGCAGCTTCGACCCCCCCTCTCCAGCTGCGATCTCCTCTCCTCCAGATTCGATCCACGCTCTCCTCCAGATCCTCATAGGCACAGGGGTTGTGACAGGTGTGCCTGGGAACACCCTATTCACTACATGCGGTGCCGATTTCCCCTACTGCCCTGGTTTCCCCCCTTGTTGGCCCCCTACCCCACAGTGCTGCTGGCTTCCCTCCTCTCCGCTGGTTGTTGTGGGGGATGCATCAGGATGGAGAGCACGGGAAGTGGCTAGTAAATATGTACTTTACCAGCCCCTTCCTTTTCTAAATGAACACAGTGAACAAACTCACTCACTGTGTTCATTCATAACTGAAGCATAGTAAACACAGTTTACTATGCTTCTGTTTGTGAATGAACAGGAAGCTGCTCAGTACAGAGCACTTCCCATTCATTCACTGCCCCGTGCAACTGAGGTTGCAGAGAAAGGGACTGTGTGTTCGAGCTTTGTGGGTGCACACCCTAATGCAATAGGCTGCGCACACCTATGGCTCTCCTCCAGATGCAATCCTTGCTCTCCTCCAGCGCTCACAGTCAAGATGTCCACTGAGCCCCTGCTGCGATCCCTGCTGCAAGCGATCTCCGCTCTCCTTGCTCTGCACCTGCTCCAGTCCAATCCAGCCTCACTGTATCACTGCTCACTACTCCAGCAGCTCCGGCCTCACCGCTCAGCACTCTTAGCATACCATCAAACCCATTAGTAGGAGTAGCCACACAAGCTGCTGTGACCATGCGAGCGCCAAACAAGAAAGCTGCTTTGGGCCCCACAACAGTGACTGGGCCAGGGGCAGCTGCCCCTTTTGCCCCACCTTAAAGACGGCCCTGATTAGAGAAATCCAACACTGGCCACTGGCTCAGGAAGGAGGTACCAGACCTCTACAGAGACACAGAGAGTAAGGGACCTTCCCTGTAGCATGCTGGCAGGGGACAGGCTGTGGAGAAGGACCCTTGTTGTGTGTGTGTGTGTGTGAAAGCAGTGGTCCCTCTGCAGAGGTCTGACAAGCCTCAGAGTTAGAACTGACAAAATTAGGGATGCACCAATACCATTTTTTTACTACGACTACCGATACTTTTTTTTTAGTACTCAATACCAATTACCGATACCTACCGCAACTGTTTTGTTTTCACTTCAGCTGTCAGCAATGGCACAAAGCATTGAAAAATTATTTACAAATGAAATAAATAGATTGTTTTTTAATTTTGCACTTTTTCAATGTGAAATGTGTAAATATATGTTAATATATAAGTGTAAAAATATTCACCAACAAAGCAAACAAAAAAAAAGTTTTAATTGTTTATTGTTTATAAAAATAGACGTGAACAAAATAAAAAAAGCAGGAAAATAATAAAATGGAGGAGAATAGGGAGTTGATTAAGGCTGATTAGAATAAATTACAGGGTTTATAAGGGGTTAAACAGAGGGACATTTGTTCAGCCCTTTGATCTGCAGATGAAGAAACAGATAGATTCAAAAAGAAACAATGTTTCTTTTTATTATCGTGTTTTAGCGGAGAGTTAATAAACATCGCCGGCTGTTTTTATTTTATGACGGCTCCAATTACCGGACTTCTTTAACACTTCAGCTGTCAACAGGGGAGACCCACTGACAGCTCGAGGAACCAAGCCTGAGAGTATCGGATTCAGGTATCGTTGCATTTGCACGAGTACTGATACTTGTGCAAATACTTGGCACCGATACCGATACTAGTGTTGGTGCGACCCTAGACAAAATGACAGCCTCTCAGTACAGGTTAAGGTGTGGAGGCTTTTATATATAGGTATGAGAATTTTATTCAAAATGCTTTCCCATTTATTTTATTTTATTGGTCACTTGTAACAAGTGCTGTCTTATCTTGTATCTCTTCTCTGCAGAAATGCAGTGTAAATATGAACACCAGACATGGAGTAATTGTAAGACTCGCTGTGAGCCTAATTGTGAAGAGCTTGGAATTCAAAACCTGGTTTGCCCACTGATATGTGAAGAGGGCTGTGTCTGTAAGAAACCATTCATCTTCAAATACAAAAATGGGGGCCCCTGTGTCAGAAGGTATGAATGTCGAAGAGAATACACCGAATATTATGAACATGTAAAAATTACATCTGTTGCCAGCTAGACATCGGCACAAACTTGTGCATGACACATGAGAAATTATTGTACAAGCTGTCTACCAATAAAGACCCGTACATCCTGCTGAAATGTGTCCTGAGCTTTTAATTAAAGGGGCATGGGGGCAATTTTTTCCCCCGAAAATTTGTACATTACAAAATAAATGTTTCACTTATTATTTTTCCTATTTATATAAAATATTTTATTTATTGGTGAATAACACGCACTTTTTTACCCTGAAAATCGTGTACAAATAGTGTGTGCGTGTTATATGTCGATACTGCAATTTGGGCTGCCTAGGAGGGAACGGGAAGGGGGGGGGGGACGAGCGCTGTCAGATTACATACAGCGAGAACCTCTTGTTTACTCAGCGGCCTCTGTAATAGGAAGTCCCGTCTCCTGGGCTGGCATTGGACCACTGTTCTGTCCATCATAGAAGCCAGTTCAGGAGGCGGGACTTTGTATTAAAGAGGCCGCGGAGTAAACAGGAGGTTCTCACTGTATGTAATCTGACGGCGATTGTCCCACCCCCTCCCTGTCCCCTCCGAGGCAGCAGTAATCTGAAGTGAGGCTGCAGATGGGCATTGATCAGGCTGCATTCATGGCAATGGTGAGGGTGCATATGGGCATTGATCAAGCTGCATTGATGGGCAATTGTGAGGCTGTAGATGGGCATTGATTAAGCTGCATTGATGGGAAATTGTGAGGCTGCAGATGGGCATTGATCAGGCTGCATTGATGGGCAATTGTGAGGCTGCAGATGGGCATTGATCAGGCTGCATCCATGGCAATGGTGAGGCTGCATATGGGCATTGATCAGGCTGCAGATGGGCATTGATCAAGCTTCATTGATGGGCAATTGTGAGGCTGCAGATGGGCATTGATCAAGCTGCATTGATGGGCAATTGTGAGGCTGCAGATAGGCATTGATCAAGCTTCATTGATGGGCAATAGTGAGGCTGTAGATGGGCATTGATCAAACTGCATTAATGGGCAATTGTGAGGCTGCAGATGGGCATTGATCAGGCTGCATTGATGGGGAATTGTGAGGCTGCAGATGGCATTGACCAGGCTGCAGATGGGCAATTGTGAGGCTGCATTGATGGGCACTGACCCTTATTTTGCTTTAAAGTTCTTTATTTAAAATGTGGGGCTTTTTCCTGAAACTTCCCTCCTAAAATGAAGGTGCGTGTTATACACCTGTGTGTGTTATATGCCGATAAGTATTTTATTTCTTTACCTGAAGAATTATTTATTACACGGGGGGGGGCATCAGACAGGTATCACCCAACATTGTCAGGCTCTCTAACCACCTTGAAGGTTTTACTCCTTTCCCGACCAGGGTATTTTTTTGCTATTCGGCGGTGCGCTACTTTAACTGGTAATTGCGCAGTAATGCAACGCTGTACCAAAACCAATTTGATATCCTTTTTTTCCCACACAAATAGAGCTTTCTTTTGGTGGTATTTGTTTTACAATAAATTTTATTGAGTTTCAATAAACGAGTACCAGTTTTGGAATATTAGAATGACAAATAACACAATAACTGGCAAGAAGTAATATAGTAGAATAAATGAACAAAAAAAAAAGGGGGGGCGCTAACTGATTAATCTAGTGATAAATTATTCATTACAATAAAAATTCCAAAACATCAGTGTATGTTCAAAATAAATGTCCAAAAATGTGAAAGACCAAAGAAACGTAAAAATGATAAAAAAAAACAAACCAAAAAATTAGAAAAATCAAATAGTTAATGAAATATGAATGATAACAGTCCAATGTATAAACTCCAACACTGTGATTCACTAAAATAAAGTGCTTAATTATTCAAAGAAATAGTGCTCCACCGAAAGTGAGATATTTAAATGCACTCACCAGATAAATTCATCCAGCAAGTGACCATCAAGCATGGATAAGATAAATATATATCCCCTTCAGTCGATCTGTTTTATCACAACAATAAAGGCTTCTATCTCCTCTTCCCATCAAAGGCTTAGATAAATTTGGCCAGCAAATGACCATCAGGCATGTATAAGATAAATATAAATTCCCTTCAATCGATAGGTATAATCACCACAATATAAGCTTCTATCTCCTCTTCCCATCAAAGGCTCTGCAAGGATGACTCTACCAAATGAGCCACAGTGGGTTGATTTACTAAAGGCAAATAGACTGTGCACTTTGCAAAGTGCAATTGCACTCTGCAAGTGCAGTTGCTCCAGATCTTAGTAAATGAGGTAAAGCTTCACTCTGCAAAGAATACCCAATCACGTGCAAGGAAAATTTAAAAAATAGCCTTTTTGCTTGCATATGATTGGATGATGGAATTCAGCAGAGCTTTTCCTCATTTACTAAGCCCTGGAGCAACTGCTCTCGCAGAGTGCAACTGCACTTTGCAAAGTGCACAGTCTATTTTCCTTTAGTAAATCAACCCCAAAGAGTCAACCGGTAGTGTAATACTGCTTTATTTAAAATGAAATGTGCTGCACTTACATATAATTGTGAATGGAGTGAGATTACTGCACTAACCTGAAACATAAATCTAAGCAGCTAACACAAAATTGCGACAAATTAAAAAGGATGGTAACACATGGTGTAGTGCTAGAACAAGATATTGGCATTTAAATCATGTGCAAAATATATCATACAATCCAATTAAACCATATATATATGTTTGAAATGTAACTTTGCTGATCCAAAAGTGCTTGTGCAATATTACCACTAAAACGGTGTCTGCACCGTGTGCGCAAACCTTAAAGCTAAAAAACTGTAAAAGTGCATCGTATCAATATGACAATCCATAGTGCAAATTATCAAGTGCAAAATATCAAGACATAGGTATTTTACAATGAATGATCCCCAAAGTCCACTTCCGTTTATCATATAACTTCCATGTGCATAGTGCGCACCAATTCACACCCGGTGCTCTATAAAAAGGCTTTACACCACTCCATGTGCCACCACCTTCTGAAATGGGTTCTCACCAGAACCTAGAAAAAGCTTTGCCTTTGGTTTTATATTGGGATAACCACTCCACTTTCCTGGCATTTCTCCAACAAGGTTGCCATTAGTTACACCTCATATCTCAATGCCAATCTTGACATCTCATAAGAAGCAACATGTCTGGCGGCTTTCTTCCTCCTCCTGTGGTGTGAATCCGCCTTCCACCGTGTATCCCCCTTCTCCTCCTCCTAGGCGTCTAGTAGAATCGCCTGACCTTTCAGATAATCAGGAAATGGGTAAAAGACACTAGCTTCCTTATTGGCGGAGAGGCGATTCAGTGTTAGAAAAGTGAATATTCATTTGCTTTTCTTTTTTCCTTCTGTGGGTAAATTTATCTGATATAATTAATCCAGTATAGGAAATATCGATTAGGATCTTTCGTAAGTAATGCATACTTTGTGGAATTGATCTTGTTATGCTTATGAATTGCCGAGCACAGGTATTAAGCATGCTATGCATGAATCTATCCATTAACCATATAGGGGGTGGCGTGATAGAGAGGGCGGAACCCGTGTGCCCTTAATGTACGGGCCGCCCCTGTTGAGATATGGAACAGGTTTGTGTAGGAGAGCAGCCCAATTGTTTTTAGAGAGAGTGATATGAAGAATTGAACATAGTAGATCACATTTCTTTTTCCAGAAACGAGAAGCTACAGGACATGTCCACCAAATATGTAATAAAGTGCAGCCTCTGTGTGCCCACCATTGCAGCCTCTGTGTGCCTGCTATTACAGCCTCTGTGTGCCAGCCATTGCAGCCTCTGTGTGCCTAACATTGCAGCCTCTGTGTGCCAGCCATTGCAGCCTCTGTGTGCCAGCCATTGCAGCCTCTGTGTACCCACCATTGCAACCTCTGTGTGCCCGCCATTACAGCCTCTGTGTGCCAGCCATTGCAACATCTGTGTGCCAGCCATTGCTGCCTCTGTGCCTACCAATTGCAGCCTCACCATTTCCTGGATCACACACAGCGGGCGATGTATGGCACAGATGGAGCTGGGTCTGTGTGTGTAAGGCGGCGCTGTAACAAGGTCCTGCTCCCCTAGACCAGCTTGTGTGATAGGCGGAACACTGATTTAATCAGTTTTCCATCTAGAAGACTATCACATGAGCCGGTCTAGGCGGGCAGGACCTTGTTAAAGCGCCGCCTTACACACACAGACCGAGCTCAATGCCATACAAGAGAAGAAGCCGGAGGACAGAGGGAGGGAGGGGAGCACTGCAGCCGCCGCTCAAAGTGGCCCCAGGGCAGCCGGCCTACCGGGAAATTTCCCGATATCCCGGTAGGCCAGTCCGGCCCTGGTACCAACGAGACATTAACCACTTAAGACAGTGGCAGTTGGTGCTCAAAATTTTGGGGGGGCACAAACAAACTGAAAAAACTTAACCCTGGCCCATCAATTGCAGCCTCACTGTGCTCATCAATTGCTCATCAATTGCACCCATTGTGCTTATCAAACGCAACCACTGTGCCCATCATATACAGCCACTGTGCCCATCATATGCAGCCATTGTGCCCATCATATGCAGCCAGGTGTGCCCATCATATGCAGCCACTTGTGCCCATCATATGCAGCCACTGTGCCCATCAAACGCAGCCACTTGTTCCCATTAAATGCATCCAATTGTGCCCATCATATGCAGCCACTTGTGTCCATCATATGCAGCCACTTGTGCCCATCATATGCAGCCATTGTGCCCATCAATCACAGCCACTGTGCCCATCAAATGCAGCCTCTTGTGCCCATTATATGCAGCCACTTGTGCCCATCATATGCAGCCACTTGTGCCCATCATATGCAGCCACTTGTGCCCATCATATGCAGCCACTTGTGCTCATCAAAGGCAGCCAGTTGTGCCCATCAAATCAAGCCACCTGTGCCCATCATATGCAGCCACTTGTGCCCATCATATGCTGCCACCTGTGCCCATCATATGCAGCCACTTGTGCCTATCAAATGTAGCCATTTGTGCCCATCAAATGCAGCCACTTGTGCCCATCATATGCAGCCACTTGTGTCCATCAAATGCAACCACTTGTGCCCATCAAATGCAGCCACTTGTGCCCATCAAATGCAGCCACTTCTGCCCATCATATGCAGCCACTGTGCCCATCAAACGCAGCCACTTGTGCCCATCAAATGCAGCCACTTGTTCCCATCAAATGCAGCCACATGTGCCCGTCAAATGCAGCTACTTGTGCCCATCATATGCAGCCACTTTGTGCCCATCATATGCAGCCACTTGTGCCCATCAAATGCAGCCACTTGTGCCCATCAAATGCATTCACTTGTGCCCATCATATGCAGCCACTTGTGCCCATCTTATGCAGCCACTTGTGCCCATTATATGCAGCCACCTGTGCCCATCATATGCAGCCACTTGTGCCCATCAAATGCAGCCATTTTTGCCCATCATATGCAGCCACTTGTGCCCATCAAATGCAACCACTTGTGCCCCTCAATTTCCACCACTTGTGCCCATCATATGCAGCCACCTGTGCCCATCATATGCAGCCACTTGTGCCCATCAAATGCAGCCACTTGTGCCTGTCAAATGCAGCCACTTGTGCCCATCATATGCAGCCACTTGTACCCATCAAATGCAGCCATTTGTGCACATCAAATGCAGCCACTTGTGCCCATCATATGCAGCCACCTATGCCCATCATATGCAGCCATTTGTGCCCATCATATGCAGCCACTTGTGCCCATCAAATGCAGCCACTTGTACCCATCATATGCAGCCACTTGTGCCCATCATATGCAGCCACTTGTGCCCATCAAATGCAGTCATTTTTGCCCATCAAAAGCAGCCACTTGTGCCCATTATATGCAGCCACTTGTGCCCATCAAATGCAACCAATTGTGCCCCTCAATTTCCACCACTTGTGCCCATCATATGCAGCCACCTGTGCCCATCATATGCAGCCACTTGTGCCCATCAAATGCAGCCACTTGTGCCCATCAAATGCAGCCACTTGTGCCCGTCAAATGCAGCCACTTGTGCCCATCATATGCAGCCACTTGTACCTATCAAATGCATCCATTTGTGCCCATCATATGCAGCCACTTGTGCCCATCTCCTCTAGCTATCTAGCTATCTATCTATCCCATCTTTATTATTATCTATCAATCTACATAGAAAATCAGATTTGTTTTCAAATAATGTAAAAAAAAGAATAATGTCTAGCAAAGCAATGTTCTTGATGAAATATGTACTTCCCAATCACATGTATGGGAGGTTGGTTTAATAATAAGAATCGTTTATGGGGATTTGACCTAGTGGCCCATCGAATATTAGCTGTGCCCATCTTGAATGCACAAATATTAATGTCTGAAGCCAGTCAATCCCTGGTAACTGTGCATAATGACATCACACCATGGCCCCACCTTATGCGTTTCATCATAGATGACATCATCAGGGGACTAGCCAGTCCCCTGATAATGTCATCTATAATGAAACGCATAGGGAAGGGCCATGACGTGACTATATATATATATATATATACAGTGCCTTGCGAAAGTATTCGGCCCCCTTGAACTTTTTAACCTTTTGCCACATTTCAGGCTTCAAACATAAAGATATAAAATTTTTATTTTTTGTGAAGAATCACCAACAAGTGGGACACAATTGTGAAGTGGAACGAAATCTATTGGATTGTTGAAACTTTTTTAACTAATAAAAAAATGAAAAGTGGGGCGTGCAAAATTATTCGGCCCCCTTGCGTTAATACTTTGTAGAGCCACCTTTTGCTGCGATTACAGCTGCAAGTCGCTTGGGGTATGTCTCTATCAGTTTTGCACATCGAGAGACTGAAATTCTTGCCCATTCTTCCTTGCAAAACAGCTCGAGCTCAGTGAGGTTGGATGGAGAGCGTTTGTGAACAGCAGTTTTCAGCTCTTTCCACAGATTCTCGATTAGATTCAGGTCTGGACTTTGACTTGGCCATTCTAACGCCTGGATACGTTTATTTGTGAACCATTCCTTTGTAGATTTTGCTGTATGTTTGGGATCATTGTCTTGTTGGAAGATAAATCTCCGTCCCAGTTTCAGGTCTTTTGCAGACTCCAACAGGTTTTCATCCAGAATGGTCCTGTATTTGGCTGCATCCATCTTCCCCTCAATTTTAACCATCTTCCCTGTCCCTGCTGAAGAAAAGTAGGCCCAAACCATGATGCTGCCACCACCATGTTTGACAGTGGGGATGGTGTGTTGAGTGTGATGAGCTGTGTTGCTTTTACGCCAAACATATCGTTTTGCATTGTGGCCAAAAAGTTCGATTTTGGCTTCATCGGACCAGAGCACCTTCTTCCACATGTTTGGTGTGTCTCCCAGGTGGCTTGTGGCAAACTTTAGACGAGACTTTTTATGGATATCTTTGAGAAATGGCTTTCTTCTTGCCACTCTTCCATAAAGGCCAGATTTGTGCAGTGTATGACTGATTGTTGTCCTATGGACAGACTCTCCCACCTCAGCTGTAGTTCTCTGCAGTTCATCCAGAGTGATCATGGGCCTCTTGGCTGCATCTCTGACCAGTCTTCTTCTTGTCTGAGCTGAAAGTTTAGAGGGACAGCCAGGTCTTGGTAGATTTGCAGTGGTCTGATACTCCTTCCATTTCAAAATGATCGCTTGCACAGTGCTCCTTGGGATGTTTAAAGCTTGGGAAATCTTTTTGTATCCAAATCCGGCTTTAAACTTCTCCACAACAGTATTACGGACCTGCCTGGTGTGTTCCTTGGTCTTCATGATGCTCTCTGCGCTTTCAACAGAACCCTGAGACTATCACAGAGCAGGTGCATTTATACAGAGACTTGATTACACACAGGTGGATTCTATTTATCACCATCAGTCATTTAGGACAACATTGGATCATTCAGAGATCCTCGCTGAACTTCCGGAGTGAGTTTTCTGCACTGAAAGTAAAGGGGCCGAATAATTTTGCACGCACCACTTTTCAGTTTTTTAATTGCTAAAAAAGTTTAAAATATCCAATAGATTTCGTTCCACTTCACAATTGTGTCCCACTTGTTGGTGATTCTTCACAAAAAATTAAAATTTTATATCTTTATGTTTGAAGCCTGAAATGTGGCAAAAGGTCGAAAAGTTCAAGGGGGCCGAATACTTTTGCAAGGCACTGTATATACTGTAAGGAGGAAAAGAGGAAGTTTCACACTGGAGATGGAGTCAAAGTATGTGGTTAGTTGCTAGCAGCTGCAGGAATGAGTCGGGGTGTGGCAGCATCCAGCCCAGGACTGCAAGAGAAAGTCTTGCTCTCCACTAAATGCCGGATGGATGGAGCCAGACTAACCACATTGTTGGTTGTCAGATGCCAGGTGATCCTAGCAACCAACCACTTCTGGCCTGGCAGTGGCAAGCAGGAGCCGGGACTGCCGGGGCGGGACCAAAGCGGTGCCACTGTGCCCTGTAAAAATAAATAAAAATGTCTTATGTATGGTAACACTGGCGCAGGCTCAAGGGGTAGCTGCGTTTGGCCCCCAAGAAGAATTTTCTCAGACATTGCAGAGCAATTATCTGACATAATGTATAATGGTTATTCCAGCGCTATCATGTGTATTACAGCAGAACAAGTGGAAAAGCTGCCTGCACCGGATAGGGTACAACCAGACCCTAATAATCAGTGAAATAAAATAATGGGGTGGTGCTGCACTAATCCAGCAAAAAAAAGAGAATATACTAAAGTGACAGTGCTAGTGAGGTACAGCGCTAGAACACAACAGAACCCTAAGGGTTAGATAGCGACTGATACCAATGACAGAGAATAAATAAATAATATGTGACAAAAAATATAGAAAAAACAGTTGCAAAAGTGTTAGAAGTGCAAAGTGCAATCACAATAAACATAAATAGCACTAATAAGTATCCTTAATAAAATAAGAAAATCATGTGCAATACAAAAGATGTGCAAAATACTGCAAGGAAACACCTTCCTGTATAAAGTGCAAAATATACGGTGTGAACAGTATGGTGCTGTGCGTGACATGCACACAGCAAGCGTACAGTAAAAACAAAGTGTCTAGTGCATCAAACAAGTCCAAGTGACTACATATTTCAAACAGTCCATAATATCCAAATGTGAACACAAACGTATGAGAATACTCCTTCACAAGGTGGATCAGCTTTCTGACATGGACATATTGAACTGAAGTGCTTGAATAAACAAAAGATAGTGCTCCTCTTCATGTAAAACCACACACTAATAAGTAATGGCCCCTTACTTTAAGGTAATAGGGTATCAGCATATGACCAGTGCTGGGAGTAGCAGCCTTTTCTTCTATACTTAAACCCGAAATCCTGATCCAGGAACTTAGTCCCTCAAAAGGTACAGGGGGCACAAATAGAAAAAAGGAAGGTCCCAGATAGTGTAGTATTGTTTTATTCACACAGTAGAAGGTACTCACATAACATGGATAAACAAATGACTTATCTCCGATGAGCGGCGAGCTCGTAAGCCTCAGTCAGCATAGAGTGCCTGTCCCGTTCCTAAGTGTGACGTCACACACCACGTGACTTCATCAGGGGTTGCATGGAGGCACAATAGATGTCTTTAAATAGCTATCTCATAGACGCTAATGGGCAGCCATTTTCTTGTAGTTCACTAAAAGATAACATAGCGGCCATTTTCCCGAAGATTCATGGGCGCGATAGATAGAATAACTATTTCTGGTACAGAAAAAAAAAACCAACAAACTGGAGTTTGCTTCGAGTGTAGCCGGTCTCTTTATGGCCCAGCGGGAGAAAGAAAATGTTTTTAACAATCGACCGGATGAACTGGTGACATGTAAAAGATACATTGATGATATCTTTATATTATGGAGGGGAGATGGCAACCAGCTGACCCTACTCCTTGAAAAACTCAATATGAATGACAGGAATATAAAACTGTCCTGGGACATTAGTGAGAATAAAGTATTTTTTTTAGATCTAGAGATCATACAAGAAAGATCTACACTCAAGACACAAACGCACTTTAAAAATGTTGACAGGAACCGTTATCTCACTATAGAGAGCTGTCACCATAAAAATTGGCTCTTTAACGTCCCAAAAGGTCAACTTATGCGGCTCAGAAGAAACTTTACCAATTTAAATACTTTTTTAGAACAGGCAGAAAAGATTGGAGTCAGATTTACCTTGAAAGGCTACGATTGTCGATTTATCGATAAGAAGATAGTAGAAGTGTCAGAGATGAATCGGAATGAATTAATTGAAGACAAGACGATACAGAAACATCCAATGGAAGGAGTACCGTCAATCATGGATTTTCTTGTACAACACAAGAAAATAGAAAAGATTATTAGACGCCACTGGTATATTTTGTTGGCGGATAAACAGCTACACGATACCCTATCCATGAACCCTAGGGTCATATACAAAAGGGCACCAACAATTCAGGATAAAGTGGTGAAAAACGTCATAGATCCACTCAAGAAGACCTTTACCTTCTTTTCTGGAAAAGGCTTTTACCCGTGTAAGAGATGCTTCGCATGCCTAAGAACCAAATGTCCAAATGAAAAGATATTTCATTTCTCATCCACAAGTATGGGAGACACTTATGAGGTCCAAAATTTTATTTGCTGCAACACTGAAGGGGCAGTATACGCCTTGGAGTGCAGCTGCGGCCTTCAATATATTGGACGCACTAAAAGACCCCTCAAAGTGGGAATTATAGAGCACGTTCAAAACATTATAAACGGATACGACAAACACAGTGTATCTAAACATTTTTGGTTATGTCACAATAAGGACTCCACCCACTTGAAGTTTTGGGGAATTGAACCATACGTTAGACACTGGCGGGGGGGACATAAGGTTAGGACCGTCAGTCAACTGGAATCCAAATGGATTTTTACTTTAGATACATTCTCGCCTAGGGGTCTGAATATTGAATTCGACCTCAACTGCTTCCTCAGTGATTTTTGATATTTTAACTATTTTTATGGTTTTAAAATCATTTTCAACCATTTATTTTGATTATATAATTTTTGTTTAGTGTTTTATTCTCCTCTCAGCATTTTATTCTACCCACATCTAAATTTGTAATATGCTCTCTAACATACTTGTATAGATTCGATATGGTTTTAGCTTTCTACCATATATTTGCTTGTTTTTATGATAGATTTGCCCACTGCCCTCTCCCCCCATGTTCCTTTATATATATATTTTGTGTTGTATTTTATATGCACCTTGTAGCTGGCAATATGGTCTTTTGCCTATTGCCAACATTTTATCACAGCTTGTTGTTTAGAAGTGGGGATTCCCTCACTTCTATACTTGTAATATCTGCCCATGTCAGCATTGAGGTTTATCCCATCTGATCGGTTTTCTGTTTCTTACAGTGTTTTTAGTAATTATATTTTTTTTTTTTTTTAATTTTATTTTGTAATATTTAAAAAAAATGTTTTAAATAATTGCTTTAATATTTTTCGGAAATTCCATTTTGTCTATGTTGTTGTTTTTAATGATTTTGTGAGTATTTAACATGCAGCATAGAAAGGCACTGTTTTTATTTATCTCCCCCTTTGCTGACAGCCGGTGTCACTCTTACGTCCTGGCCGTGTCCATAGGCTGTGAGCACGTAGCCGACGATACGAGACATCAGTCATAGCTCTATTTACGGTCGTGTTGCTACATAGCTGATAACCAAGAAAATGGCCGTGCCCGCGAATCTTCAGCAAAATGGACGCTATGTTATCTTTTAGCGAACTACAAGAAAATGGCCGCCCATTAGCGTCTATGAGATAGCTATTTAAAGACATCTATTGTGCCTCCATGCATCCCCTGATGAAGTCACGTGGTGTGTGACGTCACGCGTAAGGAGGGGACAAGCACTCTATGCTAACTGAGGCTGGGCATATGCTGATACCCTATTACCTTAAAGTAAGGGGCCATTACTTATTAGTGTGTGGTTTTACACGAAGAGGAGCACTATCTTTTGTTTATTCAAGCACTTCACTTCAATATGTCCATGTCAGAAAGCTGATCCACCTTGTGAAGGAGTATTCTCATACGTTTGTGTTCACCTACTACTACATTTGGATATTATGGACTGTTTGAAATATCTAGTCACTTGGACTTGTTTGATGCACTAGACACTTTGTTTTTACTGTACGCTTGCTGTGTGCATGTCACGCACAGCACCATACTGTTCACACCGTATATTTTGCACTTTATACAGGAAGGTGTTTCCTTGCAGTATTTTGCACATCTTTTGTATTGCACATGATTTTCTTATTTTATTAAGGATACTTATTAGTGCTATTTATGTTTATTGTGATTGCACTTTGCACTTCTAACACTTTTGCAACTGTTTTTTCTATATTTTTTGTCACATATTATTTATTTACTCTCTGTCATTGGTATCAGACGCTATCTAACCCTTATGCCGCGTACACACGGTCGGACTTTTCGTCTACAAAAGTCCAACGGACGCTGACGGACTAAAGCTGGCTGGTAATCCGATCGTGTGTGGGCTTCTCCGGACTTTCAACTGACTTTTTTAGCCTCAAATCCGACGTACTTTAGATTTGAAACATGCTTCAAATCTTTCCGACGGACTCGAGTCCGGACGAAAAATCCGCTCGTCTGTATGCTAGTCCGACGGACAAAAACCCACGCTAGGGCAGCTATTGGCTACTGGCTATGAACTTCCTTATTTTAGTCCGGTGTACGTCATCGCGTAAGAATTCGACGGACTTTTGTGTGATCGTGTGTAGGCAAGTCTGTTCGTTAGAAAGTCCGCCGCAAGTCCGTCGAAAGTCCGCCAAAAGTCCGTCGAAAGTCTGTCGGACAGGCTGTCGGACTTTTGTAGCTGAAAAGTCCGACCGTGTGTACGCGGCATTAGGGTTCTGTTGTGTTCTAGCGCTGTACCTCACTAGCACTGTCACTTTAGTATATTCTCTTTTTTTTGCTGGATTAGCGCAGCACCATCCCATTATTTTAATTATTTCACATATGTTCCAATATTCTACTGCAAGTTATTATGCATTTTGGTTATTGTATTTTATGTCATCCATCTATGTGTGTTTTACCAATCATTATAGGTTATTGATGACTTTTTATCTCTCGTTTTTCAATAAATATTCATCTTACATACTTTGAGTGTTGTTGCCAATTTATAGTCCCACCTGGGGGGTACTCCAATTTTTTTATGGGCCCCACAACAATGACTGGGCCTGGGGCAGCTTCCCCTTTTGCCACATGTTAAGGATGACCCTGCTCATGGGTAAAAGAGCACCTGGCTGTCAGGGACTGTTTGAACCAGTACAAATAAAAGTTACCTGCTAATGCTAGCAGAGATTAAGCCTAATCTTGCTAATGCTGCGACTTTGTATGTACCAGAAGTGATTGTGATCTACTGACATGGCACTTGTTGGGGAGAGAAGTCAGAGGGCTAAACACAGGTGCTGCCAGGTGTCGGGCTGAACCCTCTAATGCTGCGTTTTTTGGGACACTATACTATTGGGGATGCTGGTATAGTTCTGATCTGATCTAAAATGTGATTGTGAATACGTGATGGGCAAACTGACGCTATCTGGGATTGACGATAACTGACACTAGCGCTATCTGGCCTCGCTCATGACACTAATACAATAATCAGTAAAAAAAAACTATACACTGTACTAATGACACTGTGACAGGGCAGTAAAAGGGTTTACTGGGGGGTGATCAGGGGGTTAAAATGTGATAGTGATTATGTGGCAGGCAAACTGACACTATCTGGGTTTGACGCTAATGCTATCCGATAACACCCATGACACTAATACAGTGAAACCTTGGTTAACGAGTAATGCGGTTAACGAGCGTTTTGAAAGACGAGCAACTTTTTAAAAAAAATACTGACTCGGTTTGCAAGTGTTGTCCCGCAAAACGAGCAGAATTCAAGCTAATGTGGTGTGCAGTACCACATTTGGCCAGAGGTGCGGGGGCGCCGGTGACACTCAGAACGGTTCGGAGCAGTTCGGAAATACTCGTAAATACTCAGAAGCACTCGGAAATACTCAGTTCCCGAGTGTTTCTGAGCTTTTGCGAAGGTTTCTGAGTTCAGCCGAGCTGTCCCCGAGTATTTCCGAGGCACTCCGGCGCCCCACCCACCTCTGGCCACATGCGGTATTGCGTGCAATAGAAGTCAGTGCAGAACAAATTATCTTCGTTTCCATTGACTTCTATGTGGAAACTTGCTTTGATATGTGAGTGCTTTGGATCACAAGCTATCTCCTATAGCCAGCTTACAGGCCATGTCACATTGGGGATGATGCCGCTGGGGAGAACTCGCTCAAAACTGCAGAGAAAATACTCACCTACTTTCAGTTGACATTCTCTCATGGTGGAATTGCTGCAGAATTTAAAGCGGTGTTCCAGACAAAACATTTTTTGCAAACACTGTAGCTGCTGACTTTTAATAAGGACCCTTACTTGTCCAGGGAGCCCGCGATGTCGGCCTCCCGAGGCTGATCTGTCCATCAGATCGGGTGCAGGCGCCGCCATTCCATCTAAGGGAAACTGGCAGTGGAGCCTTGCGGCTTCACTGCCGGTTTCCAACTGCGCATGTGCGGGGGGCTCGCCGCAGAAGGGGATGTGAGGTCCTCGGCCGCGGCCCGGCTGGATCGGAAGTACTCTTAGTACTTCCAAAAAAAGATACGATAGAAAGTAAAAAATAATTAAATATCCAAAAACGAGGGGTGGAGAGGTGGTCTTTCGTGTAAGACCACCTCTCAAAATTGGGTGAAACTCCACTTTAAGTCTCCAACAAGAGAGTGATGACTTGTCCAACAAGCATGTGAGCTACAGACTTAGAGATGTATGTTTTTTTTTTTTTTAAGAATGATACTTACCTAGGTGGATGCAGCATCAGTCCGATACTGCCCCTGTCTCCCGGTGCCTCTAACACTGAGAACTGAGCGATTGAACACCGTCGGTTGCTCAGTTCTCAGCTCCCTGAGCAGAGAGCAGCGCACTGTCAGTCACCACCTTCTGCCCCCCCCCCCACGCTCACTGGAGCGCTGGGCTGTAAAGGAGGCGGGTGAGGCTGAGCCGGGCACCGGTCCAGGCATGTGGGCAGATCCCGACTTCATTGTCGCGATCTTGCCTGAGCCTGGACCGGCTCTGTGACATCAGCCAACGGTGGGCTTATCCCTGCTGTCTGCCGAAAATGGGTCACAGGAGTGCAGAACAAACTGCACTCCTGGGATCCACAGGAAAAGTACAGCCAAACGAGCTTTCACTGTACTTCTCCTTTTAATATGCAACTATTTCAGATCCATAAGGATTCTTCGCCAAATATAACAAGAATGTAACAAAGAAATAATAGTCCTCATTATAGCAAATCTCTCACAGACCAGAATGTTGTAATGACTGAATACTCTTACAAAGATCATTCAATCCAATGTTTTTAATAATAAAAAAACATAACAAAGTAACATTGTTGTAGGAAATTTCATAATGTTAGGTAAACATAAACATGATGAATAAATGAGGTCTGTAAAAGTATTCAGGTTTCACCAATTTCTGACATGTTAGAGATATGCTAAAGATTGTTGATTCTGTGGTACATTCTTGGTATACCTAATGAAAGGATCTTCACAGGTCTGATTAAACTATTGTATATGAATGAGTTTATAACTCTCTAAATCTAAAAGGTATCTATCTATCTATCTATCTATCTATCTATCTATCTATCTATCTATCTATCTATCTATCTATCTATCTATCTATCTATCTATCTATCTATCTATCTCTATCTGCCCCATCTCTATTATTATCTATTATTTAGGCATCTAGACGTGGTGAAGACGACTTGCTGAAGGTCAAACCAAGCATCAGAATGGGAAAGAAAGGGGATTTAAGCGACTTTGAATGTGGCATGGTTGTTGGTGCCAGACGGGCTAGTCTGGCTATTTCAAAAACTGCTGATCTACTGAGATTTTCCAGCACAGCCATCTCTAGGGTTTACAGAGAATGGTTTGTGTGACGGGAGTCAATTTGGGCGGAGGGCTTGTGGAACCCAGCTTGCCTTAGAGAGCTCTGGAAACTCCTTGTCCTGCTCCCCAGGCCCCTCCTGTGTGTATATTAAGCTAAAAAAGCTCCACGCTTAGGTATGAATAAAGCTGCAGCTTCCCCAAACAAAGACCCCACAAGTGGTGCCCAACAAATAAGTAATCAAAAATAAGGGACGTTGGCGCTGCTTATCTAAATAACGTGTAGGTTGACCGACCGTGGTGGTTTAAGAATTGGTATATAACGGCATGTGTAAATGTATGGTCTGTTTGGGACAACGAGAATGAAAGTATGAATCCCTAGAGTCTAGACAATATAATTAAATTCTATTTCCAAGGCACATATATGACAGTGAATAAACTCTATCCACATAAAAATATGTGAATTACCACAATGTGACTAATAACATAAATGATATGTCTGAAAAAACGATGTAACAAAGTATACTGCTGATTGCAAGTGAATCAAGTGAAAAAAATATATAAATCAAATATATAGCAATGGTAAGTATTCAGTCCATAGGTGAAAAATATATAGCAAATGTGTTGCTAGTTTTCAAGTTTATCAAATGAAAAAAAATATACATCAAGTATATAGCAATGATAAGTGTTCAGTCAATTAGTGAAAAAATAATATATGACAAAAGTCTCTCAGTAACAAGTGTCCATATTCCCATAAACGTGACTTGTGCTGGTTTCCAAGTGATACGACTTTATATCAACTTCTGTGCAACAAATAAAGTGACTTCTCATGCTCCCCCTTAGGTATATGCACTCACCAGAAGCCCCATACCCCTGCAGGGGTAAAGAGCATGTAGTAGACTAGGTCTCCAATCCTTATATCCCTGGAACCAACAAGCTCTTCTGCTCAGGAACAAGGTGTATGCAATGCGGTATCTTTTGTTATTCTGAAGAAATCCATGATTCTAGACGTGGTGAAGACAACTTGCTAAAGGTCAAACCGAGCATTAGAATGGGGAAGAAAGGGGATTTAAGTGACTTTGAACGTGGCATGGTTGTTGGTGCCAGACGGCTGGTTTGGGTATTTCAAAAACTGCTGATCTACTGGTATTTTCCTGCACAGCCATCTCTAGGGTTTACAGAGAATGGTTATTTCAGGGGTGCACTACTGTAACCCTGAAGAAGGATTAGACTATATACCGAAACGCGTTGGGTGTGAGGAGGTTTTTTTCAAGCATATATTGTGTATGTTGTGTATATATATTAATGTTTCGTTATAACCTTTTAATGTTGTTTTTTCATAAATAAAATGTATCTACTTTTATAATATCCTGTATACTCTGCTACACTTTTTTTTTATATATGACGTAATTGAGTGCCTAAAAAGTCCACTTAGGGTAACCCCCTTTTCTTTCTATCTCCCTACGCCCCAGGACGACATCAGGTGTGATGAAACACATAGGGAGGAGCGACGTACTGACGTCACCACAATACACAGAAGTCCCGGATCATCGGCTGTTATTGAGAGCCGGCCAGCTTGATTCTTGGTAGCTCGGTAGTGGTTAGTATAGTATAGTATAGTGGTTAGTATAGTGTAGTTTATGGAGGTCAGTGTAGTGTAGTGGACAGTGTAGTATAGTGGTCAGTGTAGTATAGTGGTCATTGTAGTATGGTGGTCAGTATAGTGTAGTATAGTGGACAGCGTAGTGTAGTGGTCAGTGTAGTGGACAGTATAGTATAGTGGACAGTGTAGTGTAGTATAGTGGTCAGTGTAGTGTAGTATAGTGGACAGTGTAGTATGGTGGTCAGTATAGTGTAGTATAGTGGACAGTGTAGTATAGTGGACAGTGTAGTATGGTGGTCAGTATAGTGTAGTATAGTGGTCAGTGTAGTATAGTGGACAGTGTAGTATGGTGGTCAGTGTAGTGTAGTATAGTGGTCAGTGTAGTATGGTGGTCAGTATAGTGTAGTATAGTGGTCAGTGTAGTGTAGTGGACAGTGTAGTATGGTGGTCAGTGTAGTGTAGTATAGTGGTCAGTGTAGTATGGTGGTCAGTATAGTGTAGTATAGTGGTAAGTGTAGTGTAGTATAGTGGACAGTGTAGTATAGTGGTCAGTATAGTGTAGTATAGTGGTCAGTGTAGTATGGTGGTCAGTATAGTGTAGTATAGTGGTCAGTGTAGTGTAGTATAGTGGACAGTGTAGTATAGTGGTCAGTATAGTGTAGTATAGTGGTCAGTGTAGTATAGTGGACAGTGTAGTGGACAGTATAGTGGTCAGTATAGTGGTCAGTGTAATATAGTGGACAGTATAGTATAGTGGTCAGTATAGTGGTCAGTGTAATATAGTGGACAGTATAGTATAGTGGTCAGTATAGTGGTCAGTGTAATATAGTGGACAGTATAGTATAGTGGTCAGTGTAGTGGACAGTGTAGTTCTCAGTGTAGTGGTCAGTATAGGAATCAGGTAGGTCAGTACTATTGTATTTGAAGGGACTCGGGGATAGCTAAAAGTCCGCAGGTTAGGGGGCGCAAATTACTTGCCTTGCCCCGGGTGCTGACAACCCACGCTACGCCACTGGGTGATTGTATATAGTGTATACCACATTTACCACTGACTAATGCAGAGTTGCAATGCAAGGAGATCAGCTAAAAGTAGTTGGATCTGTATGTGCGTTATAATTCATCGAAATTAGTCAATTAATCGATTTAAAAAAAAAATCGGTTAATCGAACATGAAAATTTTAATCAGTAATAGCCCTAGAATATAGCTGTCTTAGCAAATTTTGAATAGAATATAAAAAAACAAGAATATAGCCATCTTCTAATATTCGAATATCATAGAATAGAACTAGCTATCCTTCACAATGAATTCGGATCGATTCTATATTTTTTTGATTCAAATTGGATTTGAATACTTCAGTTGAAAATGAATAAACAAAACAAATTTCATTACTAATGCGAAACAAAATTTGTAACCACCTCAATACCGGGCACTTACACCCCCTTCCTGCCCAAGCCATTTTTCAACTTTCAGCACTGTCACACTTTGAATGACAATTGCGCGGTCATGCTACACTGTACCCATGTGAAAGTGTTTTCATTTTTTTCACACAAATGGAGCTTTATTTTGGTGGTATTTAATCACTCCTGGTTTTTTTTTTCCTAAAAAAAAAAAGACCAAAAATTTTGAAAGAAATAAGTTTTTCTTAGTTTCTGTCAGTAAATTTTGTAAATAAGTCTACTAGACTTGTGGGGCTCTTGCTGAGACTTGTGGGGCTCTTGCTATAGACTTGTGGGGCTCTTGCTATAGACTTGTCGGGCTCTTGCTATAGACTTGTGGGGCTCTTGCTATAGACTTGCGGGGCTCTTGCTGAGACTTGTGGGGCTCTTGCTATAGACTTGCAGGGCTCTTGCTGAGACTTGTGGGGCTCTTGCTGAGACTTGTGGGGCTCTTGCTGTAGACTTGCAGGGCTCTTGCTGAGACTTGTGGGGCTCTTGCTGTAGACTTGCAGGGCTCTTGCTGAGACTTGTGGGGCTCTTGCTATAGACTTGTGGGGCTCTTGCTATAGACTTGTGGGGCTCTTGCTATAGACTTGTCGGGCTCTTGCTGAGACTTGTGGGGCTCTTGCTGTAGACTTGCAGGGCTCTTGCTGAGACTTGTGGGGCTCTTGCTGTAGACTTGCAGGGCTCTTGCTGAGACTTGTGGGGCTCTTGCTATAGACTTGTGGGGCTCTTGATATAGACTTGCGGGGCTCTTGCTGTAGACTTGCAGGGCTCTTGCTATAGACTTGTGGGGCTCTTGCTATAGACTTGAAGGGCTCTTGCTATAGACTTGTGGGACTCTTGCCGAGACTTGTGGGGCTCTTGCTATAGACTTGAAGGGCTCTTGCTATAGACTTGTGGGACTCTTGCCGAGACTTGTGGGGCTCTTGCTATAGACTTGTAGGGCTCTTGCTGTAGAATTTCGGGGCTTTTGCTGAGACTTGTGGGGCTCTTGCTGTAGACTCACCACTGCAACTTTGCTCTTGCTATAGACTTGTGGGGCTCTTGCTGTAGAATTTTCGGGGCTCTTGCTGAGACTTGTGGGGCTCTTGCTGTAGACTCACCACTGCAACTTTGCTCTTGCTAGAGACTTGCCACCTAAATTTGCTACAAATTGGAAAAGTGTCAACTAGAACTTGTGCTTCAAGTGCTCTGCATGTGTACAACTTGCCAGGGAAGATGTGCAAGTTCACAAGACTTACAATTCAACACTGCCACAAATGTGTGGCAAGTTATCCTTGCTATCTGGGATAAATACCAAACTGTGGAAGGTATACATAAGATCATATTAAAGTCTTAAGATTTTATTTTATGAAAAATCTCTATAAGAGATTTTTAATTCATTACTCACAGCATTCATTACTGCACAACATAAAGAATCACAGCCAGCTTTGTATAAGCAATAAAGTACCGTATTAATCGGCGTATAGCACACGCCGGCATATAACACGCACCCCAAGTTTAGGAGGGAATTTTAAGGAAAAAAAACCTTTAGGAGGGAAGTTTAAGGAAAAAAACATTTAAATGCCCATCAATGCAGCCTCATCAGTGTCCATCTGTAGCCTTGTCAGTGTCCATCTGTAGCATTGTCCCTCATTGCAGCCTTGTCCCCTATTGTCCCCCATTGCAGCCTTGTCCCCTATTGTCCCCCATTGCAACCTTGTCAGTGTCCATCAGTAGTCTGCAGCCTTGCCCTGTGTCGTTTGCAGACATCTGGCATTTAAAAATGGTGCCGCCGTTCTCGGCCGCTCTCGGCGGCTCTCTCAGTGGCTTTCGGCCATTCTCGGCGGCTTTCGGCCATTCTCGGTGGCTCTCGGCCGTTCTCGGTGGCTTTCGGATGCACTCACGTGGGACTGCGAGAGCTGCCGAGAATTGCCAAAAGCCGCCGAGATCGGCCGAGAGCGGCTGAAAGCCGCCGAGAATGGGCGAAAGCCGCAGAGAGCAGCCAATAATGGCAGAAAGCCGCCAAGAACGTCCGAAACCCCCTGAGAGCCGCCAAAAGGCTCACAATCGGCGGGGGATCAGCATATAACACGCACACATGATTTTCCTCTGATTTTAAGGGGAAAAAGTGCGTGTTATACGCCGATAAATACGGGTAATATGTCAATTTAAACTCTCATTTAGAGAGCTGCACCATACAATATACAAAAAAATTGTAATAAATGGTATGGTAAGAAGGTGCATACCATCATGGACTAACAATTAAAATGGTTGTAAACTCACAAAAAAACCCCTGCAAGATAAAGGCATAATGAGCTAGTATGCATAGCATACTAGCTCATTATGAAATACTCACCTTAGATCGAAGCCCCTGCAGCGGTCCCAGTACACAGCTCCAGCCGGCAACATCGCCCCCGAAGTTACTTCTAGGTATCGCAGGCTCCGGCGCTGTTATTGGCCGGAGCGGCGATGATGTCACTCCTGCGCATGGGCACGGGAGCCGCCGGTAACGGCACACTAGCTGAAGCAATGGCACGAACATGCCATTGCTTCAGTGCGCATGTGCCGATATGCCATGTATATTTCTTGTTACTACCATAAAATACCACCAAAGAACAACCCAAAATAATTTCTCCTGCTCCTAACAATTGCAGTGATACCACTTACACCGTGTTTGTTGTTTGTGTTTTGTACCCGTAGTACAGCCCAGAAACAATAGTATGCATTTCCCTTTTTTTATCCTACCTAAAACACCCTGACACTAATACTAATTTAAAAATTGTTTAAAAAAAAAATCCTGTCCAAAATATATAGACCATGATCTTTGACACTAACCCTGACACTGACCTAGATCAAACATTGATCTAGTTATTTTTTTTCTTTATTATTTATTTTATTTTATTATTATTTTATTTTATTTGTAATATTTGTATACACTTTTTTCTCTCTGCAATGCATCTTTCCTCTCCATTCACAGAGAGAGAAACACAGGGGCAGGCTTCACAGTGACTGATCACTGTGATAGCCAATCAGAAACAGTTTTATCATCTTTCCATTGTTCTCTATGACAATATAGATATTTTCCTATCTGGAGGAGATCTTATTCTGTAATAACTGGAAACAAAATAACATGTGCAGACTAGAATTCTGTTCTATCAGTTCTAGTGAGGAAGTCACGTGACTAGTGACGCAACACATTGGGGGGAGCCTGTGACGTCAGTTTCCGGTGTCTCCGAGACTCGAAAAAGTGGTGAGATGTTGGAGATGTCATGAAGAAGAAGGGACAATTCTACATATCTTCTGGGAATGTATGAGAATAAGAGAGTACTGGGAAATGGTTGCAGAAACTACTAAATCAATAACAGGATTTTCCTTGGGAAATAATCCTGCAACTTTTTTATTGCTAGATTTCCCGTTATCAGCGGAAAGATTTAAAAACTCGCTCCTGAAGGATTTAAAAACTCGCTCCTGAGACACTTTTTAACAGCAGCTAGGGCATTTATCCCTGCTCTGTGGAAAAAAGACAGCTCTCCAACTAGGGCACAATGGTTGGCCAGAATTGCAGAAATACAACAAATGGAAAATCTTACTTTGACAATGAAAGATCAAGATGAGAATTACTGGACAACATGGGCCCCATATTTGGACTATAGGGAGAGAATGGACTGAAGTGGGGAGAGATGGAGGGGAGGGGAGAGAGGAGTTCATTTTTTTTTGTATTTCTCCGGGTTAGGGAGAGGGTAAAAGGGGAATTTTTTTTCAATGGGTTAATAGTAGAAAAAGGGAATTCACAAGGAATTAAAGTGTCAATTAAAGGTAACATATGATGTGCAGATGAATACGTTTACTTAAGACGTAATAAGCTGGCACTATATGAGTGCAATGAATTGTATTGTGAAACCCATGAAAAATAAAGAATTTAAAAAAAAAGAAAAAGTGGCGAGAGATTTGTGAGCCGCACAGATTTGTTTTCTGGTTTTAACGATTATACAAGATGTTTAAATGTGAGTGTAACTGTGATGGAATTTTAATAAATTAGGAGGTTTTTTTACGTATTGCACGATGAGAAAGTTTTCTTTTTATTTGAGCATTTCTGTGGAAGAAGCCATATCCCTTGCATTGCATTGTATCCAGAGAAGATTACATCTGATCTACCCCAATGTATTATCATACTGTGAGCAGTGGGAGCCCATCCATTAGGGGTGCATGGGCCCCGTCCCCCCCTATCCATGCGTCCGGCTCCTTGATCTACATGCAGGGCACCGGATGCATGGATTCCAATCGGGGTATTCTCTATTGTAACACCCATTCTCCTCCCAGCCAATCAGGAAGCGGGTCATGAGATCCCTCCCCTGATTGGCCGAAAGGAGATCCGGTCACATTGGCCACCAGGAGGAGGAGGGAGGAGACGCAGGGGAAGCAAGGAAGAGCCTGGAGAGAAGCCCGCAAGATGGGGTAAGTTTGGTGCCCCAATTACTGACTGACCGACACGTGGGGGTAGGGTGGGGTGGGGTGGGTGCTTGCTTTCCATAACCGGACCGACCAGGGGGTAACGGCCGGTGGATTGCTTGCTGCCCCCCAATTCCAATTGGGGTATTCTCTATTGTAACACCCATTCTCCTCCCGGCCAATCAGGAAGCAGGTCGTGAGATCCCTCCCCTGATTGGCCAAAAGGAGATCCGATTGCATTGGCTGCCAGGAGGAGGAGGGAGGAGACGCAGGGGAAGCGAGGAAGAGCCCGGAGAGAAGCCCACGAGATGGGGTAAGTGCGTGGCCCTGACTACTGACTGACCAACCCGGAGGGGGGGTGGGTGCCGTTCGTGACCCGACCGACCGGGGGGGTGATGGCCGGTGGATTGCTTGTCGCCCCCCCCCCCCCCCAAAAAAAAACCCACCAGTCGCCACTGCCTGCAGTATTTGTTCTCCTACGCATTGCACCTAAGGGTGACTAGTTGATGGATGGAACTAAAACTTATATATCCCGTGTATACCACCTTGTCCCCGTATACATTATGTCTTTCAAGAGCAAGGATTGTTCCTTGAGTGGAGCACTTCACTTCCGTGAATTTCTGGACAGATTTCTATTTTGCTTTTTTATCACTACATATAACATATTTTTCACAGTGAACTATATTTTCTTTCATAAGCACCTGGGATTAAGGACTGTTTTTTGATTTTTTTTCTAAATTGAAGCACTTTAACATGAAGGATTGATGGAAAATATATTATCTTTTTTTTAATATTAAGTTTTGTTATTCACATCTATCCATTTATCTAGCGTGAGCACTGACATTATATGAATTTTTTTAATATGAATTTTTTAAATATAAATTTTTTGATGTGTTGATTTTTATATGCACTTATTTTTTATCATTTAAAGTTTTTTTGTGTGCACCAGTAAGGACAATACAAATCCAGCATTGATGTATGGTACAATAAGCATAGACTGTTACACAAACCAATAATAGAGTAGAACCGTATGTTAGGTACATAGAGAATAGGACAACACAGCAACAAAGAAACGACATTAGTCTGTATTAAAATGCAACAGTGTAAAACACTAAAATCACCCAGAGGCTGGTGTACACTAACCAATTTTCCAATATATATGGACTTATTTACTTGAGAACAGCGCACCGTTCTTCTGTCATACTTGAACCCAAGGAAAAGAAAGCCCACTCCAGTGAGGCAGCATATCTTCGTACTGTCTGCATCAAGGGGTTAAGCCGGCCATACACAAACAAGGTGGATTCTTAACCCCCACCCCCCCATGCCAGGACTTTGCATGTGCACACCCACACATTGATTGAAATTTGGCTGGTCCAGGCTGAACAAGCTGAATTGTTTCAGGAGCCACATACTGTAAAGCCCATTGCACATCAATCACCTCAATACCGGGCACTTTCACCCCCTTCCTGCCCAGGTCATTTTTCAGCTTTCAGCGCTTGTCACAATTTGAATGACAATTACGCGGTCATGCAACACTGTACCCAAATGATTTTTTTTTAATCTTTTTCTTCACACAAATAGAGCTTTCTTTTGGTGGTAATTAATCAATCCTAGGATTTTTATTATTTACTAAAAAGAAGAAAAAAGACAGACAACTTTGAAAAAAAAAATGTATTTTTTTTAGTTTCTGTCAGTAAATTTTGTAAATAAGTATTTTTTTTCCTTAACTGGGCACCGATGAGGCAGAACTGATGAGGGGGCACTAATATGCCGCACCGATTGGCACTGATAGGTGGCACTGATATGCGGCACTGATGAGCACTGATAGGCAGCACTGGTGGGCACTGATAGGTGGCACTGGTGGGCACTGATAGGTGGCACTGATATGTGGCACTGATGAGCACTGATAAGCAGCACTGGTGGGCACTGATAGGCAGCAGTGGTGGGAACTGATGGGCAGCACTGGAGGCCACTGATAGATGGTACATATAGGCAGCACTGATGGGCGGCGTTGATGGGCACTGATGGGCAGCACTGGTGGGCACTGATGGGAGTTACTGATGGGCATTGATGGGCAGCACTAATGAGCAGGCACTGATGGCCACTGAAAGGCTGCACTGACTGGCATCACTTATGGGCACTGATTGGTGGCACTGATGGGCACTGATTGGTGGCACTGATAGGCACTGATTGGTGGCACTGATAGGCACTGCTGGGGCTTTACTGTAATCAGTGCCCTGATTACCTGCCCTGGTCTGCCCTGCGAGAAGATGCCGCTGATCGGCACTCCTAGCCACACACTCTGTCAATGTGAGGTGAGGAGAGCCTATTCACGGCACTTCCGTATTTACATGTGACCGGCTGTGATTGGATACAGCTGATCACATGGTTAAAGAGCGGCATCATCGGCTCTTTACAGAGATCGGGATTGCGCTGTGTCCTAGCAACACGGCACGGCCACGATTGCCACGCTGTGCGCTGTTCTGGCGCGCCGTCATATGACATCCACCCAGAACGAGAGCCACACCGTCCCTCAGTCATTTGACGGTGGGCGGGCGGCAAGTGGTTAAACCACCATCACCTCCTGACTTTTACTGAAATGTTAGGCAAACAAAAAAAGCTGAGCTTGGCTCATTTCCATGAATGAAGGCCAATGTCCATTCGTTTTGCAGTTTTTTTTCCAGAGAAAGGCTTTTTTTTTTTTAGAGGGTGGGATTCCTTCCAGACATTCTAAAATTGATTTTAATCAATTATCTGGATTAATATTGCTCTCCTAGCCCTTAGTAATTCTAATTTTAAGATATTATTAGTTTGCAGGAAAATCACTCTGTCCTGTTTTAAATTACATTTTTGTTTTTGCCACTGATGACTCATGAACTAAAGCCTTCCCTTCTTCAAATGATGGAAAATTGAGACTAAAATAGTATTTTTGCATTTAAGAGGGGCACAGCTAATATCCTTATCATTAAAACAACCCCCCCCCCCCATACATGCCATTGGAAAGTACAGTACAGATTTCAAAAACTTTGCTCACAATGATAGCTTACCCTCCATAGACTTGCCCTAACAAACTTTTCATGTTTGTGAAAAAAAAAAAAAAAAATAGCATTACATTTTACAGTAAAACCTTGGATTGAGAGTAACTTGGTTTGAGAGCGTTTTGCAAGACAAGCAACATTTTGTAATTGATATACAAGTAGCGTCACAACTGAGTATAAAAGAGAAGAGAGGCGCCTCTAAGTGTAGCAATATGGTTACATTTAATGAAGGTACAACATTTAGCAACACATTGCTACACTTAGAGGCTCCTCTCTTCTCTTTTATACTCTGGAGCTCATGCTGGATTTTGCTTCTAATCCCCTTGTGGAGGCTTCCATTTGTGGATGGACATTTTATGGTTACACAACCTATCACATTGCTACAATCTTTTTGTATGGACTATAAACGGAAGGACTTATGGTTGTGGAACAAATTTAGTTCCAGTCCTGGAACTAAATGGTTGTGGAACAAATTATTTCAGTTTCCATTATTCCTTATGGGGAAATTTGCTTTGATATACAAGTGCTTTGGATTCCAAGCATGTTTCTGGAACGAATTATGCTTGCAATCTAAAACCTTACTGTATACTCCTCCTGTCCAGATACAGACATTGCCCAATGAACTTGCAAATAATCCATCACACCACAACTGGACTGGATCCCTCCCCCCCCAAATCTAGTATAAAATCATGTAAATACTGAGTTTGTGATTGTCATTTTCCTACCTAGAGGAACAGAGAGAACACCACTCGGGGACTGTAAGTACACACTCACCTTCAGGTACTTCAGAATACTTTATAATACTTTATTAATCCCTCTATTAAAGGGAATTTATTAGGATACAAGATACAACATTTCAATGACGAACGGAACAAGAAACATTAGTGGAGATTTACTAAAACTGGGGGACAGAGAATCTGGTACAGCTGTGCATGGTAACCAATCAGCTTCTAACTTAAAAGGGTTGTAAAGGTTCGTGTTTTTTCACCCCAATGCATCTTATGCATTAAGGTGAAAAACACCTGTCAGTGATCGGTCCCCCAGCCCCCCTGTTTTACTTACCTGAACCCTCAAACTTTTCCCGCGGGGACGCGCTTTCTCTCTGCTAGGGGGTTCTCGGCTGTTGATTGGATAGATTGATAGCAGCGCAGCCATTGGCTCCCGCTGCTGTCAATCAAATCCAATGACGCCACCGCCGCCGTGGGATGTGGCCGACTCTTGCATTCGGCGTCTATGGACTCGGGAGCGCACCCGCAAGGTGATCCCCTGGGAGAGCGCTTCTCCTAGGGGGTTATTTGATGTGGGGGGAGCAAAGAGAGCCGCCAGGGGACCCCAGAAGAGCAGGTTCGGGGCCATTTCTGTGTTTTTGATTTGATTACATTATTGAATAATTATTATTATTATATTATTATTTGTTATAATTATTTACAGTTATTTATTATATTATAATTTATGATTTCGTGTTTCAAACTTTATCATACCCGGGATGTCTACTAGACTCTTGTTTGGACAGATTTAAGTGAGTTATTCCTAAGAATTACAGGCCTACAATATAAAACGCCAAATTTTCATGCAAAATAATTGTACCGCTTTCAGCACCTAAAATCTGAAATAATCATACCGCCAGGGAGGTTAAGCTTGTTCAATTAAGCTTTGCCAATAAAACTGATACCATGTTACCATGCAGAGCCTTACCCGATTCTTTGTGCGCCAGTTTTAGTAAATCTCCCTCTATGACACAATACAATTACCAATAACAGAAATTAGTATCAAATACAACTAAATTGAAATTATGCTCTAATAAACTATCCAGACACACCAGGTACAAGCACAAAATGATCGGTGGAAACTCTTTTATCATCTTTCCATTGTTCTCTCTATGACAATATATATATATATATTTTCCTCTCTGGAGGAGATCTTATCCTGTAATAATTGGAAACAAAGTAACATGTCCAAGGAATGTGCAGACTACAATTTTGTTCTATCAGTTACATTAATAGACAGAAAGGCTGAGAGTTTTCAGTGAGTTCATTTCTAACAAATATTTACAAAAAAAGTCAATAATATGTCACAAGGTAAGCAGATTGAAAAGTGACTCCACACGGCATCAGATTTTTCACTTTTTTAAAAAAAAATATCTCTGCAAACAGGTAGAAGTGATTAACAGAGAAGAAATTTCCATGAGATTGATTGTAGCTGGCACATTTAAAACCAGCAACAATGCTGGACATTTATTGATTGATTTATTATTCACTAATTACTGCATTTTTTATTGTTTTGATTGATTCACTTTTTATATTGATTGAACAATTTGGCATATTACTCAATTAACTGCATGTATGAGATATAAGCACTAATATCTTTTGTATTAATTCTTCAATTAATTTTTATTCACTGGCATAATATAAGTGGTGTATTTAGGAATATATAACAGGGGCTAGCGCAGTCAACATTTGGTTGTTATTAATTTTCTTTTCACTAATAGGTGGAATGTTTTTTTGACTGCAGCAAACGAAATAATTTTTCACATTAGTTAGATATAATTGAATATTTTTTAATACTTTATATATATATATATATATATTTTTTGTTGGCTCACATATTTGATGGAAGTGATTTTAAAATAATTCTATGATTTTGTTGGACTCCTCCTCTTTTTATTTATTTATTTCTTTTTTATATATAACTGATAAAAATAACAAAAAGAGTCAGGGTACAACTGATGGGGAGGGAAGCACCTTTAACATTTATATAATAATCTTCTTTGGAGCCCAGGATCTCACCTTATTATTATACTATAGACCCCTTCTTGTCATGTAGACAGATTCACAAAGATATAACAGACTTATTGAGGTATCTTTATATAGATATATAAAGGACGAACCACAATTTTATCATAACTTTGTTAAGTTTGTTACCTCAAAAGCAGAGAATTATAAAATATATTATAAATAAATATGATCATTATATAACAATGCCACTGATTGCTAGACAACAGACACAATAAACTAAAGAATGGTAGGAGAGTTCCTTTAGATTGGATATATAAAGGTTCAGTTATAACTGTGTGAAATCTCATTTATGACAAGTAATAGTAATATTTACTGTGTGTGTATATCTATCTATCTATCTATCTATCTATCTATCTATCTATCTATCTATCTATCTATCTATCTATCTATCTATCTATCTATCTATCTATCTATCTATCTATCTATCTCTATCTATCTATATCTCTCTCTATCTATCTATCTATCTATCTATCTATCTATCTATCTATCTATCTATCTATCTATCTATCTATCTATCTATCTATCTATCTATCTATCTATCTATCTATCTATCTATCTATCTATCTATCTATCTATCCTCTTTTTTTTCTGCAGTTTCCTATATATATACACTACCGTTCAAAAGTTTGGGGTCACATTGAAATGTCCTTATTTTTGAAGGAAAAGCACTGTACTTTTAAATGAAGCTAACTTTAAACTAGTCCTAACTTTAAACAAATATACTCTATACATTGCTAATGTGGTAAATGACTATTCTAACTGCAAATGTCTAGTTTTTGGTGCAATATCTACATAGGTGTATAGAGGCCCATTTCCAGCAACTATCACTCCAGTGTTCTAATGGTACAATGTGTTTGCTCATTGGCTCAGAAGGCTAATTGATGATTAGCAAACCCTTGTGCAATCATGTTCACACATCTAAAAACAGTCTAGCTCCTTCCAGAAGCTACAAAATTGACCTTCCTGTGAGCAGATTGAGTTTCTGGAGCATCACATTTGTGGGGTCAATTAAACGCTCAAAATGGCCAGAAAAAGAGAACTTTCATCTGAAACTCGACAGTCTATTCTTGTTCTTAGAAATGAAGGCTATTCCATGCGAGAAATTGCAAATAAATTGAAGATTTCCTACAACGGTGTGTACTACTCCCTTCAGAGGACAGCACAAACAGGCTCTAACCAGAGTAGAAAAAGAAGTGGGAGGCTGCGTTGCACAACTAAGCAAGAAGATAAGCACATTAGAGTCTCTAGTTTGAGAAACAGACGCCTCACAGGTCCCCAACTGGCATCTTCATTAAATAGTACCCGCAAAACACCAGTGTCAACATCTACAGTGAAGAGGCGGCTGCGGGATTTTGGGCTTCAGGGCAGAGTGGCAAAGAAAAAGCCATATCTGAGACTGGCCAATAAAAGAAAAAGATTAAGATGGGCAAAAGAACACAGACATTGGACAGAGGAAGACTGGAAAAAAGTGTTGTGGACGGATGAATCCAAGTTTGAGGTGTTTGGATCACAAAGAAGAATGTTTGTGAGACGCAGAACAAATGAAAAGATGCTGGAAGAATGCCTGACGCCATCTGTTAAGCATGGTGGAGGTAATGTGATGGTCTGGGGTTGCTTTGGTGCTGGTAAGGTGGGAGCTTTGTACAGGGTAAAAGGGATTCTGAATAAGGAAGGCTATCACTCCATTTTGCAACGCCATGCCATACCCAGTGGACAGCGCTTGATTGGAGCCAATTTCATCCTACAACAGGACAATGACCCTAAACACACCTCCAAATTGTGCAAGAACTATTTACAGCAGAAGCAGGCAGCTGGTATTCTATCGGTAATGGAGTGGCCAGCACAGTCACCAGATCTGAACCCCATTGAGCTGTTGTGGGAGCAGCTTGACCGTATGGTACGCCAGAAGTGCCCATCCAACCAATCCAACTTGTGGGAGCTGCTTCTAGAAGCGTGGGGTGCAATTTCTCCAGCTTACCTCAATAAATTAACAGCTAGAATGCCAAAGGTGTGCAATGCTGTAATTGCTGCAAAAGGAGGATTCTTTGATGAAAGCAAAGTTTGATGTAAAAACAATGTTATTTCAAATACAAATCATTATTTCTAACCTTGTCAATGTCTTGACTCTATTCTCTATTCATTTCACAACGTATGGTGGTGAATAAGTGTGACTTTTCATGGAAAACACAAAATTGTTTGGGTGACCCCAAACTTTTGAACGGTAGTGTATGTATTATAATAATGCCACTGAATGACACACAACAGAGATAGTAGGAAGGAGAAAAAAGGAGAATTCCAGCAAGAGGCAGGATTTATTAAAGGACAACTTGCACCTCTTTCCAGAAACAAATTTATTTATTTTTTTCCTTTCTTTTAGCTACCTAAAGGCATAAAGATGAGAATCACCAACATGCTTCTTGTTGTTACTTTGGGTGAGTAAGCACTCGACTACTCATTAGTAGTATAAAAAAAAAAAACAGTATATATCCCATAGTTTATAGGCTCTATAACTTTCACGCAAACCAATCAATATAAACGTATTGTGATTTTTTGTTATCAAAAACATGTAGTAAAATACTTTTTTAGCTAAAATTTATGAAGAAATTTGATTTTTATTTTTTTTTCTATTAGATATGTTTTATAACAGAAAGTAAAAAATATATAATTTTTGTTAAAAAATGTTGGTCTTTTTTTTCATTTATATAGCAAAACATAAAAATGCGGTGATCAAACAAAGCTCTATTTTTGTGAAAAAAAATTATATACATTTTGTTTGGGTACAATGTTGCATGACTGAGCAATTACCAGTTAAATTAAGGGCAGCACAGTGGTGTAGTGGTTAGCACATTCACCTAGCAGCAATAGTGTCGCTGGTTCAAATCCCGATCATGACACCATCTGCCTGGAGTTTGCATGTTCTCCCTGTGCCTGCGTGGGTTTCCTCCGGGTACTCCGGTTTCCTCCCACACTCCAAAGACATGCTGTTAGGTAATTAGATCCTGTCGAAAAATTGGCCAAATATGTGTATGTTGTATGTGTATGTGATTGTAAGCGTGTCAGGACCCCATGGGGCAAGGACCGTGCTATACTGCAGATGGACACCGGCAGCAAAAAAGCACCCTGAGGCGATTCAGTTCACATAGGTAGTGCTATACAAGTCACTCATTCATTCATTAAATTAACGCATTATCAAATAGCAAAAAATTGCCTGGTCATGAAGGGGGTAAATCTTCTGGAGCGGAAGTGGAAACACTACAATAATATATACACACTATACTTCCCCTTTAAGAAGAAGGGGCTCAACTCACCAAGCTGTGCTGTATGTGATAAAGACCATTATGCTCAGCTCTCATTGGCTCATTACTGAAATGAATAGTCATTATTGGAATGAGGATGAACTTGAGCCTATGGTGAGAAGGACCTTTCTAAAAATCCATAAAACAATGTGGCTTCCTTTCGTTCCTAACACATTACTCAGCCCATATCCAGTGGCGGCCGCACATGCAGGGCGCACAGGCGCCGCCCCCCTCTAATCTACATGTGGGGTGCTGGATGCATGGATTTCAATGGGGGGGGTTTGAAGCAAATGATTAGAGTCAGAGGCTCTAATTGGCCTAAAAAAGGGTGGGTTCGGGGCACTGCGCCCCAAGCCCACCCACTTGTGTGACAATAACGAATGAATATTCTCTATTGTCTTCCTGATTCTCCTCCTGGCCATTCAGGAATCAGTTCCTGTGACCTAATTGGCCAGGGAGTCTTAGGACTCCCTGGCCAATCGTGTCTCAGGACACTCTTCCTGTTCGCCCGGGAGAAGAATCAACAGCCTGGCTCTTCATTCCCCCTGACTCCAAAGGTAATGCCCTGATCGCTGCCGCCCTGTCTGTCTCCCGCGGGGGTGGGGTTTGATCGCCACATTCCTGTCCATCTCCCGTGGGTGGCAGGGGGTTTGATCGCCTCAAATTCCGGTTGTCTCCAGTGGGGGGGTCGGGGGATTTTGTATTAGTTGGCCGCCCCCTCTATATATTAAGCACCAGCTGCCACTGTCCATATCAGTATAGATATCCAGCATGATATTTTTTCCCCATTGAGATCTGATGTGTTTTGAACGTGTTCCTTTTATTTTTTTGAGTGGTGTATTAGGACGGGTTCACACTGATACGATATGACTAGGGATGAGCCGAACACCCCCTGGTGTGGTTCTCACCAGAACATACCGAACAGGCAAAACATTTGGAAGAACAAACGAACACTGTTAAAGTCTATGGGACATGAACATGAAAAATAAAAAATGCTCATTTTAAAGGCTTATATGCAAGTTATTGCCTCAAAAAACAGTGTTTGGGGACCCAGGTCCTGCCCCAGGGGATATGTATCAATGCAAAATAGTTTTTTAAAAACTGCAGTTTGTTCGGGAGCAGAGATTTTTTTAATGCTTAAAGTGAAACAATAAAAATGAAATATTCCTTTAAATATCGTGCCTGGGGGGTGGCTATAGTATGCCTGTAAAGTGGCGCATTTTTCCCATGTTTAGAACAGTACCGCAGCAAAATTACATTTCTAAAGGAAAAATTGTCATTTAAAACTGATCTCGGCTGTAATGAATTGTCGGGTCTCGGCAATATAGGTAAAACTCATTGAAAAAAAGAGCATGGGTCCCCCCCCAGTCCATTACCAGGCCCTTTGGGGCCCCAAAGCACCTTGTCCTCATGTTGATGGGGACAAGGGCCTCATCCCCACAACCCTTGCCTGGTGGTTGTGGGGGTATGGGGGCGGGGGGCTTATTGGAATCTAGAAGCCCACTTTAACAAGGGGACCCCCAGATCCTGGCCTCCCACCCATGTGAATTGGTAATGGGGTACATTGTACCCCTACCATTTCACAAAAAAAAGTGTCAAAAATGGTAAAAAAAAGACAAGAGGCAGCTCGGGACAAGTCCTTATATTAAAAAATGAAAAAAAAAAAAAAGTCCAGCGATGTAAGTTCCAACGGACCGAAAAAGAAAAAAAAAATCTACTTTGCCCTGATACATCGGTCCTACTTCCATCCTACTTCCATCCTACTTGCATCTGACTTGAATGAACAAGATAAGATTTTCTGACTTTGTGATAGTACTTGTCCTTTGACCAATCAAAACAATCCCAGAGTAACATAAATTCCTTTTCCTGCTGCTGTCATCACCATGTCGGATGTCACAAGTTGGATGGTTAGGACAAGGATCCTACTTTGATCCGACTTCAATGATATTCAATAGGGCTGAAGTAAGACCAAAGTCGGACCAAAGTAGTGCAGGGAGCATTTTCAAAGTCGGACGAGTTAAGACGGCTCTCAGAGGGAATCAATGATTTGCACGTGCCATGCGGCATGAGCTCCCAATGTCGGAGCGTTTGTCGTACCAGTGTGAACCCGGCCTTAGAGGAGTATTGCTACATTTCAATGGCATTTGGGCCAGAGGACTGGTTCCCAGTCTTCCAGTTAATTTATAGAGACAAAGAAAAAATGACGGAAGAAAAAGACAGAGTTGTCCATTAAGTCTGTATTTGTTTTTTTTTCTTTGGTTTTTATTTTTTGTTTTTTGTTTTTTTTGTTACCTTTATTGTTTGACTATATTTACAGTAGAGCATGTTTTCTTTGTTGGACTGTAACCCACATACTACCTAAATATTACACATATTTATTTCCTAACCAACACAAAATTGGCAAGGATACAATTGGCTGTACATATTGTGCTTATTCAGAACTGATTCAACTCTTCTCTTCTGTCTCTTATTACAGCGCTGATTGCCGTGTGCCAGGCTAGACAAGAAAACAGTAAGTCCGCAGGCAGTGGGATTGAAGGGGGAAGCCATAGCCATGACCCGCAGGGGTATGTGTGGGGCTGACAGGGGCCTAGCGAGCGAGAGGGCGAGCCGGCTATCGAGGGGGTGGGTGGTGTTGTCAATGTTTTGCGATGGTGGGCTGGAGCGATGGGGGGGGTCTGTGGTCAGGTCTGTCTGCCGCCCCCCCCCTCGCCACTGCTCCTATCACATCTGAGCAGTCCATGTGACCATAGATTGGTAAATGACAGCCCACTCCCTCCCTCCTCCTCCATGCCCACTAATCAGCTAAACACAATGGGGGGTGGGATATTACATGAAGATTGATGGAGGCTTCACCTCCCTCTTATTATAAGACACAGGCTGGAGGGGTATGACACAGAATGTGACTTTCATGTTATTGCCAAAAAATAATAATGGCTTGATTTCAAATATACTATATATAGTTGTATGACAATTTAAAGCAGTTTATTGATATTAATTATTTCATTTTACTCTGTATTCCAATGTAACCAGCAGCAGAGGACTGGAAGCTCCTCCTACTTATGTTTTCCAGCAGACAGGCTAGGAGAGAGCCGGGTCATGTGACAGCTGTATATCGATTAGGAAAAAAAGATGCTTACATTTTTTATTATTAACTACTTGCTGACCGCAATACGTATATATACGTTGAGGCTTTGAAGTGGATTACCGCGATTATGGCTAAAGATATCAGCCATAAGCCTGGTATTTTTTTTTCAGCTTGCTAGCTTTCCCATGAAAGCATTCAGAGTGGTTCAGAGCCGCTAGAATGCTTTCAGAAGCGGCGGGAGTGGACGTCCCTTCCGCTTCTCCCCGGCTTACCGTTTCCGGCGGTTCGCCTGAGAAATGATCCAGCAGTGCAGCATAGGCAATCAAAGTGTAGATACTCTTTGATCGAATTTATGGCCTTGGATGACCGCAGTAACGCCATGATGTCACTTACGGTCCAGGCTGAAAGTAAACAAGTTTTTTAATTTTTTTAAAGCAAAATGTTTTTTTGATCTCTTGCTTTTAAAGGGAAAGGGGAGATTTGGGGTCTTTTTGACCCCAGATCTCTCCATAAAGAGGACCTGTCATCCTTCTTTCTATTACAAGGGATGTTTACATTCCTTGTAGTAGAAATAAAAGTGATAAAAAAAGAATAATTAAAGGGCCAGTGTTAAAAATAAAAAGTAAAATAATTAAGAAAAGGATGTAAAGCACCCTATCCCTCCATGCTCACGCACAGAAGTGAATGCAAACGTAAGTCGCGCACGCATATGTAAACGGTGTTTGCAACACACATGTAAGGTATCACCGCAAATGTTAGAGTGAGAGCAATAATTATTTTGATAGATCTCCTCTGTTTAACTTTAAACAGGCAACCTGTAAAGGCGTTTAAAGCGCCGCCTATGGAGATTTTGAAGTACCGTAGTTTGTCACCATTCCACTAGCATGGGCAGTTTTAAATTGTGACATGCTAGGTATCTAACATAGAACAACCAATGACCTTTATGGGATTTTTAGGGTGCCAACAATCATAGAGGGATCAACTTTATATAAAACTAATCAAGTTTATTAGCATTGGTTAAAAAAGACAAAGATTGATTCAATAAAATACATGGAAAATGTATACATATCACGCTACAGGTAGTAAGTGTCCATAACAGGGGGTCAGCGCAAGATGTTTTGATCCCAACATGTTTCACCAAAGTTGGCTTCTTCAGGGGATATCACAGACCATCTAATGTACATTTTCCATATATTTTATCAAATCAATTTTTGTCTTTTTTAACCAATGCTAATAAACTTGATTCATTTTATATAAAGTTGATCTCTCTTTGATAGTTGTCACCCTAAATATCCCATTAAGGTCCTTGGTTGTTCTATGTTAAACTCATGGGGATGAGGTGCGTAATATTAGATTGTCACCCAAATGCCATATCATTCTATATGTTAGGTATCTATTTACTTGGTGTAACGTCATCTTTCGCATTTTACACAAAAAAATTGAGGTAAATATTGTGATTTTTTTTTTTAAATCACTAAAGTGTATTACTTCCATAAAACTGCACAAATACCGGGTAACATAAAAAAATTGCAATGTTCGAAATTTTATTCTCTAGGGTCTCTGCTAAAAAAAAAATGTATAATGTTTGGGGGTTCTAAGTAATTTTCTTCCAAATAATACTGATTTAAACAAAAAGTGCCAGAAAATGCCTGCTCGGCAAACAGTGGCATCATCCATATCCATAAATTGAAGTATTGAAGTGTTTAGTATAAATTTAATGTTTGGGGGGCTTTTATGTGTAGGTTTGTGAATGGTATTATAAATTGTTTCACATTTAATCTCTTGCCTTCTCTCTCTTGGCGGCAGAGAGGGTGGGCTTTAACAACCACACGCTGCACATGTGCGGCCATGGGCAGCTGAGGTTTTTGTGCTTAGAGCATGCTCATTACATGCACGGTGACCGAGTCGCCATAGACAACTTTTGCTATCTGGCAATGATGGGGAGCCAGTGGGAAACGCCTCCTGATCATGTGACCATTATGATAGCCAATCACAGTGGTCATGTGTTCAGGCAGTCCCCCCCCCCCCCCCCGAGTATAAAGCATTAAAGGGATGCTGGGGCTGGGAGGGAAGGGGTTAAAAAAATGCTTTTCTTTAGCGGTCTTGTAACAGATGCTTCCTCGTTCCTTCTCCACAGAACATCGGTGCGAGTACCCTCACCAGGTTTATAACTCATGTGGGACCGACTGTCCGGACAATTGTAAAAACTATAGAGATGTAAATAGACCCTGCGTATTGATGTGTGTACCAGGCTGCTTCTGCCAGAAACCATACGTCTTCGAAAATGGAAAATCTGGCCCCTGCATCCACTGGAAATTATGTCCAAAAAGATACGCTGAATACTATGAACGAGCCTAATGCCATCTGGAAAGGGGCACAAACCTGTGCATAACACATGAGAAAACATTGTACGTACCATTTGTCTGAAAAATAAAGACCCGTACATCCTGCTGAAATGTGTCCTGAGCTTTCAATTAAAGGGAAACTATCATTTCATGGGAGCTAATTTTTTCTGATGTTTTATTTATTACTATTTATATAAACTATTTAATTTGTTTAACTAAAGAATTATTTATTACACAGGAGGCCCCATATGATAGGAGGCCCCCATGAGACCAGTATCACAGAACATTATGGGGTTCTGTAAAGAGACAGCACAGTAGAAATCAGGGCCGGGACAAGGGGTGGGCAGGAAGGGGCGGCTGCCTTGGGCACAATGGTATCATGTGAGGTGGGGGGGGGGGCACCACAAAGAGATTGGAGGGGGGATTTGTGTTGAGAAGGGGGATTTGTGGGTTGGCAAGGGGTAAGAATTGTTCTAAGAGGGCAAATTTAGAGAGGTGTGCTAGGAGTGGTGATTTGGGGGATTTGTGTTGAGAATGGGGATGGGGGAAGAGGAATTGTGCTGGGAGGGGGCATTTGGGGGGTTTGTGCTATAAAAGTAATATGGTAGAGGGGAAATATTTTTTTTGGGGGGTGGGATGTGTGCTAGTAGGGATGATTGGTGGGGGGGGGGTGTGCTAGGAGGGGAAATTTGTAGGGGCAATTTGTGCTAAGATGGTGGATGGGGGGGAGCTTGTGTTGGAAGTGGGGGTGGGGGGTGTTGGAGTGGGGGGAGTGAATTTGTGCTTAGAGGGGAAATTTGAATGGTAGAGGTTTTGTGCTAGGAGGGGGAAGTTTTTTTTTTGCAGGGGGGATTTGTGCTAGGGGCATATGGGGAGAGAGAGTATTAGAGTTGGGTGCTTAGGGGGTGAGCATGCAGATTAGAGCTTGTTTTTTTTTTTTTTTGGAGGGAGCAATTTGGCATGTTCGCCCTGGGCTCTAGCCTCTAGATGACCTTGTCCCGGCACTTGTAGAAATGGTTTGTTTCAGGTCGCCTCTCTCCAATTGAATCTCCTTATGGTAAACAGCATGAATGGAGGAATGAATCTGCACTACTGGCCAGTGACGTCACTAGGGTTGTCTCACCTGGTGTGGTAAAACATGGTGTCACTCCCCCAATAATAATTCTGGCTAAGCACATTGACAGGTGTATGTCAGAGCTTTCACCATGACCACTCTCCCTAGGAATGTCAGAAGCTTGTGTGTGGGGGAGGTTTCAACTAGGGACATGTGTCAGTGGAGGGTATCATCCTTATATCGAATATGTAGTAAGAGAGTAGGTGGTAGGACTTTAACCACTTCAATACAGGGCATTTATACACCCTTCCTGCTCAGACCAATTTTTAGCTTTCAGCGCTTTTCACATTTTGAATGAAAATTACTCAGTCATGCTACACTATACCCAAACCAAATTTTTATCATTTCTTTCTCACAAACAGTGCTTTCTTTTGGTGATATATAATCACTGTTGGGTTTTTTATTTTTTGCAATATAAGCGAAAAAAGAGAGAAATTTTTGAAAAAAAAAACACCTTTTTTTAGTTTCTATTGTAAAATTTTGCAAATATAGTAAGTAATTTTTCTTCATAAATTTGGGCCAAAATGTATACTGCTACATATCTTTAGTAAAAATAACCCAAATTAGTGTATATTATTTGGTCTCTGTGAAAGTTATAGCGTCTACAAGCTATGGTGCAAATCTTTGAAAATTGATCACACCTGATCACACCTGATTTACTGAAGGCCTATCTCATTTCTTGAGACCCTAAGGGCTCTTTCACACGGGCCGGATCAGTGATGATCCGCCCCGTGAACACCAGCGTGCTCAGCGGGGATCGCTCCGCCGATCCCCGCTGAGCAGGAAAATGACAGGTCCGTCGCTGCACAGTGCGCCGCTCTCCCCTATGGGGGATCGGATGATGACGGACCGTAGAGTCCATCGTCACCCGATCCGATCCGAAAATGGATGGAAAAGTAGGGTTTTCCTCCATTACACTTTTCGGATCGGAGCGGATCGGATGTCAGCGGACGTTCATCTGCTGACATCCGCTATTCCATAGGGATACATGTATGTATGTTTTTCATCCGAAAACGGAAAGATGAAAAACGGACATACGGATCCTCCGTGTGAAAGAGGCCTAACAAGTCGGGAAAGTACAAATACCCCCCAAATCACCCCTTTTTGGAAAGCAGACATTCCAAGGTATTTAGTAAGAGGCATGGTGAATTTTTTGAAGTTGCAATTTTTTTCCCATAATTCTTTGGAAAATGAAGACTTTTTTTTTTACACAAAATTGTCATAATAACAAGTTATTTCTCTCACACAGCACATGCATACTTGCAATGACACCCCAAAATACATTCTGCTACTCCTCCTGAGTATAGCGATACCACATGTGTGAGACTTTTACACAGTCTGACCACATACAAGAGGTCCACCATCGAAGTAGCACCTCCAGGCGTTCTACGAGCATAAATTGCACATCTCATTTGATGACAACCTACCACACTTTTGAAGGCCCTGGAGCACCCGGTCAATTGAAAACACCCACAAAATGACCCCATTTTGGAAAGCTAACACCCCAAACGTATAATCTATGAGGCATAGTGAGTCTTTTGAATGGTTCATTTTTTTCCAGAGGTTTTTGAAAAATGTGGAAAAAAAATGAAAACACATTTTTTTATACAAAGTTGTCCATTTATAACATATTTCCAACACATAGCATGTACATAGCAAAAAAGACACCCCAAAATACATTCTGCTACACCTCCTGAGTATGGCAATACCGCATGTGTGAGACTTTTACACAGCCTGGCCACATACAGAGGCCCAACATTGAAGTAGCACCTTCAGGCGTTTTACAAGCATAAATTACACATCTCATTTCTCAACCACCTATTACACTTTCCTGTCGCATCATGGCAGCATACACGTTGGGTTGTGACTCTGCCCCCACAACCTGATAGGACCACATAGCTATAAATTAGTGAGTAGACACCCGTCCCAGTATTCTCTTATTTTTCCTCACCTGTCAGGACCGCACGGATCAGCACCCCCTTACCGCTTCGCCCCAGCCAGGTTCTAGCCTCTCCTGGGTGGAAGTCCTTCTTGTACAGCCTCTAAACGAGCTAAATGGAAGGAGCCCCACTCTGGTGGTCTCAGGGGCACTCTCTCTTCTCACTCAGCTGTCTGACCATGATATAAGCCTTAAACAGGCTTGCTGGAGGAATGTAAAAGTAAATAAAGTGCGCTAACAGTATGAGAATATACACATAAATGTGAATGCAAATGGGTGGTAGTGAAAACCACAATCTCCTGAGAGCAAATAAATGACTCAATGGGTGGTGGAAAAATATACGTGCCAATCATAAAAACTCAAATAAAAAGAAAAAAGTGTACATGTGAAGTACAACAATAATAATAACAACGTGAAAACATGATAATCAAACAGACTCAGTCCATGAGTTCAAACATAAAACGTTCATCAGTGAAAAAATGCTTCCATCCACTATACAGCTTAGCAGCAACCAATCTCCCTATGAGTGGATCGACAAAGGAGAGGGATGTGCAGGATGGTACAATTCCACTGGCGGTGACTCCAATAAGTGAGAAAAGTGGTAAAGGTGGACTCTTACCCTCCGTGTTGGACCCCCTCCTTGGCAGGGTCTATCAGGCATGCAGATTTTGCCCTCTGCAGGGACCGTATGATGAGACATACGGTCATACATCATACGGTCCCTGCTCCCTCTGCATAGCTCTTCTTGTTTTTACCGCTGCCCCAGTAGATCACCGCCAGCCTAATAGGTAAGGTGGGGGAAGACAAGGGTAAGTAGTGAAGATTGAAAAAGAGAGCACTACTAATGCTGCCTAAATTGGTCAGCCCTACCAGGTCCTCAAGAACGTCTGCTTCAAGACAAAGAGAGTCCTCGCACAGGAGAAGTCGCTCCAGACACAGACGGAGCCGTTCCTACCATAGGAGAAGCCGCTCCAGAGCCGCTCTAGGTCGCATTCTAGACATGGTCGATCCCGCCATAGAAGGTCGTCTTCACGCAGACATCGTTCCCCTGCACGCCATTCCCGTCCTGCCGGGAATGCATGCTGGATTTGCGGTGTGGTGGCTCTCCCGGATAAATTGGCCAGCCAAAAATGCCTGGAGGAGGCCACAAGAGAAAGAGCCTCGGAGACCGGAGATTCCGTTGGGGCCTTAGCCCCCCAGGCCTCGATACCGGACGTGGATTTCTCCACCACTACCTCTCCAGCCCGGGCCAGCACATCAAGGGAGCAAGACTCTCTGTCTGATAATGAGGGTCTGGAGGATTCGATTTCTGTCTGATAGAGCCGTTTGTCAAATCGGTTAAAGAGGCGATAGGATGGGAGGAACCCCAGGAAGCTCAACCGAAGCAAAGGAAGTATTTTCCTCAACTTAAAAAGGATCCAGAAGCTTTCCCGTTCATAGACGAACTGGAGGACCTAATTAAAGAAGAATGGCAAAGGCCAGAAAAAAAGTCTAGTCTGAATAACAGACTTCTAAAACTATACCCACTCAAGGAGCCTAAAGTGAACCCTCTGGTGTCTCCTCCGGTAGTAGACGCATCTTTGATGCGCCTAGCCAGGCATGTTACCCTCCCGTTAGAAGACGCGGTAACATTTAGGGATGTGCTCGACAGGAAGATCGACACGGCACTCAAGCGGGCTCACCTGTTGGCAGGAGGCACCTGCAGGCCTGCGATAGCACTCGCAGCAGTAGGAAGAGCCATCTCGAGTTGGTCTACAAGCACAGAGAAGCTTGTATTGGAGGGTGCAGACCAAGAAAAAATAGTGAAAGCGTTGCAAGAGCTAAGCTTGGCAGGTGACTTCGTGGCAGATGCTTCGATCGACACCATCAGGTCTGCGTCAAAATCTATGCTGGCCTCAGTAACGGCCAGAAGAGCATTATGGCTGAAGCCCTGGACGGCGGACCCAGCCTCCAAGTCTAATTGGTGCCGTATCCCGTTCGACGGAGAACATCTCTTCGGAAAAAAATTGGACACAACCATCTCCAAGGTAACTGGTGGCAAGTCTGGGCTCATCCCCTTGGACAGGAGACCCAAGCAGCAGAGACCTCCTTCCTTTAAGCGAAACCTCCCAGAGAGGTATAGGGATGCGAAAGCGTACAGACCGGGGAAGGAGTACCGAAGGAGCTGGAAGAACCCTCAACCCTCCTTTATGAAATTCCAGAAGCCTAAGACTCCTGCTTCCAGCGACCAGTAGCCTTTTTGAAGGTGCGCCCGTCCGGCCAGCAGTAGTGGGAGCAAGACTCTCCAGTTTCAAGCTGGTCTGGGCGGAGACCATAAGGGATACCTGGACCCTGGCCACTATCAGTTTCGGCCACAGGTGGTCCTTCAAAAACCGACCCCCAAAGGATCAATTCTGTCCAACCCGTATTCCTCCATCTCGGGAAAAAAGGTTGTCTCTACTGAACTACATTCAAGATCTTCTCCAAAAACGAGCAATAATAGAGGTCCCACCAGCACAACGAGGCAGGGCATTCTATTCTCCACTATTTCTCGTCAAGAAGAAGTCAGGGGACTTTCGACCGGTTCTAGACCTAAAGAACCTCAACAAGTCCATCAGTGTGGAGTCATTCAGGATGGAGAGCTTGCTATCCTCCAGGCCATAAATCTGGGAGACTGGACGCTCTCCATAGATCTCCAGGACGACTACCTGCACATTCCAATCCACGTGGCATTCCAGAAATTCCTGCGATTCTCGGTGGGTCAGGGGCACTTCCAGTTTCAAAGCCTTCCTTTCGGGATCTCAACAGCCCCCAGAACGTTCACAAAGGTCCTACTACCAGCAATAGCTTATTTGAGGGAGAAAGGTCTAAGGGTCCACCATTACCTGGACGATATCCTCCTCCTCTCAAGCAGCCAGGAATCACTCGTGCAGCATCGCGAGATCCTAGTTTCCACCCTAATGAATCTGGGATGGATAATAAACTGGCAAAAGAGCAACATCCAACCTACCCAAAGGATGGTCTTCCTGGGGGCCGAACTAGACACCCGAGCAAATACAGTGGAACTGCCAGGGGAGAAGTTGTCCCTACTAATTCAGAAGGTAAAGGATGCTATCCCGGCACCATGCCTGCCAGCCAGAGCATACCTCAGCCTCCTGGGTTCCCTATCAGCAACCATTGCAATGGTCAGATGTGCGCAATGGAACACCAGACCCCTGCAAGCCTCCTTCTTGCGCCAGTGGGACGGCTGGTCCATGTCCCAATTGATTCACATCTCGGAGGAAGCCAGTCTATACAGTGGTGGACACACCCTTACAACCTCAGGAGATGCAAGCAGATAGTCATTCCCCACCAGGAGGTGGTAACTTCGGATGCCAGTCTGGAGGGATGGGGGGCACATTACCTACACTATGGGGCTCAGGGCCGCTGGCACTTCAAAACCAAGGATGTGGTCTCAAACGTTCTAGAGATGAAGGCAGCCTTCCAAGCCCTCTTGGCATTCAGCTCACTTCTGAGAGGGAAACAAGTTCTTATTCAGATGGACAACTGGGTGTCTGTAGCCTACATCAACAGGCAGGGGGGTACCAGAAGCATCTCCATGATGCAGGAGGTTGGTCCGGTGATGCGGTGGGCCCAACTGAATCTGCGGGATCTGAGGGTGGCCTATATTCCGGGTGTTCAGAATCTTCTGGCAGATTCTCTCAGCAGAACATTTGTTTCCAACAACGAGTGGTGTCTAAACCCCCAAGCATTTGCCCTCATATGCCAGACATGGGGTCATCCAGACATAGACCTCGCAGCAACGCCAGCGAACACGAAATGTCAGAGGTTTCTGTCAAGGAACCCCTTCCCCTCAGCGGAGGGAACGGATTGTCTCCAGCACTCCTGGAACTTTCGCCTGGGCTACATTTTCCCTCCGACTCCTCTTATAGCCAAGTTCCTTCTGAGGCTCAAATATTCAACGGCTCTAGTACTGGCTGTGATTCCCTTCTGGCCATGGAGGCCTTGGTTCACCACCCTCCTGCAGCTGAGCACAGCGGATCCACTTCAACTCCCGGTGACAACGGATCTACTAACCCAAGGCCAGTTGCTCCATCCAAATCCGGAGAAATTACACCTAACGGCCTGGAGATTGAAAGGTCTAGGTTCCAAGACCAAGGCTGCTCTCAAAAGGTAGTCGATACCCTGCTCCAGGCTAGAAAATTCTTCACAAATAACACCTATGGAAGAATATGGGGAAAGTTCTCTTCCTTTGCCCAGGAACAAGGTTGGGACCCTTCTTCCCCATCAGCAGTGCAAGTGCTCGAGTTCCTCCAGTCAGGTCTGGACAAAAGCCTTAGGTCCAGCACCCTAAAGGTCCAAGTTTCTGCCATTTCCGCTTTGACGGGAGTTAAATGGGCACTTAATCCTTTGGTGGTTCAATTTCAAAGAGCCTGTCGGGGGCGTGGCCTGGACTCCACCGAGATGGCGGTGTGACTCCTGAGCTCCAGCACATAGCGGGAAGAAAGAGCGGCTCACAGCGACTAGAGGCACAATAAAAACCTCTAATACCGGCGGATCAACCCCCCAACCTTCCGGGAACATGCCTAGAAAACGGCAGGCGGAACACCGCCCGAAAAAGCTGACGGACTATTACACACAGCCACAGCGGCCTCATGGACAAGATGGCGCCGGCCCCTCTTCATCACAGCGCGCGGCTCACAAACACTCACAGAGCCGCGATTCCCAGGACTACAGACGTGCTTTCGATATGGAAGACTCCTCACAACCCTTATCACCACTAGACAGAAGTCCGGCCAAAGCACGCTTTAGAATGGAAGAAGCTGGGACACAGAACTGTGAGGTAAGATCTAATACAGACTCACAAGAGGATACAAGAGAGCTCCCAGACTCCATAGTCTCCTTCCCCACGCTGAACCAGCCAGTGTCAGACACCACACTAAAAGACATGCTCATATCTTCAAGAAGCACATTACACACCGACATGATGGCATGCATGAGGAAATTTAACACAGAACTGACTGCAGTGGGAGAAAGAGTAGATCATATTGAGACCAGAATGGGGGACTATGCCACCACCATTAACGACCTAGTAGACGCACACGATACAGCGGAAGAAGAACAAACATGGATCAAAGCTAAATTAGCAGATTTAGAAGACAGATCCAGACGCAATAATGTTAAGATCCGTGGAATACCGGAAAATGTGCAACCTTCAGATCTACGCACCTATGCGTCTGCAATGCTAACCACCCTTATGCCAGAAATACCGGCCATAGAACTGTCCATAGATAGGATACACAGATTGCCTAAACCCTCATTTATCCCAGAAAATGTACCCAGAGATGTATTATTCAGAATGCACTTCTACCAATCAAAAGAGCGCCTGATGACAATTACACGTAAAGGGGAGCACCGTGACACAGAATATGCCGCACTACAATTCTATGCGGATCTGTCACAATTCACCTTGCAGCTGCGCAAGAATTTGAATAACATTACTAAAGCATTAAGGAACCATAGCATTACCTACAAATGGGGCTATCCAACTAAATTGTTAATCACTAAAGACGGAGTGAATCATGTAATCACATCCCCATCTAAAGGATACAAATTGCTGCAAAAGTGGAAAATCATCTCAGATGAACATGCCTCCTCCTCTGACGATAGGAACCTCAACAAAGTCCCTCCAGATTGGCAGCAAGCCGCAGCTTACAAATAATAACAGCCACTCTAAGCCTAGAATGGTAGGCCTCATATCATTAGCCCAACACAGGGCCCCGCTCATTGGAGCTTATACCACACCACAAGCTCCCAAAACCTGAGCAGACATGGTCTGCACAAGGGTTACCGTAACCCTCCTTTTAAGTTTCAGCCTGTTCGGTTTTCTTTTTTTGTTTCGCTTTCCACTTTTCCCTATTTTACAGGAACTATTCCCACCATTCTATCCAGAGGAATTCAGTGAATACCCTTACCACGTTCAAGATACTCAAGGAATCAACATGAATGTCCACAAGAAGAGCAAAAGAACAACGTCAAGAAACATACAACCTTCCACTACTCCTAACTGTGAGTACGTTTCTCATCAAACACAAGCACACCGCTTAAAATACCAAGATGCCAATTAACATTCTCTCAGTAAATGCCCATGGCTTAAACCACCCAGCTAAGAGAGCATCTCTATGGAGAGAAGCAGATACATCTAAATGCGACATACTATGCGTCCAAGAGACCCACTTCCACCAAAAGGCACCACCTAAATGCTCACATAAATCCTTCCAACATTTTTTCTTCTCTAACATGCCAGCAAAAAAAAGAGGAGTGATGATTGCAGTGAAAGATACTATCGCTTTTAACCTAATCTCCACTACGACGGACACAGCAGGACGCTATCTCATTATAATATGCGATATCAACAACATCCGATACACCCTACTCAATGTTTACGTACCCAATAAACGGCAAATCAAATTTTTACATGGGCTCATGAGGAAAGTAAAGAACTTACACCAAGGCTCTCTCATAATATGCGGGGACTTTAACATCGTTCTGGATCCACAAATGGACTCTACTACAGCCCCTACTAAAAGAACATATTCTCTAAACAATTTTTTACGATCATATGACTTATTTGACACTTGGCGCTGTCTGCACGCCAGTGAAAGGGATTATTCTTTCTTTTCACATAGACACTGTACGTATACGAGAATTGACCTGATCCTAACAGACAAGTGGCTATTGCAAAAAGTGACTCAAGTAAAAATAGGAACAATAGCGTGGTCAGACCATGCTCCTGTTCTAATTACACTTAAAGACTCTTACCCTACCACCGCCGCTTATATGTGGCGCGCCAACTCCCACATCATCCAAAACCCTAAAACCAAAAAATTATTGGAAGACCACTTGTCCAGTTACTTTCGGGTCAATTCACCATCTACAAATGATGCCTTTCTATTATGGAATGCCCATAAGGCATATATAAGGGGAATATTTATACAAATAGGAGCAAGATTCAGGAAGCAGCGGCAGCAAAAAATCGCAAATTTACTAAAAGAAATTGACACTTTAGAAGCTCTTAATAAAAGCAACCCCACCACATCTATAAGCACTAAACTTACTGAATTAAGACACAATCTCAGAATAGTATTAATTCAAATACACGAACAAACAGAAAAACAATCAAAAGCGTCCTTCTATTCCACCAGCAATAAAGCTGGTAAAACATTAGCAAGGAGGATACAAGGACAACGCTTTAAGACCAAAGTAGCCCACATTATACATCCGAACACAAAGCAAAAAATATATGATCCACAAGGTATTGCAGACGCATTTAGCGACTATTATGGTTTCCTATATAACCTACACAAAGATGATAAAACACCGCAACCCACACCAGAAACAATAAATGATTTTCTTTCCAACATAGATCTTCCCACACTCACACCATCCCAACTACAAACGCTCAACTCACCATTTTCCATGACAGAACTACTAAACACTATAAAAACACTCCCAAACAACAAATCACCAGGACCAGATGGTCTAACAGGCGAGTATTATAGAAATTTCCAGTCGATTTTAAGTCCACACCTCCTTAAAGTGTACGATAGAGCTGCTGCCTCTGCTTCCTTCCCTCCTGAAATGCTCGAAGCAATTATTGTGACATTACCTAAGCCTGGGAAGACCCCGGATCAACCCCAAAATTTCCGACCAATTTCATTACTAAACAACGATTTGAAAATCTACGCCAAAATGATAGCACTTAGAATGATAAATATACTCCCTACCTTAATTGACTCAGACCAATCAGGTTTTACAAAAGGAAGACAGGCATCAGATGCGACCAGACGCCTAATAAATATAATCCACATAGCTAGGAGAACTCGAACGCCCTCTCTGCTTCTAGCATTGGATGCAGAGAAGGCGTTTGATAGGGTGCATTGGTTATACCTGTCACAAACCCTAGAGAAATTCGGACTAACAGGACACATCCTATCCGCCATCCTGGCCTTGTACACTGTTCCGTCAGCGAGAGTATATACATCAGGCATGTTATCTAGATCCTTCGGGATTTCAAATGGCACGAGGCAGGGGTGCCCCTTGTCCCCCCTCATTTTCAATTTACTCATGGAACCACTAGCAGCCAAAATTAGACAATCACTTCAAGTACAAGGCTTTATGATCAATAAACGTAAACACGTCATAAGTCTTTTCGCTGATGATTTGATTCTGATGCTTACTGATCCGGTGTCTTCCTTGGAAAAAGTATGCTCCCTACTCAGGGACTACGGCAAAGTATCATATTATAAAGTGAATGATACCAAATCGTACATACTAGATCTAGGAGTATCCCAACAAAACAAAATAGAACTACAAGCTAAATACCCATATATATGGAACAATCACATGATCAATTACTTGGGGATTAACCTTACCTCACATCCCGAACAACTGTTTAAAGCAAACTATCTGCCACTTGAAGGGAAGGTAAAAGAAGGAACACAAAAACTTAGCAAACTTATACTATCATGGTCAGGTAGACTCGCAGCATTTAAGATGCAAATATTACCTCAAATATTGTATGTTTTTCGAACAATTCCCATACCAGCACCAAAAACCTTTTTTAAAAATCTACAACGTATACTAACTACCTTTTTATGGGAGGGTAAAAAAGCACGCAGCTCCTTCTCTAAACTCAGCAAAGCAAAAAAAGCGGGAGGAGTAGGAGCTCCAATTTTTGGGGACTACCATATAGCGGCAGTATTAGCGCAGATCAGAGGGTGGTTTCCTAATCATGCAACACCACTTTGGGGAACCCTAGAACAATCTCAAATACCAGGGGGGAACCTATACTACTTCATTCTAGCCTCACCTTTCCAAATCCAAAAATATAATCACTTATCCCCCACAATACTAGCGACACAAGCTTGCTGGAAAAAATTAACAGCAATTAATCCTATACCAATACCCACTATTCATCTAGATATACCCATTGAAGCAATAGCAATAAATGTTCCTAACTTATGCTTAAACAAGTGGTCGTCTATAGGAATAAAATGGATATCCAACCTATTCAAAGATGATAAATTAAAATCTTTTATACAATTACAATTAGAATTTGACCTTCCAGCCTCTGAACAATTTAACTATATACGAATATCCTCATTCCTCAGGAACAAAAAATTCCTACAATGCAAGTTATTTTGGAAAATACATATCTATCTTACCTCCACAGCGAATCGCAAGGGAGGAATTTCACTATTCTATGATTTTTTTGGCAACAAATCTATCCTAGAAAAATCTAATCCTATGATAGCATGGGAAAGAGACCTAGAAACATCTTATACTGACAACCAGTGGCACAAAGCATTACAATACATATACTCAGCCACCAAAAGTACAAACTTATGGGAACTACCCCATAAAATTACACAAAGGTGGTATTTAACACCATATAGGATAGCAAAATTTGATCCCTCAACACCTCCATTATGCTGGAGGAATTGCTTACAAACAGGAACACTGTTCCACATTCTGTGGACATGTGGGAAATTAGCAACATTCTGGCCTAAAATATTCATAATTCTCCAACAAGTCATAGGAACAACCATCCAACTCTCACCAGAACTGGCCATATTAAACTTAGGCATCGAAAACATCCCCTACCTATTCAGACCATTTACTACACACTTATTCCTAGCAGCCAAGTTGGTGATACTTAGACTCTGGAGATCCACTAATCTCCCGAACATCGCAGATGTAGTTCGCACACTCACAACTCACTTTACCTATGAAAGCATGCTAGCCTATAGAGAAGGGAAATACGCAGAATTCCTTAAACATTGGGAACCATGGATAGAATGGTATAAAAACTATAATAAAACTACAAAACAACATTCCTAGTGGACATAAAATGGGAAAATAAAACCATAAATTATAATTATAAATTGAAAAAATTTTTTTTACATAAGTAAAAATCAACATAGAAATCCATCCTCAGGAAACTAGTTCCTACTCCCCTCTTCTTCCCCCACCCTTTTGATTCCTTTTAATTTTTATTTTAATCTTATAATTCCCCAGTTTCAAGTTAATTCTTCTAACAGTTTATTTCTCATTACATAAGAAGATGACAGTACGCAATGCTGGAAATATACATTTAATTTACAATAAAAGGGAATGGTAGAAGATACAGAACAAGTGGTTCCTCACTCCCGGTCGCAGTTAGTTCCCAGAGGGGCGATCGGGACGGAGGGACAAACCAAAGGTTAAGAGGAATGATAAGTGTTGTTATAGATAACGTCTTATAGAACAAATATCTGTACCTATCTTTTTTCTTTGAAATATGTACTTGTAATGTACTAACTCTTAAAGGCTTTTCATCTTCTGTAATACTGAAAAATGAATAAAAACTATTGTTGAAAATTTCAAAGAGCCTGTCTAAAGCTAAGGCCCCCTAGAAAGCCTTCATTCCCGACATGGGATCTATCAACCGTCCTAGAGGTCTTACCCGGAGAGCCATTCTTCCCACTTGAAGAGATCTCCCTTTGGGACCTGACACTAAAGGTATCATTTCTAACTGCCATCACATCGGCGAAGAGGGTCTCAGAAATGCAAGCCTTGCTAATCAAGGAACCGTATCTGATGGTTTACCCAGACAGGCTAACCCTGAAGCCTTCAGATAGATTCATCCCCAAAGTCTCCTCTTCATTTCACTTTAACCAGGAGATTGACCTTCCGGCTTTAGTCACGGATCAGGGCGTTCCCCATCCTCTGGATGTTAAGGGCAACATTCTGCAATACCTCTCTATAACCAAGCCATTCAGGAAATGCGAAAACCTTCTAGTCATCCCACATAGATTCAGGAAGGGCCAGGCAGCCTCGGTCCGTACCATCGCCTCATGGCTCGTTAAAACTATCAAGAAAGCCTACTCCTTAAGCACCTTGCAGAATCCAGAAGACTTAAGAGCGCATTCCACCAGGGCAATGGCTACTTCATGGGCAGCTTACTGTAAAGTCTCAGCGGAAACCATTTGTAGAGCGGCCACTTGGTCTTCTAGAAACACCTTCATATCCCATTATAAAGTAGACGCTACACGCTTAGCAACAGTTGAATTCGGGAGGGCCGTTATCCAGGCCAACTCTTCTGTTTCTTGTCAATAAATTTATTTTGCATTCCCACCCAGTCTGGCGAGTTACCTCCCAACGTGTATGCTGCCATGATGCGACAGGAAAACGGAAAATTGTATACTCACCTTTCCGTAATTTTCCTTTCCTGTCGCATCTTCATGGCAGCATACAATCACCCACCCTTCTAAGGTGACGTGTATATATATACAGAGAATACTGGGACGGGTGTCTACTCACTAATTTATAGCTATGTGGTCCTATCAGGTTGTGGGGGCGGAGTCACAACCCAACGTGTATGCTGCCATGAAGATGCGACAGGAAAGGAAAATTACGGAAAGGTGAGTATACAATTTTTCGTTTTTGAAGACCCTGGAGCACCAGGACAATGGAAACGCCCACAAAATGACCTCATTTTGGAAAGCTAACACCCCAACGTATAATCTATGAGGCATAATGAGTCTTTTAGGTGGTTCATTTTTTTTCAGAAGTTTTTGGAAAATGTGTAAAAAAAATTAAAACGCATTTTTTTTTTACACAAAGTTGTTCATTTATAAGATATTTCCAACACACAGCATGTACATAGCAAAAATGACACCCCAAAATACATTCTGCTAGGAGCAAAAAATTACACACATAAATACCTGCCAACCTATCACATTGTTGAAGGCCCTTCATATTTCTAATACATAGCATGTACTGTACATACCAATTACAAACCAAAATACATTCTGCTGAGCAAAGGGTAAAGAAAAGATTACCTGCGGTTTTAGTAGTGCAATGGTCCACAGAGGAGAGCATTGGTCCAGGCAGCAGGCAGGAACGTGGACAGCAACAGTAAAACAGGCAACAGGCAGGAAGACTGTTTATAGTCAGTACAGGTAGAGATGTTGTCAGTACAGCCAAAGCATTGGTCCAGGTAGTAGGCAGGAATGTGGTCCGCAGCAGAAAAAGGATCATCCATGCAGCAGGCTGGAATACTGTCCATAGTTAGTACAGGCAGCAGGCAGAGATATGGTCAGCACAGCCAAAGTATTTGTCCAGGGAGCAGGCAGGACCATCAAGCTTAGGGCATTGGTCAGGAAAGCATGGGGACAGGGGTAGAGGCTTCTCCCACCCAAATCTCTTTGAAGCCTCTAGACAACCAGACCCTGTTCAGGGATCACAGAAAACCAAAAACTGGTTTTCTCAACTCAGAACACTATTCTGGAGCCCCTCACATATGTGAGACCCCTGTGTAGCAGGGTGAAAGATCAGTCCAAGGGGCAGGCAAAAACATGGTCAACAGGCTGAGGTTAGTGCAGGTAGGCAGAGGCATAGTCGATAGTCCAAGGTCAGTTCATGTGAAAGGCAAAAACATGGCGGATAAACAATGCAGACGTTAGGCAGAGGCATAGTCGATAGTCCAGGGTCAGTTCACGTGAAAGGCAGAAACATGGCGGATAAACAATGCAGAGGGCAGGCAGAGGCATAGTCAATTAACAGCCCAGGGTCGGTTCACATGGAAAGCAATGATATGGTTGGTTGAGGCACCAGGAAAATATTCAGGACAGAAATTGAAAACGGGGGAAATGGCAGTCTATTAGAAATATGGGCTAATAGTTTACAAGAGTGTGATAGTATCTGAAGCATTCTCAGATGCAAAGGCCAAGTTGGGAGGGACATTGGGGACAATGGAAACTGGTGTCTTTCATAACTCCTCTTTTGGTGCACACACGACATTTTTTTGACGTCGTCTTCCGGGCCCTGATGGTGCAATATGGTCAGGAAAATGGCGCTCATGTAGTCTGCTGACACAATCGGAGCGAATGCTTTCTGGGGGGGATACTTGTTGATATATCAGGGCAGTGACAATGTCTTCAATAAACTTTAGGAAGGTGTTGGGTGTTTCCGTTGATTTTTGATAGATGATGAAAGAATTATACATTGTCAAATGAATGAATTGTCAAGTAAATTGCGGCTTTTTTTATACCAGAAGAGGGATTTTCTTGTTTATAAATAAATAGGGCTGCAACATTAGATCATTTAAATCCACCTCCCCCATGAATTTATTGTACTCAATACAGGAAGGCTTTCGAACGGGACTGTTGGCTTTTTACCTATTTTGTTACATTACAGCCTTAAGTTCAATGTTTTTTTTTAATCTGAATTATATGTGATGGATCAGAACACAATAGTCTAAGTTGGTGAGGTAAAATTAGAAAAATATATACATAAAACTATTTTTCAGAAATAAAAAAAATGATAATTGCATGTGCGTATGTATTCACCGCCTTTGTTATGAAGCCCATAAAAAGCTCTGGTGCAACCAATTACCTTCAGAAGTCACATAATTAGTGAAATGATGTCCACCTGTGTGCAATCTAAGTGTCACATGATCTGTCATTACATATACACACCTTTTTGAAAGGCCCCAGAGGCTGCAACACCTAAGCAAGAGGCACCACTAACCAAACACTGCCATGAAGACCAAGGAACTCTCCAAACAAGTAAGGGACAATGTTGTTGAGAAGTACAAGTCAGGGTTAGGTTATAAAAAAATATCCAAATCTTTGATCCCTAGGAGCATCATCAAATCTATCATAACCAAATGGAAAGAACATGGCACAACAGCAAACCTGCCAAGAGATGGCTGCACACCAAAACTCACGGACCGGGCAAGGAGGGCATTAATCAGAGAGGCAGCACAGAGACCTAAGATAACCCTGGAGGAGCTGCAGAGTTCAACAGCAGAGACTGGAGTATCTGTACATAGGACGACAATAAGCCGTACGCTCCATAGAGTTGGGCTTTATGGCAGAGTGGACAGAAGAAAGCCATTACTTTCAGCAAAAAACAAAATGGCATGTTTTGAGTTTGCGAAAAGGCATGTGGGAGACTCCCAAAATGTATGGAGGAAGATGCTCTGGTCTGATGAGACTAAAATTGACATTTTTGGCCATCAAAGAAAATGCTATGTCTGGAGCAAACCCAACACATCACATCACCAAAGAACACCATCCCCACCGTGAAACATGGTGGTGGCAGCTTCATGCTGTGGGGATGTTTTTCAGCAGTCGGGACTGGGAAACTGGTCAGAGCAGTGCCGTATCCAGGGTATGGCAGATATGGCAAGTGCCATGGGCGCCATATGAAGGGGGCGCTCCTGAGTGGCTGGGCAGCAAGGCACTTGCAGAGATCTCTTCTTAAAATGGCCCTGATATCGCCACTGTTACTCACTGTCAGCCTGGGGTAGGATCCTGGCCAGCGGAAACTGCTATAGGTCGTTCACCACTGACCTCTGGCTCCCTGCCCAAACTGGTTGCTAGCCACGGCCTGCCTGGCGTCTAACAACTAGTGACGTCACAGAGGAGAGAGGCAGAGATCAGCATTCAGAGTGGAGGAGATTTAACTTCCTCCTCTGCGCCCACTGCTTAGCTCCACCCACCTCCTCCCTGCATCTTCTCCAACATGCACAAGCAACATGGGAGGCACTGACTGCAGTGCACAAAGGGAGAGAGGAGTTTAGGCAGTGGTGTCCCCCTAGGTTATTTGCAAATTAGGCTGCCGTGCAGGAGAGGGGGAAAGGAGCTGGGAGGTGCGCTGTGATCTCCCTCCTCTCCATCTTCACAGTCCTGACACTGCAGCTCTTCTCTCCCAGTGGCTCTGTGTGTGTATAGGAGCGCCCTGCAGCTTTCCCCCTCCTGTCCTGTCATTGACTATATAGAAGCAGCAGAAAGGAACCGGCATCCTCATATTATAGGAACGGATGCCACAGGACAAGAAAGAGTTAACAGCAGGAGCTGATCCACCTCCTGCTGCTTACTGAGCCAGTGGGCGCTGCTGTAACCCGCCCTCCTTCTCAAGCCGCCCCCTTTGATTAAGAAGTACAGAGTACTGGAGCCATGCTGGAGCCTGGAGATTGAGAAAGAGCTGCTGTGGAGACTGGCGACGGGGGCAGAGAAGGAGGAGAAATGAGTAATGCCGTGTACACACGAGCAGACTTTTCTACAGCAAAGGTCCGACGGAACGAATCCGCCGGACAATTCCATCGCGTGTGGGCTTCATCTGACCTTTGCTGCCGAAAAATCAGACGGACTTTAGAAATAGAACATGTTTCAAATCTTGCCGCCGGACTCGAGTCTGGTCGAAAAATCTGTTTGTCTGTATGCTAGTCCGACGGACAAAAAGGGACGCAAGGGCAGCTATTGGCTATGAACTTCCTTATCCTAGTCCGGTCGTACGTCATCACGTTCAAATCCGTCAGACTTTGGTGTGATTGTGTGTAGACAAGTCCGTTTCGTCGGAACTCCGTTGAAAGTCAATCGGAAAGTCCTTTGGAGTTCAGTCCGTCGAAAGTCCGCTCGTGTGTACACGGCATAAGAGAAGCAGAAGAATGCATTCAGGTGAAGGTAATGTGGAGAATGTGCACAGGAAGAGACATTTACTACAATGCTCCCCTCTTTATTCTCTCTGTACTTTCTGATGTATTCTGTATTCCTCTTCTCTCTCCCTCCCACTGCCCCCCCCCCACCCTTCTCTATCTCTCTCCTCCCTCCCCCCCCCAGTTCTCTATCTCTTCCCCCTTCCATCTTCTCCCCCCCTCCCTTTATTCCCCCTCTTGCCATAACCAGTATAAACACTGTAAATATTACAATAAAATACAATGCTGTGCTTCCTTCTTCACCTTAGTGTTTCAATTTAAATGTAATTGCATAATTTAAAGCGGTTGTACACTTCTGGACTTTATTTTTTTTTTACCATGCAAGGAAAAGGTATAATCTGCTAGTATGGATCGCATACTAGCACATTATGTTAAACTTACCTTAAAACAAAGCCATCCCGCACCCAGAAGTCAGCGCAGAAGGCGCTCTCATTTTTACTCATCTTGCTTCCGGGTTTGCAGGCTCTGTGACTGGCCTGAGCCACGATGAAGTCACTCCCGTGTATGCGCGCGGGAGCCACCGTTTATGGCACAGGGTTCTAAAGGAACAGCACCGGTGGCCGTTCCTTCAGAGCGCATGCGCCAGTGATGTCACTGGCTCCATGTAATGTAAATATCTTCTAAACTGTACATGTTTGGGAGATATTTACTGTACCTATAGGTAAGCCTTATTACAGACTTACCTATATGTAAAAGGCAGTAAAGGATGTTTACTTTCACTTTAAGTGATGGTGGAGCCCTCCCCCTGAATACCATATACTGCATATGTGGTGTCCTGTAAACCAAATATACAACTTGATATCTTTCAAACAAATACTATCAAAAGATAAAAGTGCAGCATATTAGTGACATTGACACCCCCTCAAAAGATTTTTGATAACAAGTTGCAATATATAAGTGATGGTAACACCCCCTCAAGAAATAAAATAACTCCACTTACAATAGGGGGTGTCACCATCACTAATATACTACAATTTTATATTTTGAAATTTTGCCTTGTCGTTTTGTTAGGTGTTTTTTTTTTGTTAAGGTTACCTGAAAGATCAGTTTCAAATGTTTTGACAGGGGAGCAGTTTCAGTGCTTGCCATAGGCGCCATTTTTACTAGATACGCCTCTGGGTCAGAGTTGAGGGAAAGATGGATGGTGCTAAATAAAGGGATATTCCTGAGCAAAACCTGTACTACTCTGTGTGTGATTTGAGGCTAGGACGGAGGTTCACCTTCCAGCAGGACAATGACTCCAAACACACTGCTAAAGCAACACTTGAGTGGTTTAAGGGGAAACATGTAAAAGTGTTGGAATGGCCTAGTCAAAGCAGAGAGAGACTTATCCAAAGTGATTTGGAGCTGTGATAGCCGCAAAAAGTGGCTCTACAAAGTATTGATATTAGGGGGGTGAATAGTTATGCTCATTGACTATTTCTGTTTTTTTGCCCTATTTGTTGTTTGCTTCACAATAAAAAAAAAAAACATCTTCAAAGTTGCGGTCATGTTCTGTAAATGAAATGATGCAAATCCTCAAACAATCCATGTTAAATCCAGGTTGTGAGGCAACAAAACACGAAAAATGCCAAGGGGGGTGAATACTTTTGCAAGGCACTGTATGTCAACATATTCTGAAAATGTCAGAACATTTGGTAAATCTCACCAAAAGTTTTTTACATTAAGTTATATTTTACAATCCCAAAACATGTGGCTTAGTGTAAAAAGAGCCCAATGTACCATAATGTGCCTAAACTTTAATAAATTGTCTTGTAATTTTGCACAACCTAAGTTTTCAACTTCTCAAACCTATCCTAGAAGAGTCATGGATTTTGGTCTCTCACAAAGAAAATGAGGGTGTTAAGCTTGTTTTTTTTTGGGGAGCTTAATGGGGCTTAACTTACAATAAAGTGCCTAAACCTTAATCAGTTGCCTTAAAACTTTGCACAGCCCAAGTCTTTAGCTTCCCCGAACCTATCCTAGATGTTTCATGGATTTTTGTGTTCCAAAAAACAAGTGAGTGACATTGTAGCCCCTACCACCTCTTGTGTAGTGGCCATAGTGTGGGACAGCCAGTGGAGGAATATTATGCGTGTGTGTGTGTGTGGCTCACCAGCCAATCACTAGGGATTTCTTGGCCAGTGGTGCATGCTGGGGAAGTGCATATATACTTAGGAGAATTGCCATGTTCTCAGTCTTTGTACAGCCTACATCCAGGCTTGTCCTGGAGATGGGAATGCTCTGGTGTGGGGAAGGTTTGACGAGGCCTCAAGCCTAGAAGAGAGGCCTCACATGCTGATTGAGGAGGAGAACCAGAGACACTGGATGGCTACTGGAGGTACCTGTTACTGGAAAGGACCTGGTGTCTCTCCTACTGAAGATCTTATGTCTATCCTTATTCAGCTGTTGCTCTAATACCCAGTGCCTGCCTGTGCTCCTATTGATTCTGCACTGTGGAATACTGAAAGGGACTGGTGAGTCTGGAGTTCTGTTCTAATCTAGTTTTGTCATGGATGTTCTCAGCCCTATACCTTCTCTGTCAGTTATTGAGTTCTCCAATAAAGCATTCAAAAATGTACTTAAAATGACTGGCGCCAAACCTTTCTTTGATCGCACAGCCCTTCACTGGCCTAGGATCCGCCCAAAAATCAAAATGTCAGCCTTCCCTGCCTTGGGGTGTCCATGCTATGTCTCTGGGGGTCAGGGGGGCTGCTGTACTTGTTTTTTGGGAGTTTAATGTGGCTTAATGTACAAAAAAGGAACTTGGATGTTATCCAATTTCCCCAAAATTCACACAATAGAAGACTGTATTTATGTCAGTATATTCTAAAAATCTCAGGTTGTTTGGTAAAACAGACCAAAGGTTATTCACTTTTAACTGTTTTATTATATTCCTGAAACAATTAATTGGAATAGCTTAAAGGGTAAGTTCACCTTTACAGAAAATCTGTAAGGTGAACTTACACTGGACCCCCTCCCCATCCCCCCGAGTCCTGCTGACCTGGAGCCCCGCAATCACCTGCTGTGACACATCGGGTCGCCGCTTCACTGGTCAGAGGATTTGAAATCCCCGTGGCGTGATCTTCTACACGCACCTCGTAAATGTACGTATAGGTGGCATTCTAATTGGTTGGCGCTGTCACATGGATGGCCCCGACCAATCAGGACCCGCCTAGCCCGTCTTGTCAGCACTGGAAAAGAGGAGAGAAAGCCGTGGGGATTTCAAATCCCTGGACCGGTAAAGCAGCGACCTGATGTGTCACAGCGGGTGATCGCGGGACTCCAGGTTAGTGGGAAAGGGAAATGGGGAGGGGGTCCAGTGTAAGTTCACTTTACAGATTTTTCTTTAATGTAAAGGGAGCTCTATGTGTAATAAAGTGCCTAAATCTCAATCAATTGCCTTGTAACTTTGCGCAGAACTTTGCACAAGTTCTTTTGTGTACATTAAGCCACATTAAGCTCCCAAAAATTAAAGGGGTTGTAAACCCTCAATATTTTTCACCCAAGCATTAAGGTGAAAAACCTCCTGTGATGCAGCAGCCCCGCAGAGCCCCCTTTTTCCTTACCTGAACCCGGTCTTTCCAGCGGCGGGGATGAGCACACCAGCTCCAGCCAGTGTCTGGGGTCCTGATTGGATAGGTTGATAGCAGCACAGCCATGGGCTCCCGCTGCTGTCAATCAAATCCAATGACTTGGGAGCCAGTGGCGGGGCCGAGTCCTGCTGTCTGTGTTAATGGACGCAGCAGCATGACACGGGAGCGAGCCCGCACGAGTTCCCCCAAGGGACAGCGGCTCTCTAACGGGTCACTCAAGAAGAGGAGGAGCCAGAAGCACCGCTGAGTAACCACAGAAGAGGAGGATTGGGGCCACTCTGTGCAAAGCAAAATGCACAGAGGAGGAAAGTATAACATGTTTGTTTAAAAAAAATTTAACCTTTACATATCCTTTAAAGTGGATGTAAACCCGAAAAAAAATTTTTTAATTAAGACTTGAACCTTATACACATGGGCGTCTGCAGGTAGGGGCAAGTGGGATCAAGTGCCCCCCCCCCCTGGAATCAGGGATCGGATCTTAAATTCAGCAGAGTAGCGTCACTATCGGGGTGCGGGCAGCCCGCGCCCGGGTGCCTCCCGCCAGTGGGGTGACACCATCAAGGTGCTGTCAAGCCCCCCATCAGTGTAGTGTGACTTCGGGCTCTTTTCCTTGCTCCAGCAGAGAACTCGGCAGCGCTGTGACAGGAGAAAGGCGAGCTGCGAGCTATCAGAGGTTTCCCCAGTTTGCCCCCCTTTCTCCTGTCAGGGAGAAGAGACAGCGGCTCTCACCAGTTTCTACGCCCAGCTTCCTGCCCGCTCCATTCCTTCCCTATTGGCCATAACTGAGGGCCAATCAAAGGAGACTAGGAGAGGAGAGCATCATGGGACATGTAGTCCCAAAGATTGCAGGCCCCATTTTCCACAGGGAGGAGGCTACAGCTCGATCAAGAGAGAGATTGACAGACTGCAGTCTGGAAAAAAGCTGAGGGAGAGAGTGCTACAGGAGAAAGAATGAGGAGTGTGCTGGGCGGAAGCCAGAGAGAGAGCCACACTGCCCAGCGCCACCAGAGAGAGAAAGACTGAGCCACTACCAGGGTACAGACATGCTGCACTACTGACCAGAGTTGCCCCCAGGGAATCCAGAGTGATCAATTGTCCAGCCTGAGGGATCACTGCTGTAGTTTCACTGGGTCTGGTAAGAGGGCCTGTTGGCCATTATCCATTACTTATCCTAGGGACTGCACTACGTCTGCGGTTTCTGACCATGATAATGTGATAATGACATTGTCGAAAAGGGGCAGTGCATGGGTGACCCTAAAATGATGCCCCCCCTGAAAAAAGTTCTGCGGACGCCCATGTTTATATAGTATAGGATTTCATGTCATCTGTACCCAGTCTTGCCACAAAGAGTTAATCCAGCTCTGAGCAATCCTCTTATCTTTTTTCAGTGAGATAAAAATAGACAGACAGAGAAATAGGAGTCATATCTCATGCACCAGCCTGAGACAGGCTAGCATACATGCCCAGTTATTTTACCAACAGGAGGGGAGGGCTGGGGAGTGATGGGAGCTAACAGGAAGGGAGGGAGGGGGGAGAGGAGGACAGAGGAGAGCTGCGGATGATGGAGGCACATAAACTGACCACGGTGTCAGGGCTCAGCAGCCATGATAAACTGTGGTCAACTTACAGGGGGGAGGAAAGAACCAGGCAGGATCAGCCAGGTATTTCAGGTGATATAAGGGACCAAATTACACAGCACAAGCTCTGTGCTGTTATTCATGCTTTAAAGGAACAGGATGCATTTTTTTAAGGGTTACAAACACTTTAACTGCTCTTACTGTGAAGAATCCCTTCTTCAACTGATGGAAAATTAAGACTAAAATAGTATGTATGCATTCAAGAAGGGCACAGCCCATGTTCTGTGGGCCACTAGATCAAATCCCTAAAAATATCTATCTATCTATCTATCTATCTAGATAGAAGGTAAAATAAATAAGAAAAAAAAAGTAGCACCCGCATATGAAAACGGTGTTCAAACCACACATTTGAAGTATCGCCGCGATCGTTAGAGCGGGAGCAATAATTCTAGCCTCAGACCTCCTCTGTAACACAAACCATGCAACCTGTAGAAATTTTTAAATGTCGCCTATGGAGATTTTTAAGGGTAAAAGTTTGTCGCGGGGCGCAATTTTGAAGCGTGACATGTTGGGTATCAGTTTACTCGGCGTAACATTATCTTTCACAATGTAAATAAAAATTGGGCTAACTTTACTGTTATCTTATTTTTTTATTCAAAAAAGTGTATTTTTTCCAAAATAAGTACGCTTGTAAGACCGCTGTGCAAACATGGTGTGACAGAAAGTATTGCAACGACCGCCATTTTATTCTCTAGGGTGTTAGAAAAAAAAATGTACAATGTTCGGGGGCTCTAAGTAATTTTCTAGCAAAAAAAAAAAATGTTTTTAACTTGTAAACAACAAATCTCAGAAAGAGGCTCAGGCATGACAGGACTTCTTAAATATGAGATCTGGGGTCAAAAAGACCTCAGATCTCATATTTACACTATAATGCAATTAAAAAAAAAAAGTAATTTAAAAAAATGACATTGAAAAAAATGTGCCTTTAAGACGTATGGGCGGAAGTGACGTTTTGACGTGGCCTCCGCCCTGCAGTGTCATGGAGATGAGTGGGCGCCATCTTAGCCTCACTCGTCTCCAGGCACAGCAAGGAGACAGACGCGATCTCCACCGCTACCGACGGCTCCGGTAAGCGGCGGAGGGCACCAGATCGCGGTGGGAGGGTGGGGGCCCTCTCCCGCCACTGATAAAAGTGATCTTGCGGTGAATCCGCAGCAGAGACCACTTTTATCTGAAAGCCGACCGCCGCACCAAAATGGGGATACCGGAGTTATGGCAGCTAGCTGCTGCCATAACAACGATATCCGACGCCAAACTTTGGACGAACATCGGCATGCGGCGGTCGGCAAGTGGTTAAATTAATTATTTTGAGCGCTGTGGCATTTGGGCCAGAGGACTGGTTCCCAGCTATCCAGGTTATTTATAGAGACATAGAAAAGTGAGGACAAAAAAAAAAGACCAAGTTGTCCATCGAGTCTGTCGTTTTTTTTGGTTTTTTTGCTTAGGTTTATTTTTTTTTTTTTTAATTTAATTATTTTTTTCATTAACTTTGACTGTATTTACAGCAGAGCACCTTTTCTTTTTTGTTGGACTGTAACCCACATACTACCTAAATATCACACATATTTATTGCCTAACCAACACAAAATTGGCAAGGATACAGAATAAATTGGCTGTACAAATTGTGCTTATTCAGAACTGGTTTAACTCCTCTCTTCTGTCTCTCTTTACAGCGCTGATTGCCATGTGCCAGGCTAGACCAAGGAACGGTAAGTCCGCAGGCAGCGGAGTCACAATAGCAATCTGTTGCAATGGCCAAATACTAAACGAAACATGCAGTGGCAGCTGGTGGTATATATTTTTTTTTTTTTGGGGGGGTGCAATCTGTCTGTCTGTCCGGCGCCACCCACCCACCCCGGTCAGTCCCCACACTTCCCTTATCTAGGTCCTCTGGTCTTGCTAGGAGGGAAGGGGTTAAGAAAATGCTTTGTTTTAGCGGTCTTGTAACAGACGATCCTCACGTCTCGCATTCCTTCTCCGCAGAAAGGAAGTGCGATTACCCTAACCAGGTTTGGAGATCTTGTGGGCCCGTCTGTCCGGACAATTGTCACAACTATATTGATAGAACGAGTGTCTGCAAATTTATGTGTAAAGAAGGCTGCTTCTGCGAGGAAACATTCATCTTCAAATCTGGAAAATCCGGCCCCTGCGTCCAACTAGAGCAATGTCCAAAAACATACCCTGAATACTAAGAACGTTTCTAAACCCATCTGGAAAGCGGCACAAACCCGTGCATGACACATGAGAAAACATTTGTACGTACCACCTGTCTGGAAAATAAAGAGCCGCACATCCTGCTGAAATGTGTCCTGAGCTTTCAATTAAAGGGAAACTATAATGGCGTGGGAGCTAATTTTTCTGTTTTATGTATTACTATTTATATAAACTATTTCATTTGTTTACCTAAGGATTTATTTAATACACAGGAGGCCCCATATGATAGGAGGCCCCCATGAGACCAGTATCACAGAACATTGTGGGGTTCTGTAAAGAGACAGCACAGCAGAATTGTTTTGTTTCAGGTCGCCTCTCTCTAATTGAATCTCCATATAGTAAACATTAGGGTTGCAATACTGATACTAGTGCTGATACCGAGTATTTGCACAAGTATCGGTACTCGCGCAAATTCACGGATACCTGAAACAGATACTTTCAGGCTCGGTTCTTTGAGCTGTCAGTGGGGTCTCCCCTGTTGACAGATGAAGTGTTAAAGAAGTCCGGTAATTGGAGCTGTCAAAAAAAAAAAAAACAGCAGCCAGCAATGTTTATTAACAACACTAAAATAAAAAGAAACATTGTTTCTTTTTGTATCTTTCTGTTTCTTCATCTGCAGATCAAAGGGATGAACAAATGTTCCTCTGTTTAACTCCTTATTAACCCTTAATTTACTGTAATCAGCCTTAATTAAATCCCTATTCTCCTCCATTTAATTATTATTTTCCTGCTTTTTTTTTTCTTCACATCTATTTTATAAATGATAAACAATTAAAAAATGTTTTTGTTTGTCTTGTTAGTGAATATTTTTACACATATATATTAACATATACTGTATTTATCGGCGTATAACACGCACCAGCGTATAACACGCACCCCAAATTTAGGAGGGAATTTCAGGGAAACAAACTTTTAGGAGGGAAGTTTAAGGAAAAAAACTTACATTTAAATGCCCATCAATGCAGCCTTATCAGTGTCCATCTGCAGACTTGTCCATCATTGCACCCTTGCCCAGTGTCCATCTGCAGCATTGCCCAGTGTCTTTGCAGCATTGCCCAGTGTCTTTGCAGCTTTGCCCAGTGTCTTTGCAGCTTTGCCCAGTGTCTTTGCAGCCTTGCCCAGTGTCTTTGCAGCCGTCCCCAGTGTCTTTGCAGCCTTGCCCAGTGTCTTTGCAGCCTTGCCCAGTGTCTTTGCAGCCTTGCACAGTGTCTTTGCAGCATTGCCCAGTCTCATTGCAGGCTGTATATTTAAAATTGGCGCCGATCTCCGCTGACTGTGAGCGGAGAGGAGCGAGTGCCACCGACATACACAAAGTCATGTGTACTCGGGTAGGCTCAGCTCCTCTCTCAGTCCTGCCCAGTCCCGCCCCCATTGATGGACATAACAGAGGTCCAATGGCGGGACTGGGCGTAACTGTGAGCGGAGCCGAGAGGAGCCGAGCACACTCGGCTATGTGTATCTCTGCCCCTCTCGGCTCTTCTCGGCTCCTCTCAGCTCCTCTCGCAATCCCGCCCAGTCCAGCCCCTATGATGGACATAACACAGGTCCAATGGCGGGACTGGGCATGACTGTGAGCGGAGCCGAGCCTAGCCGAGTACACTCGGCTACGTGCATATCAGCGGCGGTCGCTCCTCTCCGCTCACAATCAGTGGAGATCAGTGGGGATCGGCGTATAACACGCACCCACGATTTCCCCTGATTTTAAGGGGAAAAAAGTGGGTGTTTTATGCCAATAAATACGGTATTTACAAATTTCACATTGAAAAAGCGCAAAATAAAAAATAAAAAAAATGTATTTAATTTGTAAATAACTTTTCAGTGCTTTGTGCCATTGCTGACAGCTGAAGTGAAAACAAAACAGTTGCGGTAGGTATCGGTAATTGGTATCGGCGAGTACTAAAAAAAAAGTATCGGTACTCGTATTCGTTGTAAAAAAATGGTATTGGAGCATCCCTAGTAAACAGCATGAATGGAGCAATCTGCACTATCGGCCAGTGGCGTCACTAGGGTTGGTGTCACCTGGTGTGGTGAAACATGGTGTTGCTCCCCCCCCCCCCCCACAACCCCCAAAAAATGTTTTTCCCATGGGAGGCAGATTCTGGCTAAGCAAATTGCTGCCACTGACAGCTGCATGTCAGAGCTTTTACCATCATCACCCTTCCTAGGAATGTCCTAAAGTTTGTGTGCGGGGGAGGTTTCAACTGGGGACATGTGTCAGTGGAGGGTATCATCCTTATATCGAATGTGTAATAAGAGAGTAGGTGGTAGAACGTTAAATACCTCTCCAGTTATCACAAAGGTACAACAACATAAAAAATGTACAAAACTTTATTTTTGAGGTGCGCATGCGCGGAGGCTAGCGGGACGGACATGTCAGGCTAGAGCTCCGCTCCGTGAGGGGAAGAAAGCCGACACACACAGACAGCCCACCGTCAGGAAAATATAATAGAATAAGGCTTTTACTCCTGAGAGGTGAGGGGAACATTTTAATACGAAAATGGTGCTGGGGGGTGCCAGAAATAAGACAAAACAGACCCCTAATAGCGGCACACAAGCGCGGAATACCATAAAAAAAAGCGCCAGTCACCTCAGGCAAATTTACCTCAGAGAAGAGTAATAAGCCCAAGATGTCACAACTTATCTCCCCTGGGGACTCTGATTCAGAGACAGATTTAACTGTGTCACATACAACAATTCAAGAGTCTGCAGTTCCCACTAGCATAATGAAACAATTCGAAAAAATGCTTAATAAAGCTTTAAAGAAAACCTCAGAGAAAATAACTACTAATTTAACCAAAGAAATTAGAGAACTAGGACAACGCACAGCCTCACTGGAGCTTAAAATGGAGGAAATTGAAAGCACTAACCAGGAATTTATAGCTGAAATTGACCTCCTGAAGGAAGAAAATATAACATTGCAGAACAGACTGGAAGATTATGAGAATTGCGCCAGAAGATCAAACCTGCGATTCAGAGGGATACCAGAATCGGTCATAGATCTTCAAGCAACTATAACAGCATTATGCCAAGAATTACAGCCAGGAATACCATTAGAAAGGATGGAAATGGACAGAGTGCATAGGGCTCTCATGCCCAAAAAAGTGTATGGCCCCCCGCGTGACATAATAGCAAAATTCCATTTTTACCGGACAAAGGAACAGCTCTTAAATGCAGCTAGAGAAAAAAATAATCTCATGTTTCAAGGAAATAATTACTAACTCTTTGCTGATCTCTCCCAATTAACAATAACTAAGAGGAGATTAATGAAACCACAATTAATGGAACTACAACGCCATAATATAAAATACCAATGGGGCTTCCCTTTTTCTGTAAGATTTACACACCAAGGCACTAGGGTCTCCTGCAGAACAGCTGATGAACTCCAACAAGCACTTCAAGACCTCAATTTAATTGATGGGAATTCATCTAACAATGCTTCAAGAAGAAGGTCAGCTTCAGTCTCCTCCAACCACAATGCAACACATTCTGAGGCAAGAAATGGAAATTACCACACGCATAAAAGAGGAAGATATGCAACTTCACCCCAAGGACAAGATGACTCCATGGACTGAAGAAACTCATACATAACATAAAATTCTTCAATTTTTGTTAATATAATACATTTTTTTAGGGCTAAGAAAAATTAAGGGATGCTTTAATTTTGCATATTATCCCACATAAGCAACAGGATATATATCTCATAAATTGAGATGCATTAAAAATGCTAAATAAATAAATCTATATATATCTATAAATTATTTCTAAAAGTTTTTTTAGTAATAATTTATTATTCTATGTGATCCCTTTTATTTTATTTTATATTTTTTTATTTTATATTTTTTATCTTTCTTATATCTTCAGATTCAATGTCAATATGAATTGAATCTGTAGCTCAAATCAATTATATTTTTTAAAATTCCTATCTAAAATATTGGAAATTTTCCTTTTCATTTCTCAGCCTAAGATTCACTATTACCTATGAACCAAGTAGTTATAGGTCTTCCATTTGTTATTGTTATCTAGTAGCAGTTTAGAGAGTTACCTTGTAATCATATAGTAATCTTCAGTTTTGAAACTAAATAACAAAGTTTGTGAGTATCTCATTTCCAATGTTCTGAACAAACTTTGGTTACATCATTACTGTGAACAATCTTTTTTCATTACTTTAGCTTTATAAGACTTATTTCTGAGGGATTTCTCCTCCCATTTCATCTATTATTATATTATCTTAGACCTTAATATATATATGACTCTGAAATATATAGTTAGGGCTAGAACTATTACATCCCTGAGATGTACATTATACTTCTTAGGCGATTCCCCAGTGCACGGATGCTTCATGTGCCTCAACCTGCTTTCCTCGGATCCCCACATTATTATGTGGGGACTCGATGAAGGTCCTTTATCCCCTGATGGGGAGTTTTACTCCTCATCACGGGCAATCTTTGTACCCTTATGTGTTTTTACTGTACTAGCATGCTATATAACAATTTATGTTTCTATTTTCTTTTTTAAGTTAGATTTTACTGAACTTTCTTATCCTTTTCTCTCTTTCCTGTCCGCGAAGGTGAGTCCAATTATCATTGAACTAAGTTTATCTCATAAGCTATATTTAGCAGGAGGAATATTCTGACATGGCTCCTTTAAATATATTTTCATTAAATGTCCAGGGTTTCAATGTGCCGCACAAGCGAACAAAAGCATTTAGGTCCTTTCAAGCTAAAAAGGCACATATCGTATGTCTCCAAGAAACACATTTTACACAAACCACAACTCCCACCTTTTTCAGTAAATCTTACCCACAAGTGTTTACAGCTTCAGCTAACATCAAAAAACGAGGTACTCTCATAGCATTCCATCGTACTACACCATTCACGTTACACTCTGAAATCAAAGATCCAGAAGGACGATATCTAATATTAACAGGATATTTAATGGACACCCCTATAACAGTGGTGGTTATTACGCCCCCAACCGTCATCCTCTATCATTTTTATCACATCTTTTTCAAGTTATAATTACACACAAAATGGGTTCCATCTTTGTATGTGGCGATTCCAATCATGTACTACTCCCATTTCTAGACAAAACCCCATATACCACACCAAAATACAAATCTAAATGGTCTCTTTCTCAGCTTCTTTCCAGACACAAATTGATTGATTCCTGGAGGGAATCCAATCCAACAAAAAGAAATTACACATATTTTTCAAATCCGCATAAAACATTTAGCCGTATAGATCATATATTTATAACAATAGGTATGGTACCAGAAATAATTACGTCCAACATCATTCCCATTCCTTGGTCGGTCCATAATGCGGTATGCACCACTATTGCTTCTACTATACCTAGAGCTCATGACCATACTTGGTATCTCCCTGACACACTACTTAAACATCCGACTCACCGCAAAACCATTGAATTAGCATTAAAGGATTACTTAAAGATCAACACCAGTATAGACATATCCTCTCTTACACTATGGGAAGCACATAAGCCGGTCCTTAGAGGTATTTTTCAACAACAATCAGGAATCCTTAAAAGAGAGGGTAGAAATTTGGCAAAAAAGATTAGAAACGGAATTTAATTCAGCATTTAAGTCCTTTCAAAATAATCCCACTCCTTCTGCTAGAACTCGATTAGAAAAAACACGCCTAGAATATGATCTCTTTCTCACAAACTCCGCTGATAAATCAATTCGTAGAATTAAACATACCTTCTATGTGAAATCTAATAAACATGGTACATTACTAGCTAAGGCATTAAAAACCATTAATAAATCTTACAAACCTATAAAACTTAAAATGGCAAATAATGTATACACTAGTAATCCACAAAAAATAGTACAGAAATTCAAATCCCATCTAAAAGATCTATATACTGAAACAAATACATTCAACACTGATGAGGCAGACTCCTTTTTCTCCCAAATAAATATCCCTCAATTGACTGAAGCACAAAAAACACAATTAGAAAACAATATTACAGTTAAAGATGTTACAGATGCCATTAAGGACTTAAAAATAAATAAAAGACCGGGTCCTGATGGATATTCAGCATTGTATTATAAAAGTTACAGTGATATTATTTCTCCTATACTCGCAGAAGCGTTTAATGACCTCTTAAATAACAAATCATTCCGTCAAGAGTCCTTAATGGCTACTATCTGTATGATCCTTATAGAACCACTAGCGCAAAAAATTAGAAATGAACCTACAATTACTGGAATCGAAGTAGCAGGTTATCATCATGAACTTTGTTTATTCGCTGATGACATTCTCTTATTTCTTTCTTCACCACAAGTGTCTGGCCCTAATCTTATGCCAACTCTCAATAATTTTGCTGCAATTTCAGGTCTTTACATTAATCCAAAAAAATGTCTAGCTCTAAACATTTCCCTTTCGAATCTGGAACTATCTTCTGCAAAAATTGGACTCCCATTTATATGGAATGATAAATCAATCCCATACCTCAGTGTACAACTTACTTCATTATTTTCTGATTTATTTTCAGCCAACTATCCTCAGGCATTGAAAAATCTATCAAATATGATTGATTCTTGGTCTCACCTTCCAATTTCATGGTTTGGTAGAATAAATGCCATCAAAATGACATTGTTACCTAAATTACTTTATTTTTTTAGAGTTTTACCAATTCCAATCCCAATACATTATCTGAGAATTATACAAAGGAAAACAATGTCATTCATATGGGGATCTTCCAAACCACGAATCCAGCAAAATACACTTTATTTAACTAAAACAAATGGGGGCTCGGGGTGTCCTAATTTTGCATACTATTATAGGGCTGCTCATTTAGCAAGTATTACAAAATATCATGCTCAGTACGAGGTTCCACTTTGGGTATCTATTGAAGCTGCCGAATGTGATCCTATTTCTATTTCCAACTTACTATGGTTGTCTTCAAAACAACGCAAAAAAATACGAAACCCGGTTACCAAGCATTTTATTTCCCTCTGGGATAGATTCAAATATAAAAATCAATTACAATCCTTACATAATCCTTTACTCTCTTTCTCCAAAAATCCTGCTTTTTACCCTGCATGGGTATATCCCAAATCCTTCAAAGAATGGACAACTAGAGATGTAACTCATATGTACAATTTTGTAAATTCTTCATCATTCATTTCTTTTCCTAATTTATGTGAAATGTATAATATACCACAGTCGGAGTTGTTCAGATACCTCCAAATCAAAAACTTTTTCGCACCATTATTAAATACTGTAACTTCTCTAACCCACGTGTCCACTTTTGAAGCTATTTGTAAGAATAACCCACATTCAAGAGGTACTATTTCTGTATTATATTCACATGCACTGGCTCATACTAGTCATTATGAACCACAATATATACAGAAATGGGAAAAAGACTTGAATAGAAAACTGGATAGATCTGAATGGAATCAAATATGGTCCTCAACTAAATCAGCATCACTTAATATATTGACGCTTGAAGCAAGTTATAAAGTGTTAACAAGATGGTACTTAGTACCAGCCAGAGTGGCAAAATATGTATCAAATTATTCAGCACAATGTTTTAGGGGATGCGCTGAATTGGGAACGTTGTTTCACATTTGGTGGTTGTGTCCAAAAGCTCAAATATATTGGAAAGAAATTTTTAATATAGCATCTAAATTATTTGATAAGACCATTCCCTTTGATCCAGCAATAGCACTAATTAATCTGAAACCTGAAAATATAACACATGCCCAATTCAAATTGCTAATGCAACTATTTACAGCGGCGAAGCAAACACTAGCAAGAGCATGGAAAACTTCTAATCTAATAGTAAAAGAAGCATTAGTTAAAATGAACAATACTATGACCCATGCTAAAATGATAGCTATTGACATGGACACGATCCCTAAGTTTGAAAGAACGTGGCAACCCTGGATAAACTATACTATATCACAAACCTTTGATAACCAAGTACTATTGCCGTGGTAACTTGAATGAAGAATTTTTAAAATTTATGCTTTTTAAATAGTAGTATTAGATTATGGTCTCACCTCGTGGATTTCTCTCCACTCTACCTTCTCTTCTCTTCTCTACCTTCTTTCTTCTTTCTTTGAAGTTATTTTTTATTTTTTTTATTTTTTGGTATATTTTTTGATTTCATAATACCTTTACTGTCTTATTTATATATTTGTTATTTTCATATTTTCCAATCAACAGTCTCTTTAAAATTGTTAAGATTGTAATTTTTTTTTATTACTAATACAATAGTATATAATATCTTGAACAAGGCTTATTTATTATCATCCATATTTTAATTTGTTCTTGATATTAATATATTGTTTCTATGGAAGCAATATTTGAATACCTATGTACTTATACTTAATCATCTTCTATAAGACTGTATTATAACTACTATATGTCAATTGTAAAATGTTATTTCTATATTACAATATATAATAAAATATTTTGACAAGGAAAACTTTATTTTTACCAGTAACCAGTTACCTGGGATCACCAAGTAACTACCCACCTCCTGGATCACCTGTGCTGCCCATCCCCACCTCACCTTTGCTTTTTAATCCCTGTGCATGCAGAAATGCCCTCATCACCCCCACACTTGGGGGTTCCTGGTGGGTTCTGTCTTTTAGGGTGTCACCCTCTCTTTAAATTCAGTGCCCCCCTCTCCCTTCCCTTCCCTTAGCCTTCCAGTGGCCTCCATTGCTAGGAAGGTGTAGTAAGAGAGTAGTTGGTAGGACTTTAAATACCCCTCCAGTGATCACCAAGGTACAACAATATAAAAAATGTACAAAACTTTATTTTTACCAGTGAAATATATATATAAAAAAAACTGTGTACAATTGCTTGCATATTTCTACCAATATTTATCATTTGTTGCGAACATGCATGACTTTAGGTTGAGATATAGAAATTAGGTCAACGCGTTTCACGGAGATCACCGCTTCTTCAGAACCATCTATCTCTCATGTACGTGAAAATGATCAGAAAAATAACTTCTAAAGATACTTATTTACTCGGCGTAAACATTATCTTTCACAATATAAAAAAAAATTGCGCTAACTTTACTGTTGTCTTATTTTTTTATTCAAAAAAGTGTATTTTTTCCAAAATAAGTACGCTTGTAAGACCGCTGTGCAAACACGGTGTGACAGAAAGTATTGCAACGAACGCCATTTTATTCTCTAGGGTGTTAGAAAAAAATGTACAATGTTCAGGGGTTCTAAATAATTTTCTAGCAAAAAAAAAATGTTTTTCACTTGTAAACAACAAATCTCAGAAAGAGGCTCAGGCATGACAGAACTTCTTAAATATGAGATCTGGGGTCAAAAAGACCTCAGATCTCATATTTACACTAAAATGCAATAAAAAAAAAAGTAATTTAAAAAAATGACATTGAAAAAAATGTGCCTTTAAGACGTATGGGCGGAAGTGACGTTTTAATGTCGCTTCTGCCCTGCAGTGTAATAGAGACGAGTGGGCGCCATCTTAGCCTCACTCGTCTCCAGGCACAGCAAGGAGACAGACGCGATCTCCACCGCTACCGACGGCTCCGGTAAGCGGCGGAGGGCACCGGATCGCGGTGGGGGCCCTCTCCCACCACTGATAAAAGTGATCTTGCGGTGAATCCGCAGCAGCGACCACTTTTATCTGAAAGCCGACCGCCGCACCAAAATGGGGATACCGGAGTTATGGCATCCGCCGCCAAACTTTGGACGAACATCGGCATGCGGCGGTCGGCAAGTGGTTAAATTAATTATTTTGAGCGCTGTGGCATTTGGGCCAGAGGACTGGTTCCCAGCTATCCAGGTTATTTATAGAGACAAAGAAAAGTGAGGGCAAAAAAAAAAGACCAAGTTGTCCATCGAGTCTGTCGTTTTTTTTTTGTTTTTTTTTGCTTAGGTTTATTTTATTTTTTTAAATTTAATTATTTTTTTTCATTAACTTTGACTGTATTTACAGCAGAGAACCTTTTCTTTTTTGTTGGACTGTAACCCACATACTACCTAAATATCACACATATTTATTGCCTAACCAACACAAAATTGGCAAGGATACAGAATAAATTGGCTGTACAAATTGTGCTTATTCAGAACTGGTTTAACTCCTCTCTTCTGTCTCTCTTTACAGCGCTGATTGCCATGTGCCAGGCTAGACCAAGGAACGGTAAGTCCGCAGGCAGCGGAGTCACAATAGAAATCTGTTGCAATCGCCAAATACTAAACTAAACATGCAGTGGCAGCTGGTGGTATATATTTTTTTTTTTTTGGGGGGGGTGCAATCTGTCTGTCCGGCGCCACCCACCCACCCCGGTCAGTCCCCACACTTCCCTTATCTAGGTCCTCTGGTCTTGCTAGGAGGGAAGGGGTTAAGAAAATGCTTTGTTTTAGCGGTCTTGTAACAGACGATCCTCTCGTCTCTCATTCCTTCTCCGCAGAAAGGAAGTGCGATTACCCTAACCAGGTTTGGAGATCTTGTGGGCCCGTCTGTCCGGACAATTGTCACAACTATATTGATAGAACGAGTGTCTGCAAATTTATGTGTAAAGAAGGCTGCTTCTGCGAGGAAACATTCATCTTCAAATCTGGAAAATCCGGCCCCTGCGTCCAACTAGAGCAATGTCCAAAAACATACCCTGAATACTAAGAACGTTTTTAAACCCATCTGGAAAGCGGCACAAACCCGTGCATGACACATGAGAAAACATTTGTACATACCACCTGTCTGGAAAATAAAGAGCCGCACATCCTGCTGAAATGTGTCCTGAGCTTTCAATTAAAGGGAAACTATAATGGCGTGGGAGCTAATTTTTCTGTTTTATGTATTACTATTTATATAAACTATTTCATTTGTTTACCTAAGGATTTATTTAATACACAGGAGGCCCCATATGATAGGAGGCCCCCATGAGACCAGTATCACAGAACATTGTGGGGTTCTGTAAAGAGACAGCACAGTAGAATTGTTTTGTTTCAGGTCGCCTCTCTCCAATTGAATCTCCATATAGTAAACATTAGGGTTGCAATACCGATACTAGTATTGGTATTGGTGCCGATACCGAGTGTCTGCACAAGTATCGGTACTCATGCAAATTCACGGATACCCGAAACAGATATTTTCAGGCTTGGTTCTTTGAGCTGTCAGTGGGGTCTCCCCTGTTGAGAGCTGAAGAGTTAAAGAAGTTCGGTAATTGGAGCTGTCAAAAAAAAAGCAGCCAGCAATGTTTATTAACAACACTAAAATAAAAAGAAACATTGTTTCTTTTTGTATCTTTCTTCATCTGCAGATCAAAGGGATGAACAAATGTTCCTCTGTTAACTCCTTATTAACCCTTAATTTACTGTAATCAGCCTTAATTAACTCCCTATTCTCCTCCTTTTAATTATTATTTTCCTGCTTTTTTTTCCCTTCACATCTATTTTATAAACGATAAATAATTAAAACTTTTTTTTGTTTGCCTTGTTAGTGAATATTTTTACACATATATATTAACATATAGCATATTTATCGGCGTAAAACACACCCCAAATTTAGGAGGGAATTTTACGGAAAAAACTTTTAGGAGGGAAGTTTAAGGGAAAAAAATTACATTTAAATGCCCATCAATGCAGCCTTATCAGTGTCCATCTGCAGCCTTGTCCATCATTGCACCCTTGCCCAGTGTCCATCTGCAGCATTGCCCAGTGTCTTCGCAGCCTTGCCCAGTGTCTTTGCAGCCTTGCCTAGTGTCTTTGCAGCCTTGCCCAGTGTCTTTGCAGCCTTGCCCAGTGTCTTTGCAGCATTGCCCAGTGTCTTTGCAGCATTGCCCAGTGTCTTTGCAGCATTGCCCAGCCTCATTGCATTCAACTGTGTATAATTAATTGCTTGCATATTATACCAATATTTATCATTTGTTGCGAACATGCATGACTTTAGTGAGCCAATCACGCAAGCAGGAAATTACATTTTGAGGGGGTGTTCTGTGTACCATCTGTGTACAGAACACTTCCAGGTTGACATATTGCATCTTACAGAAAATTGCAGTGACTGCAGATTGAAAAGGAAAGATCATTTTTAATAACATTCAGTTACAATATTGATTTATAATTGTATGTGCAATATTCTATATTTTTTTTCATTTGATAATTTTTTCCCACGAAAATGGAGTTACCCTTTAAGTTGCAGATGACTTGTTCTACAAGCAGGTGAGGGGGTAATACATGGAATTAGGTTTGTGTCCTTGCATAACCATCTTGTTGCTTGTGAGTTCTTGCCAGTAGCGGCTGTTGCTCCATTTTTTTTGGGGGGGGGGGGGGCGGTAAAACAAACTCGTATAAATGATATCAGTCATGGTCAGATTACGGCAGAAGGTCGTGTTATCTTGACTTCTCTGAAAGTGTTTGTCCCACAAACAGATCACGGGAACATCTCACCCTTTTCATTACACAATCTCACATAAAGTATATCAGATATTTGGACAGATGAATTTTTTTTTTCACTTTGTATAAAATATGACTTCTGTTTGGACTGCTGGCCATTAAGTCCAAGTCCTTTATATATCCTTTTTACGACAACAACCTCCCATACATGTTATTAGGAAATACAGATTTCCAAATTTTTCTCCAGCAGACCACAATGATAGTAACAACGACGCATTTCAAACAAAAACAAAGAAAAATTCTCAGCTCAACTTACCAGCCAGCCTGCAACAAACCAAATTGTCCTGTCCAACAGTCCATGTTAAAACCAAGGGGTTTAGTGTGTACACATTCGCAAATACATACGTAAGCTGCAGAGACCGCAACCAGTATTATCTACAGTCCTAACACTATAAGTTTTGAGAGCCTCCATATTAGAAGCACATACACTATATTTGCAAAAGTATTGGGACGTCTGCCTTTACACACACATGAACTTTAATGGCATCCCAGCCTTAAGCCTCGTACACACAAGCGGATTTTCCACAGACAAAACCTTGGACTTTTGTCCGAAGGCGTGTGCCTGGAGTTTGTCTTGCATACAAATGGCAAGGAATTGTCAGCCAAAAGACACGAACATAGTGATGTACTACGTGGTTTTTCAGCTCTTTAGTGCCACCCTTTGGGCGCCTACTGCTAATTTCCAGTTAGTAGAAGTTTAGTGAGTGTTGATTCGCACTTTTAATTTCACACTTTTCATTTTGTACTTTTTGTTTCATGCTTTTAAGTTCGTTTTTCTGAACGACCGTTCATCAACCAGACATTTTGCGGAATCGGGGGAGATAACGTATTATTTATTATTGGCCTTGGAGTTATTGCTTTGACCCAAGTCCAGTCCAGGAACAGGAGGAGGAGGATTTCTTGGACCAAAAATTGGTTGCTTTATTAATCGTGACCAATTATGTCATATGCCTTTGCTGCGGGAGCTCCAGGAGAATAATCCAGATGATTTTCAGAATTATCTCCAGATGACGGACCCCTGCTTTCACCAACTCTTGTCATTGCTGACCCCCTATATTAAGAAGCAGGACACATGCATGAGGCTTTTATTTTATTTTTCGGTTCAATAATAATGATTTGATTTGGTATATTTTTTTATATTTTTGGATGCATAGAATGCACTTTTTGGTTAACTTCTATTGTCAGTTAACATGTCTAATTTTATTTGTTTTCTTTTTTTAATGCATAATAAAAAAATTGTGTAGAATAATACTTGGCTGTGTGTTTTACTTCAAATGACAAATTGGGAGTCGGCAGTTGCATTTTAAAAAATACAATGTAAAATTAACAAGGGACACCAACATAGTTGTATCTTTGATCTTAAAAACTACGGGATAATGGTGTTGTGGTAACTTGCCCAAAAAAAAATAAAGAAAAAAAACATAATAATAATATTCTTGATATCACTAGAAAAAAAAGCCTTTGAAAATACGTTTGGCAGAACTCCATCAGTATCACCAGCAAAGCAGCTTCATTATTATCCCATTAAAGAAGAAGAGAATTGTGCACTGCATTTGTAAATTTCATAATTTTCCACGTCACGAATGTTAATTCTGCATTACGAACGCTAGTTTACAAGACCGACCGCTTCTGGCTCGTCCTTGCTTCCGAGCATGCGTGTTTGTACTTTGGACTTTTGTCCGACGAACTTGTGTACACATGCTCGGAAAATCCGACAACACACATTTGTCAGCGGAAAATTTATAAACCTGCCATCCAACATTTGTCCGTGGAAAGTTGGCTAAAAATTGTCTGATGGAGCGTACAAACGGTCAGATTTTCCACCATCAGCCTTGTCATCACACATTTCCTGTCGGAAATTCAGATCGTGTGGACGAGGCTTAACTCTAGGAAACTCTTTTGTTCTGAGGAGCAGACCTAAGTCCTAGGCTAAAGGCCTGAAGCAGCCGTATGGCAAGAATGTAAGCCAGGAGGCTAAAGGATTGAGCAAGATACAGTAATGGTGGAACCCCCACCTGCGTGGGCTACTGGTGTTTTTGTGAACTTTTCAGTGATTTTAAATAAAAGTGGGCTACCTGGCCCTTAAAAATACAGTTCTGGACTGGTGTACTCACTGAAAACGCACCTACTGCTTGAGTCTGATCTCCCCAATCTTACAATATATATAACTAGATTATAACCCCTTCATATCCCAGACCAATAAATATTAACATCATGTTAGGGTCCTTTCACACAGGCTTTACGGTCAGGTCCGCCTGTCAGTTTTTCAGGTGGACCTGATCGGAAACCTCCAGTCTCCCCTATCGATCGGCGGATGTCAGCAGACACATATCCGCTGCCATCCAATCCTATCCTGCCTGCAAAATCCAGACGGATGGTGGTCTTATTTTCCATCCGCCTGGCGGATCGGATGAAAATGGGCAAGCGGTCCGTTTCCACCCAATTTCCCCATAGAAGAGAACGGGACTGTGTCTGTGTCCGCTCTGCACAGCGGAGCAGACAGGACCTGTCATCCTCCTGTTCGGAGCAGAGGGATTCCCCCCCCCCCGCTGAGCAAGCGGAACCTGCATAATTATTATACAGGATTTTTATAGCATTTTTACTGTTTGTGCAGCTCTGTACAATCTAAATATTTTATCAGTGATGTCATCTACCATCCCTGTCCCTTTGTTTACATAGCCTGGGATTCCCGGAAAACAAATACATGAGTCGGGTGACGTCATCGATTGCTAAGGATGCAGCGGTTCCCAGCGCCTACCAGTTTCTTAGCAACTATTGACAGGAAGGAACCTGTCATATATAGTAGCGGTAATACTACTACTAATATACATGATATTCAGCCTAACGGGTAAAAGTCTGGGCTTTGAGATGATACCGGAACAAACAAAGCTCGCTCCAAACTCTGAGCTTATCCATAGTATGGAGACATATAGGTTTATCAGGTTTGTCAGTTTAGCGGTTAGGATGCTCCGAAAACCAGCAAAATGATATCAGTCACGGTCAGTTTGCAGCAAATGTTTGAAGGTCGGGTTATCATGACTTCTCTGAAAGTATTTGTTCGACAAACAGATCCCGGGCACCTCTCGTGCTTTTCATTACACAATTGCATACAAAGCATATCTGATATCTGCACAGCTCAATTTTGCTTGAAAGGAATTTTTACTTTGTATAGCACCAGATTTCTTCTCTCTGGACTAACTCATGATGTCTGAGATGGAAACTAAATAGGTAACACGGTTATGTAACTAATAAGAAGGGGTGAGCAGGGTCTTTCCAAAATCTATCTTACTGAAAAATTGAAAAATTCTAATTTTTTTCTCAATTAAAAAAAATATTTTAAATTTTGCATTAGAGTTAGGGTTAGCATGAATGTTGAAGTTAGGGTTAGATTAAGTGTTAGAGACAGGCTTGGTGTTAGGGTTAGGGTTAGCATTAGGATTAGAGTTGAGGTTAGTGTTATGGTTAGCATTAGGATTAGAGTTAGGCTTAATGTTAACGTTAAAGTTAGGGTTAGCATTGGGATTAGAGTTAGGCTTAATGTTAAGGGTAAAGTTAGGGTTTGCATTAGGGTTTAAGTTAGGGCTAGTTTTAGGCTTATCATTAGAGTTGGATAAGGGTTAAAGTCAGGGTTAGCATTAGGATTAGAGTTAGGGTTAGAGTTAGGATTAGGGTTAGCATTTGGGTTTAGGTTAAGTTAATCTAATCATTAGAGTTGGAAATGGGTTAGAGTCAGGCTTAGGGTTAGCATTAGGACTAGCATTAGGGTTAGTGTTAGGTAGAGCTGCATGATTCTGGCCAAAATGAGAATCACAATTTTTTTGCTTAGAATAAAAAGATCACGAGTCTCTCACAATTCTCGTGAAGTAAATTTTTCACATTATACAAAAAAATTGGGCTAACTTTACTGGTTAGTGTTTTTTTTTAATGTCATTAAAGTAATTTTTCCCAAAAAAATTGCATTTGAAAGACCGCTGTGCAAATACAATGTGACAAAAAATATTGCAACAACCACCATTTTATTCTCTAGGATGTCTACTAAAAAAATATATACATAATGTTTGGGGGTTCCAAGTAATTTTCTAGCAAAAAAAAAAAAAAGATTTTAACTTGAAACCAACAAATGTCAGAAAAAGGTTTAGTGTTTAAGTGGTTAAACTTTCATCACTTACACACAAAGTCTATTCCATTGACAAATTGTTACAATGTTTATACTTAAGTTCAACTGTTAAAGAATGTTGTGATTCTTGGCAGACTGACCGTTTTTTTCCTTCCTTTATTTTGAGGGCTGTTGGCTTCAGAAGAGCAGAGAAAATTCTTTGCATACCAAGAATCGTGAAACACTTTAGTCAAGATCGCAATGGGGAAAAAAATTGCGATAATGATTCTTGACGATTAATCGTGCAGCTCTAGTGTTGGGGTTAGCTTTAGGATTAGAGTTAGGGTTAGCATTTGGGATTAAGTTAGGTTCAGTTTTAGGCTTATCATTAGGGTTAGCATGAGGGTTTACATCAACTTAGAGTTAGAGTCTGGTTTTGTGCTAGGGTTAGGGCCTGTGATAACTTTTGGCGACTTTAAGCAGGTTTTGCAGTCCCATACAAGTTTATGGGTAAGTAAAACATGCTTGAAGCGGAACAAATGCAGGTTAGGAAGAATTCAACGGCACCTGTCAATGAGTTCTAAATGATCACAGATGTGTCTAAAAATGATAACTTACCAACTCCATCAACAAAAGCCTAAAACCTGTTAAGTTTTCCTTGAGTTAGGGTTCGAGTTAGGTTCAGCATGAGGGTTAACATGAGTGTTGGAACTAGGGTTAGTTTAAGGTTAGTGTTAGGGTTCTTCTGCTCCTCAATATTTAAGGTCACATTCCTGGCTAACAAGGCGACCTATCTTTAGTGCAAGAACCTGTCTGAGATAAAATATGGATGAAAGAAGCTTCTGTAACCCATTAGGAGCCATTTAAAGCTCACAGATCTCTAAAAAAATTCAGAATTACCTTCACTGAAATGTTGGGAGATGAAAAATCTCAGTCTTGCTCATCCCTGTTAGTAAAAGCTGATGTCCATGAACTTTGAAGGTTTTTGTCAGGAAAAAAGTCCAAATAACCCCCCCCCAGAGCAATGCTTGTTATTTTGTGAAAAAATGTCCTTCAGGACACCTCAAACCTTTCGCTGCCAGGTCCGTACGACAGCGAGGGGTTTAACACCAATCCGCTGGCTGCAGATCGTGTGTGAAACTGAAAGTCAGACTCCTGCCTGTCAGGTGAAAGCATTTGGGCGGCAGCGCTGCCACTTGATTGCTCACACACGCCCCTGTACCACCCCCCCCATGCTGCTGTACCCCATCGTCGAAGGGCTGCGTGCCATTGGCGAAAGGATGAGGTCGGATCCACACCCCGCGGCTGGGAGGGAGTTCCGCGGGCCCGGCCGCATGCTGTGCTCAGCGCCCCTTTCACAGCAGAACCCCCTCGAATCCAAGCCCCCCCTCGGCCTGCCTGCCCTCGACTCAAGGCTCCCCTTTAGCATCCCCCTTTGCTCGCCAAGCTGACCCACGACCCTTAAGCCTGCGCCGGTGTCCAACGCTCGCTCCCCGCTTGCCTATGGCTCCCCTCTCCCCTCTCTGCCCCTATACTTTCCAGGGTCCACTTGCCTATCTGTGGGCCCAGGAGCGAGAGGGCAGGTGCCGGTCGCTGTGGGGCAAGGAGAAGTTACAAACAAAAAAGTTAAGTATACATTTTTTTTTTTTGCAAAAAAATAAAATTACACCCAAGCACATAAAATCCCCCCCACCTGAGGCGCTCCCAACTCCACATATACACAAGTACGAACGTAACCACATGCATTGGGGCGCCTACACGTCAAAACGTTGATTGCGATACACATGTTACATATTGCCATGCACGCCGGAGTGAGAGCAATAATTCTAGCACAAGACCTCCTCTGTAACACTAAATTGATACCTATAGGGGGCTTTTGAAGTGTCACCTATAGAAAATATAGGGTACTGAAGTTTGTCGCCATTGCACGGGTGCACACAAATTTAGGGTTTGGCATGTTGGCTCCTATTTAATCGTCTTTTATATTTACCAAAAACGTGGTTAATTTATTGCATTTGTTTGCCCTAAAATTCACTTAATGCCGCATACACACAATCGGAATTTCTTGGGTGGTTTTTCCAACGGGATTCTGCTCAAGCTTGCCTTGCATACACACGGTCACACAAAAGTTCTCTGAACTTTCGACCGTCAAGAACGCGGTGCCGTACAACAATTCGACAATCCGAGAAAATAAAGTTCAATGCTTCCGAGCATGCGTCAAATTGTTTCCAAGCATGCGTAGAAATTTTGCACGTTGGAATTGCTACAGACGATCTGAATTTCCGATAGGAACTATTTCTGTCGGAAAAATAGAGAACCTGCTCTCAATCTTTTTTTGGCGGAAATTACAACAGCAAAAGTCCGATGGAGCATACACACGGTCGGAATTTCTGACCAAAAGCTCTGACTTTTCTTGTCGGAATTTTCCGATCGTGTGTTTGTGGTATAATGCCCCGTACATACGAACAGAATTTCCATCGGAGAAACCTTGGATGATTTTTCTGACGGAATTCCGCTCAAACTTGGCTTGCATACACACGGCCACACAAAAGTTCTCTGAACTTTCGACCGTCAAGAACGCGGTGACGTACAACACTACGACGAGCCGAGAAAATTAAGTTCAATGCTTCCGAGCATTCGTCGAATTGTTTCCGAGCATGAGTGTTTTTTTTGCGCGTCGGAATTGCATACAGACAAACGCATTTTCGGATAGGAACTTTTTCTGACCGAAAAATAGAGAACCTGCTCTCAATCTTTTGCTGGCGGGAATTCCGCCAGCAAAAGTCCGATGGAGCATACACACGGTCGCAATTTCCGACCAAAAGCTCTCATCGGAGTTTTGCTGGTGACATTTCTGATCGTGTGTATGGGGCATAAGTGTGTTTTTTAATGAATGGGGGGGGGTGGGTGGTTTGTTTGCCACCCCCCCCCCAAAAAAAAAAATGAAGCACCAGCCGCCACTGTTCTGAGGGCTATTAGGTCAAATCCCTGTGAAGTATCACTATTTTTAAAACAACTTTCTGTACATGCTATCAGGAAGTACAGATTTCCAAAAACTTTTCCACCAGACCACCATGATAGTAACAGCTTTTGTCTTTCCCTGCATACATTTTTAGAAAAAAAAATATAAAATATATATATATATCTATCTATATATATATATATATATATATATATATATATAGATAGATAGATAGATAGATAGATAGATAGATAGATAGATAGATAGATAGATAGATAGATAGATATAGATATATATATAGATAGATAGATAGATAGATAGATAGATAGATAGATAGATAGATAGATAGATAGATAGATAGATAGATATAGATAGATAGATAGATAGATATATAGATAGAGATATATATATACTTTTTTCTCTATCTTTAAATGATAGATAGGATAGTATATGGAAAGGAAAGAATTACATTGTATACCCCTCCCCATGTTCAGAGACACAAGTTGCCCAATGAACTTGTAAATAATCTATCACACCCCAATTGGACTGGATCCCTCCCTCTACCTCTTATATAAAATCACATCACATAAATACTGAGTTTGTGATTGTCATTTTCCTACCTAGAGGGACAGAGAGAACACCACTCGGGGACTGTAAGTACACACTCACCTTCAGGTACAAACGCTTTCATCAGAATGATTGGAGACATTCTTTTATCAGCTTTCCTTGTTCTCTATGACAATATAGATATTTTGCTGTCTGGAGGACATTTTATTTCTGTAAAAAAAAAAAAGTGGAAACAAAGTAACAAAAGAATGTATACAAATGAATATAATATGTTATTTTAATGGACAGAAATTAGGGTTTTAAGTAAATGTGTTTAAGTATTTATAAAAGAAACAAAGTAATTTGTAACAACATAGACATAGAGCAGTTTTTTTAAAAATAAAACTATTAAAAATGACTCCATGCAGCATCAGATTTAAAATTTTAGGTGAAAAATTCTCTGGAAACAGGTGAAAGTGCTTCTAAAAGTATTCTATGCTTTGTCAGATTTCTGTTTTTCTTTTTTTTTTTTTGATTGGCTACAGTGGTTGACAAAATTACAAAAAGGAAAAAGAGAACTGATGGGGAGGAAACACCTTTAACATTTAAATATTAAACTTCTTTGGAGACAGATATTTTCCTGTCTGGAGGACAGGTAATAAATGAAAACAAAGTAACTTTTTTTTTTTCAAATATATAGTTTATTATATTTCAGAAATTTTTGGGCAAAGCCCGGGAATACAAGCAATAAAGAGGGGGGGAGGGGGGGGATAGAAGGTCGCAGCCTCCTAATGATAAAACAAAGTGATACATCAACATTTTACATACATAGTACTGGTAAATCTTTGTCTCATGGTGTTTTTATTGGTGCAGTATGTGTCTCCCATTGCTGTTATCATTTAACTTGTTTAATAGCTATGGGTAGGGAGATTGATCAGTAGTTAAATTATTTCACATTCTACCAATATGTAATATGCCTATTGATGTATATCCATCAAGAGATTGCAACTTAAATATAGTATTACAGAATAAAAATAAAGTAGAAGAAACAGTGAGAGGGAAAGATTGGGGAAAGAAGAATAGGAGAGGTGGGGAGGGAGCTGGGGAGGGAAAAGGGACGGTTGTCAGGATGTTATTTTGATCAATTGGGGATTCCAGTTTGTGTGTCACCCTTTACATATATTGGGTCTATTAATTAGGTCGAGTTTCCGAATAGGACCTTACCTTCCTCTGAATATTTGAACATATTCCATAGTGCCCATGTTTTTTGGTAAGTTGTTTGTCTATTTTGTGATGTCAGAATTAGGTCTTCTAGATTATTTATGTCTTCCACTTTCCGTAGCCACATTGATACTGTAGGAGGGGTTTGTTTTTTCCACATTACAGGTATGCAAGACTTCGCTGCATTTGTTAGATGTCTTAGTATGGATTTTTTGTAGGTTTTTAGCGGAATAGAGGACATATGCAGTAAGAAAAATGCTGGGTCATTCGGGATCTGAAATTCAGTGAACTTCTGGGAAATGGATCGGACAGCAGTCCAGAAATTTGTCAAATGCGGGCAGGACCAAAACACATGTAAGATCGTTCCCACCTCTCTCTGGCACCTCCAGCAGTATTTTGATGATTCAGGAAACATGTAGTGTAAGCGACTAGGTGTTAAATACCACCTGGTCAGGATCTTGAAGTTTGTCTCCTGTATCTTAGTGCATATGGAGGATTTAAGAGAGAGAACTAATATATTTTGTTTCTGGACTGATGTGAAGGTACACTGAAGGTCTTTTTCCCATTTTGTAATACATGGTAGATCAGGTGTTTGTAAAGGGGTGTTCAAAAGGGCGTACGTCTGGGATAGTAACTGTTTGATCGGTTCCGTGTCTGAGCATATATCTTCAAATGTCGTCAGTGGTCTAGTGTAGGATTGTGGGTTTGGGATTGTTTGAAGGAAATGGTGGATTTTGGCTGCGTTCCAAAATGTAAGTTTAAAAGGGCCGTTTGGGTCTATTAATTCTTTCATAGTTGGCCATCTGTCTTGCGTCACAAACCGTGAAGCTCTGGTGTATCCAGAGTTTCTCAGTACCTGGAACTGTCCAGAAGACATTCCCGGGGGGAATTTTGGATTTCCCAGTATCGGGGTCATGGGGGATTCTGTGGTCGATACTGATGTTTGTAGGGTGGGATGGAGACATTGCCGAATGGTGTTACCTATAAAGGGGTGTGATTTCAGTTCTAGTGGAAGTGATTCGTAGCACCATAAAGCTGATTCTAGTGGTATGTCTGTTTGCTGTTGTTCAATTTGTGTCCATAATTTATGGTTTTTGTTCCTAATCCAGTCTATTACTCTACTTAAATGTGTTGCGAAATAGTATCTCCGGATGTCCGGAAGTGCTATCCCTCCGTGTTGTTTTGGCCTGGATAATTGTATTCTGGGAATGCGTGGTTTCTTATTAGCCCAAACAAAACGAGTGAAAAGAGTCTGGACGCGTCTGAAGTATATAGGGGGTATTTTGATTGGCAGGGCTTGAAACAGGTACAGAAACTTGGGCAGTATACACATTTTAATTAGATTGCACCTCCCAAACCAGGAGTGCAGACCCCTATTCCATTCTTCCAATAGAAGTCTGACTCTCGTTAATAAGGGGGGGAAGTTACTGTCGTATATCAGTGCCGGATCTGGAGGTATTTTCGTACCCAAATAAGTCAGGGCAGAAGTAGTCCACTTGAACCTAAAGTTTGATTGTAATTTTGTAAGGTCAGTGGTTGGTATAGATATACCCATGGCTTCTGATTTTGAAAAATTAATTTTTAAATTTGACACATTCCCATACGTTTCAAATTCTTTTAGTAGGTTGGGTAGTGATACTATTGGATCTGTTAACGAGAAAAGTAAATCATCTGCATACGCAGATACTTTATGTTGCAGGGGTCTTACTGATATTCCGTGTATGTTAGGATTCAGCCTAATGTTGGAAAGAAATGGCTCGAGAGAGAGTGCAAATAGGAGAGGGGACAGGGGGCATCCCTGTCTTGTCCCGTTTGTAATTGTAAGGGAGTCCGAAAGAATACCGTTCGTTTTCACTCGTGCTGTGGGATTAGAGTAAATACCTGCTATCCGGTTGAGCATCACCTCCCCTAAGCCTATGTGTCGGAGTACCGCGTTCATAAAAGGCCAACTGACACGGTCGAAGGCCTTTTCTGCGTCTGTATTAATAAGGACACAAGGGGTCTTCTTGGATCTAGATATATATAGCAGATTCAGCACTTTCGTAGTACTGTCTCTAGCTTCCCTGGAGGGTATAAAACCGACCTGGTCCAGGTGAATAAGATTCTGGAGGTGCTGCGCCAACCTGACAGCAAGAACTTTAGTAAAGATCTTGAGGTCTAGATTCAATAAAGAAATGGGCCTGTAGCTCCCGCATGCTGTCGGATCTTTACCTTCTTTGTGGATTAACGAAATGTGGGCTCCTAAAGTATCCCTTGCGAAGACTGCCCCCGTTCCAATTTTGTTATTTAATGTAGCTAATCTGGATCCCAGAATAGGCAAAAAGATTTTGTAATATTGTAATGTATAGCCGTCTGGGCCTGGGGCTTTATTTGGTTTCATTGTCTTTATGGCATTCTGGATTTCTGTTATGGTTATGGGCGACTCTAATTCTTCACTTAGCTCTCGAGCAAGAGTTGGCATTTGGGAGGAACGGATGTATTCCTCAATCATTGCATTGGGGGGGGTTCCCTGTGATAGATTGTACAATTTAGAGTAGAACTGCCGGAATTCCTCAGATATATGTGTAGGTAGGGATGCTTTTTTACCGCCTGATATGGTAATGTGGGGGATATATGTCGACTGGTTATGGCTTCTGATCGTGTTAGCTAAAAGTTTTCCACATTTATCCCCAAATTCGTAATTTTTTGTTCGGCCGCTCTGTAGGGCCGCCTTTGCTCTGTATTGTAGGATATCTGTGATTTGTAGTCTAATGGTCGATAACTGTGTTTCTGACGCTTGGGTCGGGGCATGTTTGTGTCTGGCTTCTAAAGTGGCCAGTTCCTGCAGGAGTTGGGAGAGAATTTTATTCTTTTCCTTTTTAATGCGGGCTCCATGCGAGATAAGGGTACCTCTCAGAACTACTTTATGTGCCTCCCACATTATCCCTGGGTCACAGTCTATTTGGTCATTCTCTTGAAAATACTGATTTAGAGTTTTAGTCACATCTGCTAGTACTTCTGGTATTTGTAGTAGGCTTTCGTTAAGTCGCCAGAAGCGATGTCTGGGCGAGTGAGTATCTGATAGGCGGTAACTCAGAAATATTGGTGCATGATCTGACCATGTCCTGTTGCCAATTGATGTTTGTTCAACAGCATGAAGTTGTGAATGAGGAATCATGAAATAGTCTATTCTAGTATAGACTTGATGTATGTGGGAATAGAAGGAGAAGTCCTTCTCTCCTGTGTGTTGTAATCGCCATATGTCTATCAGTTGTGAGTTATGGAACGTTTTAGCTATCTTTTTAAGTTGGTTTGGTGGTACTGATGTTGTGCCTGATGACGTGTCCATAGAGGGGATCAAGGGGGTGTTAAAGTCTCCTCCCAGAATCAAGTGTCCGTCTTTAAAGTCTTGTAGTTTCTCTAGTGTTTCTTGTAGGAATGTGGCTTGTTGTTCATTGGGGGCATATAGGGTTGCCAGTGTTACTTTTATAGTTCCGATTGTGCCTTTGAGGAAGATGTATCTTCCTGTCGGGTCTATCAAGGAACTCTGGAGTTGCCATGGGATCTTATTTGAAATGAGGATGGAGACACCTTTAGATTTGGAATCTGGGTTCATGGAGTGGAAAGCAGTCGGGAAGTGTCTATTTTGTAAGTATGGCAGTCTGTTGGTCTTGAAATGTGTCTCTTGGAGGAAGGCTATGTCTGTACGGTTTCGTTTTAAGTCGTTTAGTAACATGCGTCTCTTCTCGGGTATGTTAAGTCCTTTTACATTAAGGGACATCACATTAATCTTGCTTACAGCCATATTGTGTTGGGATGGGGGAGGAGGGAGAGGAGGGGGGAGGGAGGGTAGGGATGAAGTTAGGGGAGGAAGGGGAAGGTAAGTATAGAGAATAAAAGAGGAGAGTTAGAAAAAAGAAAAGTAACCAAAAGGTTTACCAAACACAGACAGGGCCTAGTGTCCTGTCTATAGTCTTTCCCCCTAGATTAAGGGGGTGTTTTTTTTCTGCATATAACTGCCAGAGGACACAAATTTTGCCTCCCGCAGATATATGCTGGCCTAGTTGGAAGCGAGGTAAAACAAGGCTCAGAGAACTGAGCTTCCCGTCCATCCCCCCGCCCCATCATGTCCATCAAAGTTAATCCTGAAAAAAGCTATGCATTTCGTTTGATCATTGAGTCTCTAAAGTTCTATAATTCCAAACAGTTAACCCTCGTGGTTGGTTTTTTGTAATGTAACTGAATATAAACAAAATTAAAGCCTCAAGTAAACTTAAACATGTATATAACTTAACCTGGGTTAAATTCTCCTTACGTCATCTAATGACATTTACCTCATATCTTTTCCTGTTGGTTTTGTCTGAGATATCTAACCCATTCAAACCTTTCTATGCGTAAATATGTATATCATCCCAAAAAATGAAAGTCCTGCATGAGGTCTCATTCTATGGTTACCGGGTAGGCATCTCATCACTCCACCAAAGAGGAGCTGAAATGCTCTCCCACTGAACCATCTCAACCCGGTTCTGCAAGCCATCATATCACCTGTATTTGGGTAAGAATAAGTGTTCAAGGGTATCTCATGGCTGCTTCTTTTCCAATAATGAGTCCGGAGCAGCAAACCGAAGTTCCTCGTAGACCCTCAGGGTGGCTGCAGGTAGTCCCGTAGGTTCAAGTACGTCTTTAGATAGGCAAAGTGATCAACCTTGCTTGCCAGCGTTGTAGCTTCACAGATTGGGGTAACAGTTCCTGGGTCATGTGGTTTTCCTTGAATGTGTCCAGTTTAGGGGCATAGTCTCCATTTTACTCTGTGAGTCACTTTAAAAGCTGCTCAGAAAATGGACTCCTCTGAGTGTCCCACAAGGTCTGTAGATCCTGGGCGGATTAGTGCTCCTTTTAGGAAAGGTTTAACCCATACTTTCCAAACTTGAAACGAACAAGGAACTCAGTCATTGTTACTTTGACCAGGAAGAGAAAGAAAAAAGTTAATGGAAATGAAATTCCTAAACTTTACAAGGGGTGTTCACGTTTCAGGACTCGCGTGTGTCTTCTTGGGAAGAGGCCCTGGATTGACGGCGATTTCTTTGCCGTCTTGGCTGGAAGTTCTGTCCCATGTTAGGCGCAGTTAGCCGTCCAGGTGGTCCTGGGAGAGGGCCCAGCCAGCCTGGCACAGCGATTGGATCTGCATCCAGGAAGGTGAATAAGGCTGGTAGTGCGTCTGGTTTGCGGAGAGTGAAAGACCTCTGATTTTTCCTGAATGTGGCAGACAGAGGGTATCCCCATCTATATGTCGCCCCTTTACGCCTAGCTAAGTCCAGAAGGGGTTTCATTATCGCACGTCTTTGTAAAGTTGCACGCGAGATGTCCGGGAGAATTTTGACTGTAGCCCCATCTAGCTCCGGATCCTCCGCTTCCCAGGCCTTTCGCAGGATCTGCTCTTTATGAATATAGTGGTGGACCCTACAGATCACATCTCTGGGTCTCAGGGGGTCAGTGGGTTTCGGGCCTAGGGCCCTGTGGATCCTGTCTATTTCAATGCGGTCAGGTAGGTCAATCCCTGGGAGGCTGCGGAAGTTGGCTACAGCTGTGTCCATCAAATCCTCCGGACCCGTAGCTTCTGGTAGACCCCGGAGTCGCAGGTTGTTCCTGCGACTTCGGTCCTCAATTTCCTCCAATCTCAGTGCTTGTTCTTGTAGTGTCTCTGTTTGCGTCTCCTGTTTGCTTTCTATGGCTGACATGCGGCGTTCCAATGTCACCAGAGAGCTCTCCCCTGCCTCTATTCTGGAGTTTAATGCGCGCACCTCAGCTTTTACAGTTTGCATTTCTTTCTTATGTGATGCTTCTACTGTTGCTATAAGGGCTGTAATGTCAGCTTTAGTGGGTAGTGCTAGTAATATGGAGCGCAGCTCCTCATCTCCTCTGGGGATTTGAAAAATGGGTTGAGATGACTCACCGAGGCCAAAACGGAGATCCGGAGGGAGGCCCTCATAACTGCTTGCTTGTGAGTCTCTCTGCGGTGACACAGATCCGCTCGCTGTCTGTTTCTCTGCACTGTCTCCTCGTGGCGCCGCCATCTTGAATTCCGGCGAGCCGAGCAGGGAGAGCTGAAATCTCCTCCTTAGTTCGTTAGGAGAGGGCTGCTGTGGGGTTATTTTAGGCTGTTTACCGCTCCTCTTCCCGGTTCTCTTTCTAGATGCTTGCATAGCTTGCAAAAAACGGCTGGATTAGCTGCGGTGAGGGGAGACGGCCGGGAGCTCACACAACTCACGTCTCTATTCAGCCATGTCCAGGCCACGCCCCCACAAAGTAACTTTTCAAAGAAATGTGTACCAATGAGTATAATAATTTAAAGTTATTTTAATAGACAAAAAAGATAGTATTAGGTAAGTTTGTTTAAAAGAAAGTATTTATAAAAGAAACTCAAGTGGTTTGTAGCAATATAGAGCAGATTGTCAGTCTAAACATTAATTCACGCAGCATCAGAGTTTTTGAATTTTAGGGGTTAAAATGTCTCTGAAAACAGGCGGACCTGCTTCTAAAAGAATTCTATATTTTTATTATACTTCTCTTTTTTTTTTGTTTAATTGGCTGCAGTGACTGACAAAATTACAAAAGGAAACAGGGAAACAACTTTGGCTATTAAACTTCCTAAAAACCAAACTTAAAACTAACAAAAATAAAGATAATTAAAATTAACAATTTAAAATAATAAAAAAAAATTTTTGGAGCTCAAGGCCTCATCTTATTATTATACTATAGACCCCTACTTGTCATATAGGTCAGTGGCGGCCAGTCATGCAGGGCGCCGCACCCCCCTATCCATGCGTCCGGCCCCCTAATCTACATGCGGCGCGCCGGACCCATGGATTTCAATGTTTTTAAAAATTTTTTTGAAGCACATGATTAGAGTCTGAGGCTCAAATTGGCTTCAAAAAAAGGGTGGGCTCGGGGCGCAGTGTTGGTTTGCTGCCCCCCCCCCCAATATATTAAGCCGCCACTGATATAGGTGGCTTCACAAAGTTATAACAAACCTATTGATGTAACTTGATATAGATTTGTAAAAACAACAACAACTGTATAATAACTTTAAGCCCACTCTATGTCAAGAAGAACATTATATTATATATTATAATTATTATATGATATTGGCACTGATTGGCAGACAGCGGTAACTACAGACTGGCAGGAGAATTCCATTAACAACTTGCGGACCACCGGCCTTCATTATACGGCGACCGTTTGACGTAGAACATGGCAGCTATCTATATTCTGAAATGGCGGACGGTACTCTTTCTGATTAAAGTGGTCTCAGCGGCGGATTCAACGTGAGATCACTGTTATCAGGGCAGGTGAGCCCCCCCTCCCGCCGCGCTCCGGTCATCTCTGCCGCTTACAAGAGCCGTTGGTAGTGGCGGAGACGATCGGGTCATCTCCCTTCTGAGACATGGAGCCAAGTGAGGGAAAGATGGCCCCCGCTCGGCTCTATAACTTTGGATGACAGAAGCAATGTCAAACGTCACTTCTGCCCAATGGTCTTAAAGGGGAAACTTTTTTTTTTTTTTAAAGACATTAATTAATTAATTATTTTTTTATTGAATTTAAGTGTAAATGTGAGATCTGAGGTCTTTTTGACCCCAGATCTCACATTTAAGAGGTCCTGTCATGCTGTTTTTCTATTACAAGGGATGTTTACAGTCCTTGTAATAGGAATAAAAGTGACCCATTTTTTTTTTAAGGACAGTGTAAAATCAAAAAATAAAACATAAAATAAATAAGAAAAAAAAATGATAGTGCCCCGTCCCGCCGAGCTCGTGCGCAGAAGCGAACGCATACGTAAGTCGCGCCCACATATGAAACCAGTGTTCAAACCTCACATGTGAGGTATCGCCACGATTGTTATGCCCCGTACACACGGTCGGATTTTCCGACGGAAAATGTGTGATAGGACCTTGTTGTCGGAAATTCCGACCGTGTGTAGGCTCCATCACACATTTTCCATCGGATTTTCCGACACACAAAGTTTGAGAGCAGGATATAAAATTTTCCCACAACAAAATCCGTTGTCGGAAATTCTGATCGTGTGTACACAAATCCGAAGCACAAAGTGCCATGCATGCTCAGAATAAATAAAGAGATGAAAGCTATTGGCCACTGCCTCCTTTATAGTCCCGACATACGTGTTTTACGTCACCGCGTTCAGAATGATCGGATTTTCCGTCAACTTTGTGTGACCATGTGTATGCAAGACAAGTTTGAGCCAACATCCGTCGGAAAAAATCCTAGGATTTTGTTGTCGGAATGTCCAATCAATGTCCGACCGTGTGTACGGGGCATTAGAGTGAGAGAAATACTTCTAGTAAAAGATCTACTCTGTAACCGAAAACTGTTAACCTGTAGAAATTTCTAAATGTCGCCTATGGAGATTTTTAAGGGTCAAAGTTTGTTGTCATTCCACGAGCGGGCGCAATTTCGAAGCGTGACATGTTGGGTATCAATTTACTCGGCGTAACATTATCTTTAACGATATAAAAAAATTGGGCTAACTTTACTCTTGTTTTATTTTTTAATTCAAAAAAGTGTATTTTTTCAAAAAAAAATTGCGCTTGTAAGACCGTTGCGCAAATACGGTGTGACATAAAGTATTGCAATGACCGCCATTTTATTCTCTAGGGTATCTGAAAAAAATATATAATGTTTGGGGGTTCTAAGTAATTTTTTAGCAAAAAAATATATATATTTTAACTTCAACTTCAACATCAAGTTTGAAAAATAGGCTTGGTCCTTATGAGGCTAACATTTTGTTTATAAGAAAGTATTTATAAAAGAAACTCAGTGATTTGTAGCAATATAGAGCAGATTGTCTGTTTAAAAATGACTCCACACAGCTTCAGAGTTTTTCTCTGGAAACAGGTCGACCTGCTTCTAAAATACATTTATATTTTTATTATACTTCTTCCTTTTTTTTTTTTTAATTGGCTACAGTGACTGACATAATTACAAAAGGAAACAGGGAAGCAACTTTGGCATTAAAGCTTCTTAAAAACCAAACTTAAAAAAAAAAAAAAAAAAAAAGGAAACTTAAATATTTAAAATTTGAAAAATAGGCTTGGTCCTTATGTGGTTACCATTTTGTTTATAAGAAAGACTTTATAAAAGAAACTCAGCGATTTGTAACAATATAGAGCAGATTGTCTGTTTAAACTTTACTCCACACAGCTTTAGAGTTTCTCTCTGGAAACAGGTTGACCTGCTTCTAAAAGAATTCTATATTTTTATAATACTTCTTTTCTTTTTTTTTAATTGGCTACAGTGACTGCCAAAATCACAAAAGGAAACAGGGAAGCAACTTTGGCATTAAAGCTTCTTAAAAACCGAACTTAAAAAAAAAAATGAAAATTAAATATTTTAAGTTTGAAAAATAGGCTTGGTCCTTATGTGGTTAACATTTTGTTTATAAGAAAGTATTTATAAAAGATTCTGAGTGATTTGTAGCAATATAGAGCAGATTGTCTGCTTAAATATTACTCCACGCAGCTTCAGAGTTTTTCTCTGGAAACAGGTGAATGTGCTTCTAAAAGAGTTCTATATTTTTATCATACTTTTTTTTTTTTTTTTTTTGGCTACAGTGACTGACAAAATTACAAAAGGTAACAGTGAAGCAACTTTGGCATTAAAGCTTCTTAAAAACCAAACTTAAAAAAAAAAAAAAAAATGAAAATTAAATATTTAAAATTTGAAAAATAGGCTTGGTCCTTATGTGGTTACCATTTTGTTTATAAGAAAGTATTTATAAAAGAAACTCAGCGATTTGTAACAATATAGAGCAGATTGTCTGTTTAAATATGACTCCACACAGCTTCAGAGTTTCTCTCTGGAAACAGGTGTACCTGCTTCTAAAAGAATTCTATATTTTTATGATACTTCTTTTCTTTTTTTTTAATTGGCTACAGTGACTGCCAAAATCACAAAAGGAAACAGGGAAGCAACTTTGGCATTAAAGCTTCTTAAAAACTGAACTTAAAAATAAAAAAAATAAAAATGAAAATTAAATATTTAAAGTTTGAAAAATAGGCTTGGTCCTTATGTGGTTAACATTTTGTTTATGAGAAAGTATTTATAAAAGAAACTCAGCGATTTGTAGCAATATAGAGCAGATTGTCTGTTTAAAAATTACTCCACACAGCTTCACAGTTTTTCTCTTGAAACAGGTGGACGTGCTTCTGAAAGAATTCTATATTTTTATTATATTTCTTCATTTTTTTTTTTAAATTGGCTGACAGAATTACAAAAGAAAACAGGGAAGCAACTTTGGCATTAAAGCTTCTTTAAAACCAAACTTAAAAAAAGAAAAATGAAAATTAAATATTTTAAGTTTGAAAAATAGGCTTGATCCATAAGTGTTTAACATTTTTGTCTATAAGAAAGTATTTATAAAAGAAACTAAGTGATTTGTAGCAATATAGAGCAGATTGTCTGTTTTAAATATTACTCCACACAGCTTCACAGTTTTTCTCTGGAAACAGGTGGACTTGCTTCTAAAAGAATTCTATATTTTTATTATACTTCTTTTTTTTTTTATTATTATGCTACACTGACTGACAAAATTACAAAAAGAAACAAGGAAGCAACTTTGGCATTTAAGCTTCTTAAAAACCAAACTTAAAAAAAAAAGAAAAATGAAAATTAAATATTTAAAATGTAAAAAATAACATTTTTTTAGAGCTCAAGACATTATTTTATACTATAGATCCCTACTTGTCATATAGATGGCTTCACAAAGTTATAACAAACTTATTGATGTAACCTGATTTAGATTTTTAAAAACAACAATACCTTTAGAATAACTTTGTTAAGTCCACTCTATGTCAAGAAGAAAATTATAATCTATATTATAATTATTATATGATATTGGCACTGATTGGCAGACAGCTGAGACAGGCAACCACAGAGTGATAGGGGAATTCTATTCAATGGAAACATTTAGAAGGTTATCAAAAAACAACGTGCACCTGTTTCCAGAGGCAGATTTAATATTTATTGTTTATGTTATTTTAGAAAACTCGCAGCAAAAAAAAAGATGAGAGTCGCCGGCATTTTTCTCATTGTCACACTGGGTGAGTGAAAACTCAGACAATTATAAAGTCGATTGTTTAAAATAGTATTGTGTATCTGAGCCCTACAAATGCCTATTACTGTGTACAGCTCGGGTGATAAAGTGTTCTGCTGTATATTGTGCTTAATACAAATAAAGGAACTGAGCATTTATGCATGTCGATAGGAGAGAGCAGTGTGACGGAGGGATGAGCTCATCTGTCTTCTGCTTCTCCTTTCACTGCCCAATCACAGGGTGGAGGGGAGGGGGGACAAGACATGTAAGTGTTACTGGACTCCAGAAGGGAAAAATCAGGTCTTCTGCCCTCCCAGACAGGACTTTGCTTAGGTGGCAAAAGCTGCCCTTTTATCTGAAATATCATTTTTGGGTGGGCTGGCTGTGTTTCTGCCATAATAAAATCACAGCTCATGTTACCTACATACTACCTAAATACACTATATTGTCAAACGTATTGGGACGCTTGCCTTTACACATACACCTGAACTTAAACGGCACCCCAGTCTTAGTCCGTAGGGTTCAATATTGAGTTGGCCCCACCCTTCGAAGCTATAACAGCTTCAACTCTTCTGGGAAGGCCGTCCACAAGGTTTAGGAGTGTGTTTATGGGAATGTTTGAGCATTCTTCCAGAAGCACATTTGTGAGGTCAGGCACTGATGTTGGACAAGAAGGCCTGGCTCATAGCCTCTGCTCTAATTCATCCCAAAGGTGTTCTATCAGGTTGAGGTCAGGACTCTGTGCAGGGCAGTCAAGTTCCTCCACCCCAAACTCGCTCATACATGTCTTTATGGACCTTGCTTTGTGCACTGGTGCACAGTCATGTTGGAACAGGAAGGGGCCATCCCCAAACTGTTCCCACAAAGTTGGGAGAATGAAATTGCCCAAAATGTCTTGGTATGCTGATGCCTTAAGAGTTCCCTTCACTGGAACTAAGGGGCCAAACCCAACCCCTGAAAAACAACCCCCCACCATAATCCCCCCTCCACCAAAAGATTTGGTCCAGTGCACAAAGTAAGGTCCATAAAGACATGGATGAGTGAGTTTGGAGGGGAGGAACTTGGCTGGCCTGCACAGAGTCCTGACCTCAACCCAATAGAACACCTTTGGGATGAATTAGAGCGGAGACTGCGAGCCAGGCCTTCTCGTCCAACATCAGTGCCTGACCTTACAAATGCGCTTCTGGAAGAGTGGTCAAACATTCCCAGTGGGGAGGGGGGTTATGGTGTGGGGTAGTTTTTCAGGGGTTGGGCTTGGCCAGTGAAGGGACCTCTTAAAACGTCAGCATACCAAGATATTTTGAACAATTTCATGCTCCCAACTTTGTGGGAACAGTTTGGGGACGGCCCCTTCCTGTTCCAACATGACTGCGCACCAGTGCACAAAGCAAGGTCCATAAAGACATGGATGAGTGAGTTTGAGGTGGAGGAACTTGACCTCAACCTTATAGAACACCTTTGGGATGAATTAGAGCGGAGACTGTGAGCCAGGCCTTCTCGTCCACATCAGTGCCTGACCTCACAAATGCTCTTCTGGTAGAATGGTCAAACATTCCCATAGACACACTCCTAAACCTTGTGGATGGCCTTCCCAGAAGAGTTGAAGCTGTTATAGCTGCAAAGGGCGGAGCCAACTCAATATTGAACCCTATGAACTAAGACTAGGAGGCCATTAAAGTTCATGTGCGTGTAAAGGCAGGTGTCCCAATACTTTTGACAATACAGTGTATCACACTTATTTATTGCATAGTCAACAAACAAAACTGTCAAGGATACGGAATAGAGTAATTGTACATATTGTCCTGATTCAGAACTAATTAAACTCTTCTCTTCTGTCTCTCCTCACAGCGCTGCTTGCAGTGTGCCAGCCTAATACAGGGGAAGGTAAGTCAGCTTAGGAGTAGATTAGGGGCGGGGCCCATGGATTAGGGGGCGACGCCCCCTGAGCCCCTAATGGAGCGGCCGGGGGGCCAAAAAACAACTAAAGTCTACATGAAAGCCCAATTGAACTTCTTTACCCACTTGCCGACCGCCGCACGCCGATATACGTCAGCACAATGGCAGCGGTGGGCAAATGGGCATACCTGTACGTCCCCTTTAAGAGCCGATACCTATGTAAGCAAGGCATTTCCCCGTTCTGGCTTGTGTCATGACAGAGATCACCGCTCCCTGTCATCGGGAGCGGTGATCGCTGTCATGTGACTTGAAGCCCATGCCCCCTACAGTTAGAATCACTCCCTAGGACACACTTAACCCCTTCGTCGCCCTCTAGTGGTTAACCCCTTCACTGCCAGTGTCATTTAGACAGTAATCAGTGCATTTTTATAGCACTGATCGCTGTATAAATGACAATGGTCTCAAAATAGTGTCAAATGTGTCCACCATAATGTCGCAGTCACAATAAAAAAATCTCAGATCACGATTACTAATAAAAAAAATTAAAAATAAAAATGCCATAAATCTATACCCTATTTAGTAGACGCTATAACATTTGCGCAAACCAATCAATAAACGCTTATTGCAATTTTTTTTTACCAAAAATATGTAGAAGAATACGTATCGGCCTAAACTGAGGAAAACATGTTTTTTTTATATATTTTGGGGGGATATTTATTATAGCAAAAAGTAAAAAATAATGGTGTTTTTTTTTCAAAATGGTCGCTCTTTTTTTGTTTATAACTCAAAAAATAAAAAACGCAGAGGTGATCAAATACCACCAAAAAAGCTCTATTTTTGTGAAAAAAGGGACGTCAAATTTGTTTGGGTACAACGTCGCATGACCGTGCAATTGTCATTTAAAGCGACGCAGTGCCCGAATCACAAAAAGTGCTCTGGTCAGGAAGGGGGTAAAATCTTCCGGGGCTGAAGCGGTTAAGAATAAATCAGATAAATACATTCTAGGATTATCAACAGAAAAAGTGTGCGAAGCCCTTGTAGAAAGCAGCCACAGCCTGAGTAGAAAATCCTATCCCCTGCCAGCATGCTGCAGAGAATGATCCATGCTGCTGAGTAGGGAAGCAAAAATCTCTCTACAGAGGTCTTAATTTATTTGATAAATTTTAAATTTTAAATAACATACGTAAAAGAAATTTAACAAAGAGAAATTAATATTCTATACAATAAACGCATTATATTAAAAATGTCTCCTCCCCTTTTTCATTTTATATTATCCTATTAAAATCTAACATTTGGGCAATTTCTTTCACTATAAATTTTGCACAAACCAATCAATACGCTTATTGGGATTTTTTATTTTTTATTTTTTTTACCAAAAACATGTACCAGAATACATATTGACCTAAATTGATGAAGAAATTTGATTCTTTTTTTTTTTTTTAGAGGGGGGGGGGGGGGTATGTTTTATAGCAGAAAGTAAAAAAAAATTGTCGGTCTTTTTGTTTATAGCACAAAAAATATAAACACAGTTAACCCTTTGATCATCCCTTATGTTAACCCCTTCCCTGCCAGTGTCATTTATACAGTGACAGTGCATTTTTTTTGCACTGATCACTATATTGGTGTCACTGGTCCCCAAAAAATGTCAGATTTGTCCGCCGCAATGTTGCAGTCCCGCTAAAAATTGGTGGTCATCGCCATTACTAGTAAGAAACAATTTAAAAAATCCCATAGTTTGTAGACACTATAACTTTTGCGCAAACCAATCAATATACGCTTTTTGGGTTTTGTTTTTTTTTACTGAAATCATATAGCAGAATACATATTGACCTAAATTGATGAATAAATTAGATTTTTGATTTTTTTTTTGGGTATGTTTTATAGCAGAAAGTAAAAAATATTTATTTTTTTTCAAAATTGTTTGGCCTTTTTTTTTGTTTATAGCGCAAAAAATAAAACCACAGTTAACCCTTTGATCATTCCTTATGTTAATCATGTAGCAGAATACATATTGGCCTAAATTGATGAAGAAATTTAGATTTTTTTTTTTTTACATTTTTTTTATTGGATGTGTTTTATAGCAGAAAGTAAAAAATAGTGTTTTTTTTTTTTTTTTTCAAAATTTTCAGTCTTTTTTTTTGTTTATAGCGCAAAAAATAAAAACACAGTTAACCCTTTCATCATAGAAAATAAATATACAGCACTAAATGCTATATGCAATATATTGCTACATACAGAAAAATAAATGTAAAATGCTGAAAACAAACAATAAATAAAAAAAAAAACAGTCCCCAGTGAAAAGTGCTGGTACTAATTTTTATTTTTTTATTTTTATCCATGATATTAATACATACATGAGGTGATTTTTATTGGTAGTAATCCTGTTGGTGCTTTGGTCCATATATATATATATATATATATATATATATATATATAAAGACTGCCAATTTTTAAAAAAACAAAACACTATCTTTTAGTTTCTGCTATAAAACACATCCAATTAAAAAAAATGTAAAAATTAGGGATGATGAAAGGGTTGTGAAAAAAATTATATATATCTATATATCTATCTATATAGATATATATATATATATATATATATATATATATATATATATATATATATATATATATATATAGATCTATAGATCTATATATATATATATATATATATATATATATATATATATATATATATATATATATATATATATATATATATATATATATATATATATATATTTTTTTTTTTTTTTTTTTTTTTTTTCACAACCCTTTGATTATCCCTAATTTTTACATTTTCTTTATTGGATGTGTTTTATAGCAGAAAGTAAAAAATAGTGGGTTTTTTTTTTAAATTGTCGGTCTTTTTTTAAAAACACATCCAATTTAAAAAAATGTAAAAATTAGGGATGATGAAAGGTTTGTGAAAAAATAAAATATAAATATATTTATATATTTATATTTAAATATATATATATATTTATTTTTTTTCCACAACCCTTTGATCATCCCTAATTTTTACATTTTTTTTATTGGATGTGTTTTATAGCAGAAAGTAAAAAATAGTGTTTTTTTTTTCAAAATTGTTGTTTGTTTTTTGTTTTTTTTTAAAGCGCAAAAAATAAAAAACGCAGAGGTAATCAAATACCACCAAGAGTACGTAAGCTCTATTTGTGGGGGGAAAAAAGGACATCAATTTTATTTGGGTAAAGCGTTGCACGACCACGCAATTGTCGGTTAAAAAAACGCAGTGCCGTATTGCAAAAAAATGGCCCGGTCAGGACGGGGAGCTGAAGTGGTTAATGATAGATGTTTATGGAGATTGTACAATAGGACTGTAGAGCGTTACGCCTGAGATAGCAGTGAAAAAAAAAAAAAAAAAAAAACTGCTGGGGTTATAACCCTTCTCGCTTTTTCCAAAATAGAAAAAAAAAATGTGTTCACTTTAATTTTGCCAAGGCGGGTAGCATTTTCAGAAGAGGATCAGAAATGGCAGCCTCTTAGTACAGGTTAAGGTGCGGTGGCTTTTATGATTTTGTGAATGTCGTTGTTAGCTGTTTCGCGTTAAGCGAATGTTTTGCTTTAGCGGTTGTGTAAGTTGTACTCTTGTCCACAGAACACCAATGCAAGTTCGATTTCCAGAAATGGAGAGCTGATGGGACTGCCTGTGAGGACAATTGTCAAAACTATCGGGATCAGAGCAGACCCTGCACAATGAATCTTGTACAAGGCTGTTTCTGCATGAAACCATACATCTTCCTAGACGGACAGTCCGGCCCCTGCGTCAAACCGGAGGAATGTCCCCAATAATTTACTGAATATTGTGGATAATCTGTGTCTAATGCCAGCCCAACAGCGGCACAAACCCGCGCATGACACATGAGAATGTATTGTACATGCCAGCTGTCTGCCAATAAAGACCTGTACATCCTGCTGAAATGTGTCCTGAGCTTTCAATAGGTTTATACATTACAAAAATATTGATTTATTTATTGATTGATGTTTTACTATTTTTTTTTTTTTAAATCAGAGAAAGTTTTGTTGTGTCGTACAAAAGTATATTACATGTTGCATAACAAAAGCAAAACAAAGATTAGAAAAAACGTATTCAGTTCACGAATCAAGTTGTGCGATTTATAGATCAATGTGAAAATCTCCGACACTACATATAGTACAATGACATATCTTTTTTTTATATAAATCTCTTTAATGATTTTTTTTTTCCATACAAAAAAATATACATTTCACAACTTACATTTATCTGCTCTCTCTGGAGCTTCCATAAAATTCCACTGACATTCATTTCATCAAACACAAATAACATTTATACATTCATTTCTCCCCTTTGTTCTATGGTGTGGTTTAGCCTATCTTCATACCCTCCTTATCCTGAAGCCGTCATGGGATTCTCTATCCAATATCCTGATTTCTAGGGACTGTCCCTGATTTGGAGCAATGTCCCTCTGTCCCTCATTCCTCCTCATTTGTCCATCATTTTGGTCTGATCTACCGTGTATACTTGAGTATAAGCCGACCCGAATATAAGCCGAGGCACCTAATTTTACCACAAAAAACTGGCAAAACCTCTTGACTTGAGTATAAGACGAGGGTGTGAAATGCGCAGCTACTGTAAGTGAAAAAGAGGGTCAACAATGCCCATTTGCAGCCTCACTGTGCCCATTTGCAGCCTCACTGTGCCCATTTGCAGCCTCACTGTGCCCATTTGCAGCCTCACTGTGCCCATTTGCAGCCATAGGTCCCCCAAACCTTCAAACTTAGTAGTTAAGGGTTCCTAGATGCCCCCAAGCTGCAGCCAAAATTTGGGGTCTCTGGACCCAAAGGGTCCCGAAATGACATTGCTGCAGATGGACACAGTTGACCGATTTGGGGCCACGTATCTCTAGGCCACTTGGTGCTAGGAACCCCAGCTTCGGATATGTAGTAGTACTAGTTACACTAGGTTTGCACACCAAATTTTGGGTTCCTAGCACTAAGAGGTCCCAAGATATGGGGCCCCATATTCGGTTCAAAAATGTCATTCTTTGCACCAGAAAAGTGCTTGACTCCAGTAAAAGCCAAGGGGGGCACTTTCAGCACAAAAAAATGTGCTGAAAAACTCGGCTTATACTCGAGTATATACGGTATATAGTTGTATATAAAATGTACTTTTTATCTATCAAAAAGTGTTTCCCAGCGCTAAACCTTTCATTTGATTTCTACATTGATGCATTTCTAGATTCTATAAGCCAAAATAAAGGAATGGTAGTGGTAAAAAAAACACTTGTGGGTTTAACCAATCTTATTTTTTTTGTACAATTCTCCTTTAAGGGGGCGTGGCAAGGGGTGTGTCCTATGTCTGCATACTTTTGCTGATAGGTGTCCCTCATTCCCATCTCAGAACATTGGGAGGTATGTCCAACTTGCCCACACTCTTTCATATTTCTCCCCATATCCTCTATTACAATATGTCTCCCTATACAATGGCAAGTTGCTATTCACTAGATTTTTCCACTCTACCAACGAGGGGGCTTTTACCGTCTTCCAACTCAACACTATTGTCTTTCTTGCATGAAATAGTAATAGGCCCACCTGTGTTCTCTTTTCTATAGAGGTAATATTCCTCCCCACTAATCCTAATAGGCAGATCTCTGCCTCTTGTTCCAAAGACACTGATGTTACTATAGCAATGTTTTATTTTAGGACCTCCCTCCAAAATAACATTATGGTAATACAATGACATATCTTGAAAAGAAAAGAAAAAAAGGAAAAATCTGTGCCGAGTGGGTGAGGTAACACCCTCCCACTCACACAGCGAAACCGAGGGCCCAACGGGCCCAACAGATAGCAAAGTCGTTCATATTCTGCCTGCTCTGATAAGAATTTCTCCATCTGTTTTCCATACATGGGGTTGAATGTGCTTGTTTTGTGATATCTAGGGTTGCACCAATACCACTTTTTTATGAACGAGTACAACTTTTTTTTAAGTACTCGCCGATTACTGATACTTTTTTTTAATGTCACGTGACAGTGGCACTAATATGCAGCACTGATGACGCGTGGACTGTGTCAGTAGTTTTTTATTTTTATTTTATTATATTATATATATATTTTTTTACAATTTTTTTTTTACAATTTTATTTATTTATTTTTTTGTTATTTTTTTTTTTTTTACAATGCTTTTGTTTTGGGGGGGGGGGGGGGGGAGTGGATGGTGTCAGTGTGTTTTTTATTTTATTTTTTAATTATTGTTACAATTTAACCTTTTAAATATTTATTTATTACAATTCTTTATTTATTTATTTATTTTTTATCAGCCCTGTGGGGGGTCTTTGGCGAGATATCCTGACATCTCCCTTTTAAGACATAGAAAGGGACTGGGGACACAGATTCCCCAGTCCCTTTCTCAGCAGCCTCAGCTGCACTGGAGATGAATGGACAGGAGACAGAGGCTCCTCTCCATTCATAAACTGAAGTATCGTAAACACAGTTGCACTGACTCTGTTCATTTGGAATAGGAAAGAGACGGAGGGGAGACCGGAGTGGAATACACGGAGGGGGGACCGGAAAAGAATACACGGAGGGGGGACCGGAGCAGAATACATGGAGGGGGGACCGGAGTGGAATAAACGGAGGGGGGACTGGAGCAGAATACACGGAGGGGGGGACCGGAGCAGAATACACGGAGGGGGGACCGGAGCAGAATACACGGAGGAGGGACCGGAGCGGAATACACGGAGGGGGGGACCGGAGCGGAATACACGGAGGAGGGACCGGAGCGGAATACACGGAGGGGGGGACCGGAGCGGAATACACGGAGGGGGGACCGGAGCAGAATACATAGAGGGGGGACCAGAGCAGAATACATAGAGGGGGGACCGGAGCGGAATACACGGAGGGGGGGACCGGAGCGGAATACACGGAGGGGGGACCGGAGCAGAATACACAGAGGGGGGACCGGAGCAGAATACACGGAGGAGGGACCGGAGCGGAATACACGGAGGGGGGGACCGGAGCGGAATACACGGAGGAGGGACCGGAGCGGAATACACGGAGGGGGGGACCGGAGCGGAATACACGGAGGGGGGACCGGAGCAGAATACATAGAGGGGGGACCAGAGCAGAATACATAGAGGGGGGACCGGAGCGGAATACACGGAGGGGGGGACCGGAGCGGAATACACGGAGGGGGGACCGGAGCAGAATACACGGAGGGGGGGATCGGAGCGGAATACACGGAGGAGGGGACTGGAGCGGAATACACAGAGGGGGGACCGAAGCGGAATACACGGAGGGGGGGATCGGAGCGGAATACATGGAGGGGGGACCGGAGCGTGATTACTCGGAGGGGGGGACCGAAGTGGAATACACGGAGGGGGGAACAGAGCGAAATACACGGAGGGGGGACCGGAGCAGAATACATGGAGAGGGGACCGGAGTGGAATACACGGAGGGGGGACCGGAGCGGAATACGTGGAGGGGGGACCAGAGGAGCCTGGAGGAGGGCACAGGGGAGGACTGGAGGAGTATACAGGGTACAGTCAGGGGGTGATCGGTGCGGCAGTGGGGGAAGTTATAAGCACCGATCTCCCTGTATAGATTTCAATAAAGCAGCTGGAAGCCATGGAGGGGAGGGGAGGAGAAGCGGCTGTCAGCTACTTTATTGAAAACTATATGGGGGGATTGGTGCTTGTAACTCCCCCCACCGCTGCACCGATCACCTCCTGACTGTCCAGCTATCCGATAAAGCATCGGAGCATTTGCCCGAGTACAAGTACTCAGGCAAATACTCGGTATCGGCACCGATACCGATACTAGTATCAGTATCGGTGCAACCCTAGTGATATCCATACCAGACTCCGTGTCTATCTACTTTCAACATATTCTAGACAGCTAGCTTGTAGTCATAATATTTCACACCTGTAACAGCCGATGCAAAACCAATTTGCGGAGGTGCTAGTCCTGGAGTTTTTAACCAGGCTTGCCATATGGAGTAAAATTGGTGAGATGCATTTCTATGCTGATATGTTAGGTGCTCTCTAACAAGGATGTAATTAACCTGGTCCACCCATTGTTTTTTTCGTGGGGGCGTGAGGGGAAAGCCAGAATCTGGCCACTACCTTTCTGGTGAGATATAGTAGTCTGATCACTGCTATATAGGAAGGTGAGGGATAGAGTTTTTCATCAATAGAATGAATTAGAGATCCCTCCTTCCTATTGTGAGTGTGACACTGATGTATTTGGCCCAGATTGCAAGCATATTATTATAATACAGGATTTATATAGCTCCAACAGTTTGCACAGCGCTTTACAACATCGGGGAAGACAGTACAATTACAAAAAATTCAATACAGGAGGGATCAGAGGGCTCTGCTCATTATAGCTTACAATCTAGAAGGGAGGGTCAAGTGGAACAAAGGCTAGTAGCTGTGGGGGATGATCAGATGGACAAAATGAAAATACAGTTGTTAGGTGTGGGTGGATAGGCTTCTCTGAAGAGGAGGGTTTTCAGGGATCGTCTAAAAGCTAACAGAGTAGGAGATAGATAAACAGATTGGGGGAAGGAGTTCCATAGCCTTGTAGAGGCTCTGGAAAAGTCTTGGAGATGAGCATGGGAGGAGGTGATGAGGGAGCTAGAGAGCAGAAGGTCTTGAGAAGAACGAAGAGAACGATTAGGTTGGTATTTTGAGATTAGGTCAGTGATGTAGCTGGGGGCAGAATTGTGGATTGCTTTGTAGGTAGTTGTTAGTATTTTGAACTTAATTCTTTGGGTGAGCGGAAGCCAGTGGCATAGCTCCCATGTTTTGTGGTTTCCCCTAGGTCCTCTGTCCAACCCCTTCTACACAGTAGGGCCGCAGCGTCCTGTGCCGATGCCATTAGGCTTGAGTATATATGTGAAATCAGGCCCTTTTTTCTCTTGACCATAAAAAATGTCTCTTATCGGTGGGTGGCTAGATAGTATTAATGTAGATGTACAGCCCTGTGTCTAGATAGCATGTCTTAATTGGAGATATTTATAGAATTGGTGTTTGGGTAGGTTAAATTCTGTTTGAATATCCATAAAGTATTTCAGCACGTTGTTATGGAATATTTGGGAAATGTTGCAAATACCAGCAGCTTTCCGTAACTGAAACCCTTCTAAATGGCCTATCTCTACCATATTTGTAAGGGTTAATCCTGTGTCTAGGGTGGTCCCCTTAACTTCTCAGACCTCGGATCGATGTACTATGGAATTTCAGATATATGTGGAGCCAAGTCCCAAGAACAAGATGACACGCACTCGATAATTGTGTTCTGGGAATTGTCTGTATTGATGCTCATCCTAGCGTCTTATATAGCAAATTGCAAACCACACAATTCATTACAATATTCATAATAAAACATGCGCAGTAGATATTAATTTCATATGCAGTTACAACTGGTTAAAACAAGTAGTCTTTGTTCTTTGTTATCCGGCTGCCGAATACAAGGGAGTCTGAAAACTTAAATAAGGAGCGTGTGAAACAGTTCATCTACAAGAACTCATGCTGACACAGATTTCAATATTAACCACATGCCGACCAGCCACCATAGTTGTACTAACGTCGCTTCGCCCTGTGGCCACTGGGGGTCGTGCCCGACCCCCCCCCCCCGCTTGCACCCCGAGCCAAAGCGAGTGCCCGGCGGTCTCGATCACCGCCGGGCTCCCGCGATCGCTCGGGGAACACCGAGAACCGAGATCTGTGTGTGTGTAAACACACAGTTTCCGGTTCTCTGAGGGGAGAACAGACACATCGTCTGCTCATACAGAGGAGTATAAACAGCCGATCTGTTATCTTCCCTGCACAGTCCCCTCCCCCCTTCAGTTAGAACACAAACTAGGACACACTTAACCCCTTCACTGCCCCCTAGTGTTAATCCCTTCACTGCCAGTGACATTTTTACAGTAAGCAATGCATTTTTAATCGCACTGATCACTGTATAAATGTGAATGGTCCCCAAAATGTGTCAAAAGTGTCCAATGTGTCCGCCATAATGTCGCAGGCATGATAAAAATTGCAGATCGCCACCATTACTAGTAAAAAAAATAATAATAATAAAAATGCTATAAATCTATCCCCTATTTTGTAGATGCTATAACTTTTGCGTAAACCAATAAATATTCGCTTATTGCGATTTTTTTACCAAAAATATGTAGAAGAATACATATCGGCCTAAACTGAGGAAAAAAAAAAATTTATATATATTTTTGGGGGCTTTTTATTATAGCAAAAAGTAATGCATTTTTTTCAAAATTGTCGCTCTTTTTTTGTTTATAGTGCAAAAAATAGTGCAAAGATTAAAAACCGCAGAGGTGATCAAATACCACCAAAAGAAAGCTCTATTTGTGGGAAAAAAGGACGTCAATTTTGTTTGGGTGCAACGTCGCACGACCGCGCAATTATTAGTTAAAGCGACGCAGTGCCGAATCGCAAAAAGTGCTCTGGTCAAGAAGGGGGTAAAATCTTCCGGGGCTGAAGCGGTTAACATTCTCCCATAGCGGGATTTCCATAAGGAATCCCGACACCCTTTGGACTATTCTTAAAAGTGGTCCAAAGCTTTTTTAGAAGAATGACAGTGGGCGTCGTTTGTGGCAGGTGGGGTAGGCCCGCCTCCAGACCCGCCAGCATGGAAGAAACACTCGTTCCAGTTCGCAGTAGGCCATCGATCGGGTCAGAATCACCGGGTGATCCTAGACCACTCAGGTGTTGTAGCTGAGATGCATAGAAATGAATCTTAGGATTAGGAACAGCTGCTCCTCCCCGATCTTTGCCATACTGCAGAGTGGAAAGGCTGATCCTTGCCACCTGCTTTTTCCATATCAGAGATCTAAACAGAGTATCTATGCGCATGAACCATCTACGCAGTATCCATTGGGGGGAGTTGTGCATAATGTATAACAGTTGGGGGCCCCATACCATTTGAATTAAGTTTATTCTTCCTATTACTGTCAATGGTAGTTTACACCAAGTGTTACAAGTCATTTGGAATCTTTTGAATAGGGGTAGTAAATTGTCCTCCAGGTAGGTCAACGGATTAGCAGAGACTATCACGCCCAGGTAATTAAACGAGGAGACAACTTTGAGGGACTCCGCACCAGCCGGCAAGGCAACCAGTGGATCATCCAAAGGCAGCAGAACCGATTTACTCCAGTTGATGGAGAATCCCGACAAAGAGCCAAAATGCTGGATCTCTTCCAGAGCACTGGTGAGGGATGTGTTCGCATCCCCCAAATACAGGAGGGTGTCATCTGCATAAAGGGAGATCTCAGTACCCAATACTCTGTTAAACCCTGCAATAGTAGAGGATAAACGTATGGCAGCCACCAGTGGTTCCAGGGCTAGCGCAAATAACAGGGGTGACAGTGGCCACCCTTGTCTTGTGCCCCTAAAAAGGGGGAATGGGTCCTAGAGATCTCCATTCACACGTATCGTAGCCATAAGGGCAGCATATAACAATCTCACCCAGGCAATAAATGTATACCCTAGTCCGAAAGCGTTTCAGCCCCTCCCACAGGTAGGGACACTGGGAACTGTCTGTCAGAAAGGGGTACTCACCGAGGCCGAGATGCTGAGAGCAGTATCCTCTTGCGACTAAGCGCACTCCACACCTGATGATGGTACAGGGGGTGAAGGGCACAAAGAAGCACGAGCCACCAGCAGGCTGGGCAGGGCTTGCGTGAAGATCTCTAGGAAGTAGACAGCAGTGCAGGACTGGAGGTAGCTGGAGACCAACAAGGCAGAAGGATAACAGAGTCCAATAACAGGCCGGGGGTCAAACACTGATGACCGGCAAGAAGTCTATGAAGAGGTAGAGGAGGCTTGTGTTGGAGACTGGAAACAGATCTGTAAGCAAGCTGAGGGTCAATGCACTGGAGACTGGTGGCTAGTCTGTAAGCAGGCTGAGGGCCAAACACTGGAGACTGGAGGTTGAGTTTGTAAGCAAGCCGTGGGTCAAGTGCTGGAGACAAGTAGCAGAGTCTGTTACCAAGCCGAGGGTCAAGTGCTGGAGATTGGGAGCAAAGTCCGTGAGCAGGCCGGGGCTCAAACACTGGAGACAGGTAGCAAAGTCCGAGAAGCAAGCCGAGGGTCAGGTGCAGGAGCAGATCAGAGCAGATCAAGGTCAATCCGCATCACAACAGGTAATCAAAGGCAGGATACAGGCAGGAAACACAGGAGGCTGAAAGATAAACCAGCAAACTGAACATGACACTGAGTGGCTTTTATAGGGCAGTGAAGGGGGTCACGTCGTGCACGTGCTATTGCGTGCGTGCACGCGCAGTTCCTGCTGAATCGCGCCCAGGTGTACGCCGGAGCACCGTTCCACTGCGCATGCGCGCAGGAAAGTGATGATATTGGCGAGGTTGGTACCTGTTCCTTCCCAGACACTCTCTGGCCCGGATTGTCGACAGGTAGCTGGAGGTTAAGAAACAGCCTTCTGATATTAAGGGCTGTGGACCTAGTGGGTATAAACCCAGATTGATCTTTATGAACAAGTTTGTGGATAACTTTAGCTATATCTAGTAGCCAGAACCCTGGCTAGCGGTTTCACATCTGTTGTTAGCAGCGAAATGGGCCTACAAGAAAGCAGGGGTCCGTGATCCGGAGATAATTCCGAAAATCATCCGGATTATTCTCCTGGAGCTCCCGCAGCAAAGGCATATGACATAATTGATCACGATTAATAAAGCAACCAATTTTTGGTCCAAGAAATCCTCCTCCTCCTGTTCCTGGACTGAACTTTGGTCAAAGCAATAACTCCAAGGCCAATAATAAATAACACGTTATCTCTTCCGATTCCGCAACATGGCTGGTTGATGAACGGCCGTTCAGAAATGAACTGAAAAGCGCAAAATGAAAAGCGTAAAATTAAAAGTGCAAATCAACACTCACCAAACTTCTACTAACATGAAATTAGCAGAGGGAGCCCAAAGGGTGGCACTAAAGAGCTGAAAAACCACGTAGTACGTCACTACTTTTGTGGTTGTTGGCCAACAATTCCTTGCCGTTTGTATGCAAGACAAGTTCAGGGCCAATGCCCTTCAGACAAAAGTCTGAGGTTTTGTCTGCGGAAAATCTGATCGTGTGTATGAGGCTTTAGAGTTCTAATTATTTATGTCACAAACATTCACTCACTTGTCCCAAATTCTGACTGTACTTTACTTAACACAGTGATTTTCTATGATTTTATGCTCCATCTAGTGGCCATAATGAGATATTTCTCCTTATTGGAGTATTTCGCAGGGGTAGGCAACCTGGGGCCCTCCAGCTGTTGTGGAACTACATTTCCCATGAGGCATTGCAAGGCTGGCCATTACAATTACTCCCAAATGCATGATGGGACTTGTAGTTCTGCAACAGCTGGAGGGAACCAGGTTGCCTACCCCTGATTTAAAGGCTAAGTTCACCTTTGTTCACTTTTTTTTCCCTCTAAATTCCAACTCCCCTATGTACAAATATAGCATTAATGTACCTATTTTGAAATAATAAAACAGCTTTCCATTAATTCTACACTGGCTTACCTCACTCTCTTCAAGGCTGTTTAACCACTTGCCTACCGGGCACTTTCACCCCCTTCCTGCCCAGGGCAGTTTTCAGCTTTCAGCACTCTCACACTTTGAATGACAATTGTGCGGTCATGCAACACTGTACCCATATGACATTTTTATCCTTTTTTTTTTTTTTTTTTACAAAAATAGAGCTTTCTTTTGCTGGTACTTAATCACTGCTGGGTTTTTTATTTTTAACTAAAAAAAAAAAGACCAACATTTCTGAAAAAAAAAAGTTTTTCTTAGTTTCTGTCAGTAAATTTTGTAAATAAGTAATTTTTTTCCTTCACTGATTTGCGCTGATGAGGCGGCACTGATTAGGTGGCACTGATGAGGAGACACTACTGAGGAGACACTAATATGCTGCATTGATTGGAACTGATAGGTGGCACTGATATGCAGCACTGATGAGCACTGATAGGTGGCACTGGTTGGCACTGATAGGTGGCACTGGTGGGCACTGATAGGCAGCACGGATGGGTGGCACTGATGAACGACACTGATTGGCGGCACTGATGGGCAGAACTGATGGGCATTGATGGGCAGCCCTGATGAGCAGGCACTTATGGGCACTGAAAAGCAGCACTTACTGGCATCCCTAATGGGAACTAATTGGTGTCACTGATGTGCACTGATTGATGTCACTGATAGGCACTGCTGGGGCTTTACTGTAATCATGGTAATGATGGATTTTAGAAAAAAAGGTGAACAAAGGAGAACTTAGCCTTTAAGAAATAATACTAGATTGTGGCCACTAGATGGTGCTGACAATCATGTGCAAGCAAAAATAGTTTTTTTTCTTATTTTCCTTGCACCCGATTGGGTATTCTTTACAAACTGAAATTTTACTACATTGACATTTACTTAGGAAAATGTGTGAAACCGCACTTGCAGAGTGCACAGTCTAGTTGTATTTAGTAAATCAAACCCAATGAATGAGTGGGGTTGATTTACAAAAGGCAAATTGACTGTGGGGTTGATTTACTAAAGCTGGAGAGTGCAAAATCTGGTGCAGCTGTACATGGTAGCCAATCAGCTTCTAATTTAAGCTTGTTCAATTAAGCTTTGACAATAAAACCTGAAAGCTGATTGGTTTCTATGCAGAGCTGCACCAGATTTTGCAGTCTCCAGTTTTAGTAACTCAATCCCAGTTGAATGTGCTGTTCTACTCTTCAAGAGCAGTTGCCTAAGAGCTTAGTAAATGAGGGGAAGCTATGCTGACTTCATCAATTTTTGTGCAAGCAAAAATGCCGTTTTTCCTTGCACCTGATTGGGTATTCTTTGTAAAGTGAAGTTTCCCCTCATTTACTTAGCTCTGGAGCAACTGCACTTTCAAAGTACACAGTCTGTTTGCCTTTAGTAAATCAATACCATTGCCTTTTCAAGACAAGGAAATATTTAAAACAATAAATGCCAGTTTACATAATAATAACCCCCAGCATCAAAGCCAGTTTACGCAATTATTAACCCCCAGCATCAGTGTCAGTAGCAGTAGTTATAGCCCTCAGCATCTTTGCTAGTTTTTGCAATAATAATCTCCAGCATTGCTGCCAGTTTGCACAATAAAAACCCCAGAATTGGTGCCAGTTTGCACAATAATAACCCCCATCATTGGTGCCTGTAGCAGCAACAATTACCCTCAGCATTAATACCAGTTTCTGCAATAAAAACCACCACCATTAGTTCCAGTTTACGCAATAATAAACCCCAGCATTGGTGTCAGTAGCAGCAATAATAACCCCCAGCATCTTTGCTAGTTTCTGAAATAATAATCTCCAGCATTGGTGTCAGTTTCCACAATAACTCCCAGCATTGGTGCCAGTTTGCACAATAATAACCCCCAGCATTGGTGACAGTTTGCACACTAATAACCCCCAGCATTGGTGCCAGTTTGCACACTAATAACCCCCAGCATTGGTGCCAGTTTGCACAATAATAACCCCCAGCATTGGTGCCAGTTTGCACAATAATAACCCCCAGCATTGGTGCCAGTTTACACAATAATAACCCCCAGAATTGGTGCCAGTTTTCACAATAACAACCCCCAGCATTGGTGCCAGTTTGCACAATAACAACTCCCAGCATTGGTGCCAGTTTACACAATAATCAGTTTGCACAATAACTCCCAGCATTGGTGCCAGTTTGCACAATAATAACCCCCAGCATTGGTGCCAGTTTACACAATAATAACCCCCCAGCATTGGTGCCAGTTTTCACAATAATAACCCCCAGCATTGGTGCCAGTTTGCACAATAATAATCCCCAGAATTGGTGCCAGTTTTCACAATAATAATCCCCAGCATTGGTGCCAGTTTGCACAATAATAACCCCCAGCATTGGTGCCAGTTTGAACAATAATAACCCCCAGCATTGGTGCCAGTTTACACAATAATAACCCCCAGCATTGGGGCCAGTTTTCACAATAATGACCCCCAGCATTGGTGCCAGTTTTCACAATAATAACCCCCAGCATTGGTGCCAGTTTGCACAATAATAATCCCCAGCATTGGTGCCAGTTTTCACAATAATAACCCCCAGCATTGGTGCCAGTTTGCACAATAATAACCCCCAGCATTGGTGCCAGTTTGCACAATAATAACCCCCAGAATTGGTGCCAGTTTACACAATAATAACCCCCAGAATTGGTGCCAGTTTTCACAATAATAACCCCCAGCATTGGTGCCAGTTTGCACAATAACAACTCCCAGCATTGGTGCCAGTTTACACAATAATCAGTTTGCACAATAACTCCCAGCATTGGTTCCAGTTTGCACAATAATAACCCCCAGCATTGGTGCCAGTTTACACAATAATAACCCCCCAGCATTGGTGCCAGTTTTCACAATAATAACCCCCAGAATTGGTGCCAGTTTGCACAATAATAATCCCCAGCATTGGTGCCAGTTTTCACAATAATAATCCCCAGCATTGGTGCCAGTTTGCACAATAATAACCCCCAGCATTGGTGCCAGTTTGAACAATAATAACCCCCAGCATTGGTGCCAGTTTACACAATAATAACCCCCAGAATTGGGGCCAGTTTTCACAATAATGACCCCCAGCATTGGTGCCAGTTTTCACAATAATAACCCCCAGCGTTAGTTTTAATTTCTGCAATAATAACCCCCAGCATTTGTGTAAGTTTCTCCAATATTAACCACTAAATGTGTATATAAAGGAGTGTGCTGTCCCTTAACCGGTTCAATACAGGGCATTTTCACCCCCTTCCTTCCCAGGCCAATTTTTAGTTTTCAGCACTGTCGCACTTTAAACTACAATTGCGCGGTCGTGCGACCTTGTACCCAAAAAAAATTGACGTCCTTTTTTCCCCACAAATAGAGCTTTCTTTTGGTGGTATTTGATCACCTCTGCGGTTTTTATTTTTTGCGCTATAAACAAAAGAAGAGTGACAATTTTGAAAAAAACACAATATTTTTTACTTTTTGCTATAATAAATATCCCAATTTTTTCCTCAATTTTGGCCGATACGTATTCTTCTACATATTTTTGGTAAAAAAAATCGCAATAAGCATATATTGATTGGTTTACGCAAAAGTTATAGCATCTACAAAATACGGGATAGATTTATGGCATTTTTAAAAAAAATATATTTATTTATTTTTTTTACTAATAATAGCGGCGATTGCGATTTTTTTTTCGTGACTGCGACATTATGGCGGACACATCGGACACTTTTGACACACTTTTGGGACCATTCACATTTATACAGCGATCAATGCTATAAAATTGCATTGATTACTGTGTAAATGTGACAGGCAGTGAAGGGGTTAACCACTAGGGGGACACAAGGGGTTAAATATGTTTCCTAAGGGAGTGTTTCTAACTGTAGGGGGCGGGGACGTACAAGGGGAGGAGACCGATCAGTGTTCCGCTGTACTGGGAACACAGATCGGTCTCCTCACAACTGACAGGACGTGGATCTGTGTGTTTACACACACAGATCCACGGTGCGGCTCGGTTAACGGGCAATCGCGGGTACCCGCCGGATATCGCGGCCGCCGGGCACACCCACCGGGTCCTGAGCAACGCGCGCGTGCCCCCTACACGGCCGGGAATCCCAGGCCGTCATATGACGTCCACCCAGGATGGGAGATCCCATCTGTGGATGTCATATTACTATGGCCGCGTAGGGAAGTGGTTAAAGATTATATTATTATCTACAATTCCAATACCACATTAGTTGTGTGCCATATAATAAACAAATGTGAATGTGCCTCACTGGCATGTGAAAAAGAAATAAAAGGTTAAAAAGTCTCTATAGTGTGTGAAATCTTTCAAAACATACTTGAGCTCTCCACCAATGTAAACACTATCTTCTTACTGGAAATATAGACCCTCAATCACAGAGGTCACAAATGCTTGAAGTATAGCCACAGCAGTCATGCCAGAGCCCAGGCAACATCACATCAGCATCAAATCTCCACCCCTATGCGTTTAATCCATGTAGACGTCCTCAGGCGAAGTGGAGATTTGAGATACCTCCACTTCCCCCCCAAGGTACTATTTAAAACATCCCTCCCTATTGGTTATCAGCAGTAGTGGTACCCCTTCATGCCGCTTTAGTTGCCAGTGGCAGTGTTTGCAGCATGAAGGGGTTAATAAACTGCACTGGCCACTAATGCAGCACAAAATAGTTAAGCAACTTGGCCAGAAATGCGACCAAAGGGGTTAATTAACTGCTACTGGTCACTAATGCAGCCCAAAATCGTTAACAAACATAGTGAAGCATGAAGGGGTAATAGACATGTCCACTGCCCTGTAATGCAACACAAAGGGTTTAATTATTAACACTGCCACTGACCACTGCATTAGTGGATTTGGCAGTGTTAGTTAATTACTGCTTCCCTCCCCCTCCATCACAAAGCCCCCACACCCCCAAGGCGTTAACCAGTTCATGGGAGGAAATGCATTGATGATTGATATTTTTCTTTCTCAAACTGCTGCCTCCAGATTTTGATAAGTTGTTGACCCAGTCACCTACCTACATCTGACTAACATGTTCCCTGGAGGCACCGATCTCCCTTCTTGTCTTGGCCTCTGAATGATATCACGTCAGAGGCCAGGACTAGCGGCCATCTGTCAGGTGGAAATCACTCTGATTAGAGGCAGCCAGTGTTCTGCCGATAACTTTCCACTAGGCTTCTCAGATTTTTTTAACCACTTTAGCCCCGGACCATTTGGCTGGCCAAAGACCAGAGCACTTTTTGAGATTCGGCACTGCGTCGCTTTAACTGACAATTGCGCGGTCATGCGACGTGGCTCCCAAGCAAGATTGACATCCTTTTTTTCCCACAAATAGAGCTTTCTTTTGGTGGTATTTGATCACCTCTGCGGTTTTTATTCTTTGCGCTATAAACACAAAAGCGTCAATTTTGAAAAAACGCGTTATTTTTTACTTTTTGCTATAATAAATAGCCCCCAAAAAATATAAAAAAAACATTTTTTTTCCTCAGTTTAGACCGATACGTATTCTTCTACATATTTTTGGTAAAAGAAATCACAATAAGCGTTTATTTATTGGTTTGCGCAAAAGTTATAGTGTCTACAAAATACGGGATAGATTTATGGCATTTTTAAAAAAAAAATATTTTTTATTTTTTTTTACTAGTAATAGCGGCGATCGCGATTTTTTTTCCGTGACTGCGACATTATGGCGGACACATCGGACACTTTTGACACATTTTTGAGACCATGCACATGAGGCTGCATTTGATGGGCACTGGTGTGAGTGCATTTGATGGGCTCTGGTGGGCTGCATTTGATAGGTGCTGGTAGGCTGCATTAATGGACGCTGGTGAGGCTGCATTGATGGGCGCTGGTGAGGCTGCATTGATGGACACTGGTGAGGCTGCATTCATAGGCACTGGTGAGGCTACATTTGATGGGCTCTTGGGGGCTGGAATTGATGGGCGCTTCATTAAAAAGGTGGGGTTTACATGGGCAGGAAAAAGGGGGTGGAGTAAGGGGTGAAGCCAAAGGGGGGGCGGCAAAATGAGGTTTCACCTAGGGTGTCAAAAATCCTTGCACCAGCCCTGCTTGCCAGAATCAAGATCAATAGTGTGCAGGGGCATTGCTAGGTCTGCAAAAGATCTGGGGCTAGAGCCCATAGCAGCGGTCACCAACCTTTTTGCATGCCCGCGTGGGGGGGGGACTTGTGCTAAGCAATTTTTTGCGGGCGATGGCTGGTGTTGGCGCTTCAATCATCGTGGCACCATGGTTGATATGGTGTCAGGGTGATTGAAGTGCATTATTTCTGTTATTACATTCCAATATATAATGAAGTGGTTCAACTCACCACAATGCAGAATCAGTGGGAGCTCTGGGCGTGTCACTTGCCACATCTCCTGCCACCAGATGCAGTGTGTTATTTGCCACCGTCACCTGCCACCAGATGTGGATTGTCACTTGCCATGTCGCTTGGCACCAGATGTGGATTGTCACTTGCCACTTTCACCTGGCAGCAGATGTGGATTGTCACTTGCCACGTCACCTGCCACCATTTGCAGATTGCCACGTCTCCTGCCACCATTAGCAGATTGTCACTTTCTACGTCTCCTTCCACCATTTGCAGATCGTCACTTGCTACGTCACCTGCCACCATTTGCAGATTGTCACTTGCCACATCTCCTGGCACCATTTGCAGATTGCCACATCTCCTGCCACCATTTGCAGATTGACACTTGCCACGTCACCAGCCACCAGATGTGGGTTGTCACTTGCCAACTGAAGTGGATTGTCACTTCCTATGCCAGCCAATGCCACCCAATGTGCATTGACGCTGCACTGGTGGCAGGCTGGCAGCACTGGTCCATTTAGTGAGAGCAGGAGAGCGGTGATGCGGGGCGCGCAGTGAGAGATTATGTCATCTTGCTGCTCCCCGCCGCACCTCCGACATTGAAGCAAGGGGGTCTGGCTGCAAAGTGGAGCTCCACTGATGACAGGAAGCACGTGACCTGCACTCCACCGTGCTGTGAGGGCGGAATATCGCTAATGTGTGGCGGGCAGTGAGAGATGATGTCATCTCTCTGCTGCTCGCAGCACCTCACTCCCAAATTGAAGAGGCCCGGCTGTGAGGAGCACTGCTGTGGAGTGGGCGGAGAAAGATGTCATCTCTGCTCGTCCCCCCACTTGCTTCTCTCCTCTCCTCCGCCTCTCTCATGCAGCCAGCTCGCCCGCTGCAGCAGCCACGACCCACTGGTTAGGCAGGGACCCTGTGGCAAGAGACTCGGGGCTATGGGCCCCAGATTTAGGGCTATAGCCCCAATAGCCACCCCCTAGCAACGCCCCTGATAGTGTGAAGTGACCCTAAGCTCCAACAACCACCCTCCTCTATTCCATTCCAGTAATGCCCCGTACACACGGTCGCATTTTCCAACGGAAAATGTGTGATAGGACCTTGTTGTCGGAAATTCCGACCGTGTGTAGGCTCCATCACACATTTTCCATTTGATTTTCCGACACACAAAGTTTGAGAGCAGGATATAAAATTTTCCGACAACAAAATCCGTTGTCGGAAATTCCGAGCGTGTGTACACAAATAAGACGGACAAAGTGCCACGCATGCTCAGAATAAATAAAGAGATGAAAGCTATTGGCCACTGCCCCGTTTTTAGTCCCGACGTACGTGTTTTACGTCACCGCGTTCAGAACGATCGGATTTTCCGACAACTTTGTGTGACCGTGTGTATGCAAGACAAGTTTGAGCAAACATCCGTCGGAAAAAATCCTACGATTTTGTTGTCGGAATGTCCGAACAAAGTCCGACCGTGTGTACGGGGCATTAGAGTGCCACTTAAGGCTTTGGTTTGGTTTAGTATAGCTAGATCTGGGGGACTTCTTGTTTCCCTATAATATGAAGGAGTGTATGTTCTCTAGTATTAGTTTACCGGTTAGAATGCTCCACAATCAGTAAAAGGATATCGGTCATGGTCAGGTTGTGTCAAAGGTCGGGTTATCATGACTTTTCTGAAAGTGTTTGTCTAGCAAACAGATTCAATCACATGCAAAGCATATCTGACATTGAGGCAACTGAAAATCACTTGAAAGCCATTCTTTTTAACATTGTATCAAATATGGCTTCTTCTGTCTGGACTAGTCTAAGATGTCTGAGAAGGGAATTGAAGAGGTAACACAGTTACATGATCAATACAAAGGGATGCAAGGGGTGACCTTGCCAAATTAGCTTTTTTCCGAAAAATTCAAATTTTTAGGGTTTTCCCTAGGGGAAATCTTCCAATGGGGACACTAATTGTGGTGACATGGGGGTCCCCAAGGGATTCCCTCTCACTTCCTGTTTGGCCAATAGGACAGGAAGGGAAGAGAAATCTACATAATGGGACAGGGTTTATAACCCTCCCTTACTCTACCTGAAAAGGAAAAAAACATTTTGCCTATAGTTCTACTTTAGGTTAGGTTTAGTTTTAGGCTTATCATTAGGGTTAGCATTAGATTAGGGTTAGAGTCTGCCTATTTGTTAAAGTTAGAGTTATGCCGCGTACACACGAGCTGACTTTACGGCAGACTTTGCCCGGCGGTCGGGATTTCGTCGGACAATTCGATCGTGTGTGGGCTCCAGCGGACTTTGTTTTCTCTATGATATACATATGAATGCTGCCTTTATTTACATATCAATGCCGCCGGCCTAATCTGTTTACGTATGAATGCAGCTGCTATTTACATATGAATGCTGCCATTATTACATATGAATGACAGTTATTTACATGTAAACACAGGGTCTGCAGGTGATTTATCTGTACACAACAATAGGGCAGAGCTGGGTAGCATTAGAAGCAGCACTTCACACTGAGATATCGGGACACAGCACGGGACTAAAACTTCAAGTGACAAGGGAATTTAAACTGGGATAGTTGGCAAGTATGAGGCAGCTGCTTTGGGCCCCACAACAATGAAAGGGCCCAGGTCATCTGCCCCTTTTGCCCTGCCTAAAAGACGGCCCTGTCTGTAACCCTTTTGGAGCTATCCACAGCTCATTAGACACCAGTCAATGACATCTACATTTTCTCAGCTGTGCCTAAAACTGATATCTAACCAATGCCAACACCAAAAGTCCAAAACCTGTCAGGTTGTCCTTAGAGCTAGGGCTACTATTAGGGTTTGAGTTAAGTATAGCATTAGGGTTATCGTGAGGGTTCATTTAGGGTTTGCATTAGGGTTATTTTGTTCCTCAACATCTAATGTCATGTTTCTGGGGTTTTTTTTGCAAGAACAAGTCCAGGGTTAAGCTTTCTGAACCCTATAGAAGCCACTTAAAGCTTTAGACTTAAAAAAAAAAAACAGTCACCTCCAGACCTTTACTGAAATGTTGGGTAATGAAGAGTATCAATTTTGCCCATCCCTGTTAAGAAAAGCCGATGTCCATAGATTTTGTAAGTTTTTGCCAGAAAAAAGTCAAAACAACCCCCCCAAGATTAATGCTTCTTATTTTGGAGGGAATATTCCTTCAGGACACATTAAAGGAAGTTGGATGAGTTCTCTGGATTATTATTTCAGTAATTCTAACTGTTAATAGCTGCATTCCAAAACTTAACTGCCTTTACTGTGAATAATTACTTTCAAAACTGGTGTAAAATTGAGACTATACTACTATTTGTGCATTCAAGAGGGGCACAGCTAATGTTCGGTGGGCCACTAGGTCAAACCCCTGTCGAGGATCCTTATTTATAAAACATACTTCCATACATGCTTTCAGTCTTGAGTAAGCCAATGCATTTCAGGGACTAGAACCCCCTTTTTCAGGGTGCTCTTTCTATCCTACCCAAGACTTCTTGCTGAAACAACCATAAGACAGTATCAGAAAGGTAATAGTCCAAGCCCCAAAGAGGGTCCACCACCGCCTCTGTTGGGCATGATCTAATGACCAATAACTGATCCAGTCAGTCTAGTGCTGTCTCCAGCATAAAAACATTGCTCCACCAGATCTCAGATAGCAACAGTTTGTAGACATGTGCGGGTCGTTTCATTCCAAATTAGAACAGTACCGAATTTAAATTAATATGAAATAGCGAAAAGAAAATTGGGACAAAATTTGAATAGTTTTCGAATGCTTTATGAATTCAAACAGTTTTCAAATTCGAATTTAAAAACTTTTCCAATTTCCAAATAGAACAAAATAAAATAGAAAATAAAGCAATAGAATAGAAATACATAAATAAAATTCTATTCTATTCCTTTATTTTCTATTTTATTTTATTCTCTTTGGAAATTGGAAAACTATTTGAATTAGAAAACTATTCGAAATTGATTTGAAAACTTTTCGAATCGATCCGAATGAGAACAATTTGAATCGATTTGGAAACGAATTCCGAAAACGAATTAAAACGAATGAAACTAAATTAACTAAACAAATTTATGTAAATAACGAATGGAAACAAAACTAATTTTTTCATTCTGCACATGTCTGTCTTAGCTTACATACATTTGAAAAAAAAAAGTAATACATGTTTCTATCTTCAAATTATACATAAAGGTAGATAGAATTACATTTTTACCCCTCCCCATATTCAGAGACACAAATTAACCATTGAACTTGCAAATCATTTATCACACCCCATTTGAGCTCGATCCCTCCCCCCACCTCTAACATAAAATCATGTAAAAACTGAGTTTGTGATTTTCATTTTCCTACCTAGAGGGACAGAGAGAACACCACTCGGGGACTGTAAGTACACACTCACCTTCAGGTACAAACCCTTCCCTCAATATGATCAGAGAAACTCTTTTATCATCTTTCCATTGTTCTCTATAACAATATAGATATTTTCCTGTCTGAGATTTTATTCTGTAATAAATGGAAGCAAAGTAACATGTTATAGGAATGTGTAGATATGAGTATAATTCTGTTATTTTTAATAGACAAAAAATAGATTAACTTCTTATTTCTACGAAAATATTCATAAAAAGAAACTCAGTAATTTGTAACAATTAAAAAGGACCCACCCCTTTTCTGACATTTGTTGTTTACAAGTAAAAATCAGTATTTTGTGCTGGAAAATCACTTAGAACCCCCAAACAATATATATATATATATATATATATATATATATATATATATATATATATATATATTTATTTATTTATTTTTTAGCAGAGACCCTAGAGAATAAAATGACTATCGTTGCAATTTGGGGGGGATACACTTTAACCACTTCAGCCCCGGAAGATTTGGCTGCTCAATGACTAGAGCGTTTTTTTTCCAATACGGCACTGCGTCGCTTTAACTGACAATTGCGCGGCCGTGCGACGCTGTACCCAAACAAAATCGACGTCCTATTTTCAATTAATATACGCTTATTGCAATTTGTTTTACCAAAAATATGTAGAAGAATATATATTGGCCTAAACTAAGGGGAAAAAAACTGTTTTTTTTATATATTTTTTGCGCTATAAACATAATAAGGGTGACAATTTTGAAAAAAACACAATATTTAGTACTTTTTGCTATAATAAATATCCCCATTTTTTTTTTAAAAAAAGAAAATTTTTTCCTCAGTTTAGGCTGATATGTATTCTTCTACATCATTTTGGTAATGAAAATTGCAATAAGTGTATATTGATTGGTTTGCGTAAAAGTTATAGCGTCTACAAAATAGGGGATAGATTTATGGCATTTTTATTATCATTATTTTTTTTATTAGTAATGAGATTTTTATCATGACTGCGACATTGTGGCGGACACATCGAACACTTTTTACACATTTTTTGGGACGATTGACAAATATACAGCAAACAGTGCTATAAAAATGCACTGATTACTGTATAAATGTCACTTGCAGGGAAGGGGTCAATACTAGGGGGCGATCAAGGGGTTAACTGTGTTCCCTCTGTGTGTTCTAACTGTAGGGGGAGGGGACTGACTAGAGGGGATGACAGATCGTGGTTCCTAGCTATTAGGAACTCACGATCTGCATCTCCTCTCAGAACAGAACAGGGATTTGTGTGTTTACACAAACACGTCCCTGTTCTGCCTCTCTAGAATACAATTGAATAAAAGAATAGAACAGAAAAGAAAAGAAAATAATATAAGAGAAAATAATAGAATACAATAGAATAAACTAATATAAAAAGAATACAATTTAAAAAAGAATAGAATAGAATAATTCAAAGTTCAAATAGAATCAATTTGAATAGAATAGAAAAGCATAGATTAGAATAGGAAGATTGTTATATTCATTCTATTCTATTCTATTCTGTTGGTTTTTTTTATATACTATTGTGTTATTTTCTATTCTATTCTACTCTATTGTTTTCGATTCCATTCAAATTCAAATTAATTCTATTTGAATTTTGGAAAATGGTTTTATTTCTATTCTATTCTATTCTATTCTATTCTATTGTTTTTTTTAATTCTATTCTTTTCTATTCTATTTGAATTTCAGAAGATGGCTATACTCTATTTAATTATATTCTTTTTTTTTATTCTATTCTAATCCATTCTATTCTCTTCTTTTATTTTCTATCCTATTTTGTTCTGTTTTATGCTATTTTATTCTATTATTTTCTGTTATATTCTTTGCTATTCTATTTTTTTTCTATTCTATTCCCTTATTTTGTATTCTACTTTTTTCTCTTTGGAAATTGGAAAACTATTCGAATTCGAAAACGTTTCAAACTCAAAAATATTTCAAATTCAAAAATGGTTTGAATTAGAAAGGATTCGAATTTGAAAACTACCCAAATTCAAAAACAATTCAAAATTGCTTCGAAAACTTTTCGAGTCGATCCGAATTTGAGTTTGAAAACTCAAATGGATTCGAATACGAATAAACAAAATAAATTCCGAAAACGAATTCAACGGATTAAACTAATTGAACTAAACAAATTTATGTAAATAACGAATTGAAACAAAACGAAGCAAATGTTTTTGTTCTGCCCATGTTTACTTTATATGGAGCTATAAAGATACAACAATAACCTTATGATAAGTTTGTTTAATCGTTGTTAAACGCAAAACTCTGATTCCACCTGTATTTAATTGTATTGTAACTGTACTGTCTGTCCTCACATTGTAAAGCGCTGTGCAAACTGTTGGCGCCATATAAATCCTGTATTATAATAAAAACCATAAATGTAATATATTGCAGCTCATCAATCAGTTTTTTTTTCCACTCTGTTCCACCTGGTGATCTGGGCAGTAACACACCTCTTGTATTAGAGAGCACCCCACTCTGGATGAAGGAGCACAGGGGGGGGGGGCACCTTTGGACAGCAGCATTGTCAGTCCTGGGGGGAGGGGGGTTCTGGATGTCCTAGCAGATTTAGACACACAAACTGAAGCCAAACTCCAGCTCATGCTGAAGTTACACAATCAGTTACACCAACAGTTGACATAACCCCAGATAGCAAGCAATTGTGCTGCAAGTTTGAAAATGACTTGCTAAGCTATTGCTAGACCTGCCGGGGCTTCACAAGTTTGTGGGACAATTGCAGCAAGTCTGCATTGCAGGATTCCAGATCAACTTTTTTTACAAACATTCTGCAAGTTCTGGTTCAGATATGAAGCACAAGTTGTAGTTGACACTTTTCCAATTTGTAGAAAATTTGCATGGCAAGTCTCTAGCAAGCGCAAAGTTGCAGCAGTGAGTCTGCAGCAAGAGCTCTGCAAGTCTACAGCATGACAAATTCGGCAACAGTGACCTCCTGTGGTGGGATGACTATATTGCACAACATAACTGAACCAGAACTTGCAGAATGTTTGTAAAGAATCTGGAGTCATGCAATGCGGATTTGCTGCAATTGTGCAACAAAAACTTGTGGAGCCCGGCAGGTCTAGAAAGAGCTTAGCAAGTCATTTTCAAACTTGCAGCACAATTGCTTGCTATCTGGGAATATAATAAATGTTAATTTTTGGGTTTGTTACCTGCTTAGGTCTGCTACAAGTAGAGAATTGTAATGTATAACAAAGACATTGATTGACAAACAAGAGAGACAGGGAAACATCAGAATATTACGAGAATTCCATTAAATACACAAACATTTAGAAGGTTATCAAAGGGCAACTTTTACCTGTTTCCAGAGGCAGATTTAATATCTATTTTTTAATTTTATTTTAGGAACCTCAAACCAGAAAGATGAGAGTCACCAGCGTGCTTCTCGTTGTCACATTGGGTGAGTGAGCACTCAGACAAACAGTCATTTTACTGTTTAAAATTATATTGCGTAAATGCCTAATTACTGTACACAGCTCAGGTTTATATTAACCGCTTCAGCCCTGGAAGATTGTACCGCAAAAGTTATAGCATCTACAAAATAGGGGATAGATTTATGGCATTTTTATTATTATTATTTTTTTATTAGTAATGTCGGCGATCTGCGATTTTTTATCATGATTGCGACATTATGGTGGACACATCGGACATTTTTGACACTATTTTGGGACCATTGTCATTTATACAGCTATAAAAATGTACTGATTACTGTGTAAATGACACTGGCAGGGAAGGAAGTAACCACTAGGGGGCAATTAAGGGATTAAGTGTGTCCTAGGGAGTGATTCTAACTGTGGGGGGGAGGGGCTACTATACACATGACAGCGATCACAGCTCCCGGAGACAGGGAGCAGTAGATCCTTGTCATGTCACTAGGCAGAATGGGGAAATGCCTTGTTTATCTCCCCATTCTGCCTGCTCCGTGACACGATCGCCGGGAGACCGGCAGACGTCAAGTCCGCGGGTCCCGCGGGCACAGTTATACTACGTGGCGCTAGCCCCGCCAATTAAAGGGGACGTACAGGTACGCCCATTTGCCCGCTGCTGCCATTGTGCCGACGTATATCGGCGTGCGGCGGTCAGCAAGCGGTAAAAGAAAATTAGAAAGAAAGAGTACAAGACCTGTAAGCGTTACTGAACTTCAGCAGAGAAAAATCAGGTCTTCTGCCCTGCCAGACAGGATTGTGCTGCAGAGCTGTTTGACTCCCGTTATATCTGGGGGAGTCCCCATGGAACCCCAACCCCCCCCTGTATCTGAGATATCATTTTTGGGTGGACTGGCTTTATTTCATAATCTACCTGGACAACATTACAGCCCGTGTAACCTAAATACTACATACCTAAATATCACACATATTTAAAGAATAGTCAATAAATAAAATTGTGGTTATAGAATAAAGTAATTGTACATATTGTCCTCATTCAGAAAATAATTAAACCCTTTTCTTCCGTCTCTCATTCCAGTGCTGCTTGCAGTGTGCCAGGCCCATCCAGACGGTAAGTCAGCAGGCAGCGGAGTCACAATAGGAATCTGCTGCAATCACCGAATACAACTAAAGACTACATAAAAGTCCAACGGAACTTTCAGATTAACCACTTGCTTACTGGGCATCAGGGGCGTAACTAGAAATCACAGGGCCCCATAGCAAAATGTTGTATGCCCACTCCCCCGCAAACAGCCCCCCCCCCAAAAAAAATGGCAGGGATTCAATTAAATAGTGGGCATGGCTTAATTAAAGGGCGTGGCTCACAGGGCTTGAGTCTGAGATGAATGAGGGATGGAGGAAAGAAAGAAAGAAAGAAAGAAAGAAAGAAAGAAAGAAAGAAAGAAAGAAAGAAAGAAAGAAAGAAAGAAAGAAAGAAAGAGAGGGACAACAGATAACAATTAACAGACAACAGATTCTCCAAACACCTGGTGTTAGCGCTTCAATCATCACGGCACCATGGTTGTTATGGTGTCAGGATGACTAAAGCACATTATTTCTATTATTACATTGTAATATAGAATTAAATTGTTCAACTCACCATAATGCAGAATCAGTGGGAGCCCCGAGTGTGTCACTTGCCACGTCGCCTGCCACCAGATGCCATCAGATGTCCCCAGCAGAGTCCGTCCTTATATCAGGCATTCCCAGTAGAGTCCCTCCTTACATCAGGTGCCCCCAGTAGAGTCCCTCCTTACATCAGGTGCCCCCAGTAGAGTCCCTCCTTACATCAGGTGCCCCCAGTAGAGTCCCTCCTTACATCAGGCATTCCCAGTAGGTGTTGGTGTCACCCAGTGCGGAAAAACATCGTGTTACCCCCTCCCCCATAGTCCTTTCTGAATACAGACCCTCCTTCATCAGTATAGACCCTCCTCCATCAGTACAGACCCCCCTGGACAAACCAGCCCCATCTGTACAGACCCTCCAACTTCTGTACAGACCCCCTTAGGAGTACAGACACCCAGGACAATTCACCCCCCCAGGAGTACAGACCCCCCAGGACAATTCACCCCCCAGGAGTACAGACCCCCCTAGACAATTGACCCCCCAGGAGTACAGACCCCCCAGGACAATTCACCCCCAGGAGTACAGGACAGTTCACCACCCAGGAGTACAGACCTCCCCAGGAGAATTCACCCCCCCAGGAGTACAGACCCCCCCAAGACAATTCACCCCTCCCAGGAGTACAGACCCCCCGGACAATTCACCCCCCAAGGAGTACAGGACAATTCACCCCCTCAGGAGTACAGACCCCCATGACAATTCACCCCCCAGTAGTACAGACCCCTCCAGGACAATTCACCCCCCAGGAGTACAGACCCCCAGGAGTACAGACACCCACAGGACAATTTACCCCCAAGGAGTACAGACCCCCAGGACAATTGACCCCCAAGGAGTACAGACCCCCCAGGACAATTCACCCCCCAGGAGTACAGACCCCCAGGACAATTCACCCCCCAGGAGTACAGACCTCCCCAGGAGAATTCACCCCACCAGGAGTACAGACCCCCCAGAAGAATTCACCCCCCCAGGAGTACAGACCCCCCAGGACAATTCACCCCCCAGGAGTACAGACCCCCCCGAGACCCCCCAGGACAATTCACCCCCCAGGCCTACAAACCCCTCCCAGGAGAATTCACCCCCCAGGAGTACAGACCCCCCAGGAGTACAGACACCCACAGGACAATTTACCCCCAAGGAGTACAGACCCCCAGGACAATTGACCCCCAAGGAGTACAGACCCCCCAGGACAATTCACCCCCCAGGAGTACAGACCCCCAGGACAATTCACCCCCCAGGAGTACAGACCTCCCCAGGAGAATTCATCCCACCAGGAGTACAGACCCCCAGAAGAATTCACCCCCCCAGGAGTACAGACCCCCCAGGACAATTCACCCCCCAGGAGTACAGACCCCCCAGGAGAATTCACCCCCCCAGGAGTACAGACCCCCAGCACAATTCACCCCCCAGGAGTACAGCCCCCACAGAACAATTCACCCCCCAGGAGTACAGACCTCCCCAGGAGAATTCACCCCCCCCAGGAGTACAGACCCCCTAGGAGAATTCACCCCCCAGGAGTACAGACCCCCAGGGCAATTCACCCCCCAGGAGTGCAGACCCCCCAGGACAATTCATCCCTCCCATGAGTACAGACCCCCCAGGAGAATTCACCCCCCAGGAGTACAGACCCCCCAGGACAATTCACCCCCCAGGAGTACAGACCCCCCCAGAGACCCCCCCAGGACAATTTACCCCCCCAGGAGTACAGACTTCCCCAGGAGAATTCCCCCTAGGAGTACAGAGCCCCCCAGGACAATTCACCCCCCCAGGGGACACGCAGGCCACTGGAGTATGGGAAGACATCTACTGATGCCCTCCTGGCAAAGTAGGTCCGCGCTGTAGCCATCATTCGGCTATAGCGTGGACGGGTGGAGGTCAAATCATATCAATACAATTCAGGATCAGCAACTTAACCACTTAAGGACCAGGCCTTTTTTGACATTTGTTGTATATATATATATATATACAGTGGCTTGCGAAAGTATTCGGCCCCCTTGAACTTTTCAACCTTTTGCCACATTTCAGGCTTCAAACATAAAGATATAAAATTTTAATTTTTTGTGAAGAATCACCAACAAGTGGGACACAATTGTGAAGTGGAACGAAATCTATTGGATATTTTAAACTTTTTTAGCAATTAAAAAACTGAAAAGTGGTGCGTGCAAAATTATTCGGCCCCTTTACTTTCAGTGCAGCAAACTCACTCCAGAAGTTCAGGGAGGATCTCTGAATGATCCAATGTTGTCCTAAATGACTGATGGTGATAAATAGAATCCACCTGTGTGTAATCAAGTCTCTGTATAAATGCACCTGCTCTGTGATAGTCTCAGGGTTCTGTTGAAAGCGCAGAGAGCATCATGAAGACCAAGGAACACACCAGGCAGGTCCGTAATACTGTGGTGGAGAAGTTTAAAGCTGGATTTGGATACAAAAAGATTTCCCAAGCTTTAAACATCCCAAGGAGCACTGTGCAAGCGATCATTTTGAAATGGAAGGAGTATCAGACCACTGCAAATCTACCAAGACCTGGCTGTCCCTCTAAACTTTCAGCTCAGACAAGGAGAAGACTGATCAGAGATGCAGCCAAGAGGCCCATGATCACTCTGGATGAACTGCAGAGAACTACAGCTGAGGTGGGAGAGTCTGTCCATAGGACAACAATCAGTCGTACACTCAACACACCATCCCCACCGTAAAACATGGTGGTGGCAGCATCATGGTTTGGGCCTGCTTTTCTTCAGCAGGGACAGGGAAGATGGTTAAAATTGAGGGGAAGATGGATGCAGCCAAATACAGGACCATTCTGGATGAAAACCTGTTGGAGTCTGCAAAAGACCTGAAACTGGGACGGAGATTTATCTTCCAACAAGACAATGATCCCAAACATACAGCAAAATCTACAAAGGAATGGTTCACAATTAAACGTATCCAGGTGTTAGAATGGCCAAGTCAAAGTCCAGACCTGAATCCAATCGAGAATCTGTGGAAAGAGCTGAAAACTGCTGTTCACAAACGCTCTCCATCCAACCTCACTGAGCTTGAGCTGTTTTGCAAGGAAGAATGGGCAAGAATTTCAGTCTCTCGATGTGCAAAAGTGATAGAGACATACCCCAAGCGACTTGCAGCTGTAATCGCAGCAAAAGGTGGCTCTACAAAGTATTAACGCAAGGGGTCCGAATAATTTTGCACGCCCCACTTTTCATTTTTTTATTAGTTAAAAAAGTTTCAAAAATCCAAAAGATTTCGTTCCACTTCACAATTGTGTCCCACTTGTTGGTGATTCTTCACAAAAAATAAAAATTTTATATCTTTATTTGAAGCCTGAAATGTGGCAAAAGGTTGAAAAGTTCAAGGGGGCCGAATACTTTCGCAAGCCACTGTATATATATATATATATATATATATATATATATATATATATATATATATATATATATATATATTTGTTTATTTTATACAAAAATATATTTGTTTTACACTTTTTTTTGTACTAACTTTATTGCTATGACAAGGGATGTACAACATCCCTTGTGATAGCATGGGCCAAGACAAGTCCTCTTTTTGGAGAGATTTGGGCTCTATTAGAACCCAAATCTCTCCTCTGGCCTCCTATGTAGCCGATCGGACACAGATCGGTCTGATTGGCTACTTACCTGGCTGCTGCTGGCCAGGTAAACCAAGGGGTGGAACCGGAAGTGACGTACTACTCCTCATTCTCAGTTTCCAGGCCCAATACCTCACATGTGTGGTTCAATTGCCATTTATATATGCGTGCGAGAATAACGTATGTGTTCGCATTTGCGCATAAGCACAGTGGGACGGGGCTCTTTAATTTTATATATATATATATATATATATATATATATATATATATATATTTGTTTATTTTATACAAAAATATATTTTTTTACACTTTTTTTTGTACTAACTTTATTGCTATGACAAGGGACGAACAACATCCCTTGTGATAGCATGGGCCAAGACAAGTCCTCTTTTTGGAGAGATTTGGGGTCTATTAGACCCCAAATCTCTCCTCTGGCCTCCTATGTAGGCGATCGGACACAGATCGGTCTGATCGGCTACTTACCTGGCCGCTGGTGGCCAGGTAAACAAAGGGGCGGAACCGGAAGTGATGTACTACTCCTCATTCTCAGTTTCCGGTTTTACAGAGGGTTACAGGGAGAGGGGAACAATGTCAGTTCCTCTCTCTCTGTACAGGTAGGGTTGCCACCTTTTCTTCAAGCCAAACCCGAACACTTTAGCGGCACAGGGCACTTTCTTTCCCTGTATTATACACTATAGAATTATAAAAGACCTAAAGACCTGGGACACCTGGAACAGTGGGTGTGGCCAAACTGCTCTTGCTGACATCATCCCCCCCAGAGATGCTGGACCTGCCCCCCAGACAGCGCCCTGCAGCTCCCAGATGGGAAAAAAAATTTGTGTAACTATCTCAGTTACTTGGGGAGCCACAGCCCAGTCTGAAGAATGTGTCTGGGTTTCAGACAGACTGAAACCCGGACGTATGCTTCAAAACCCGAACTGTCCGGGTGAATCCTGGACAGGTGGCAACCCTATGTACAGGGCAGCTATTGCCACTGGCCGCATCGCTCCTGGCCCCCCCGTGATGGGACCGGAGAGCCCGGGGGAGAGACAGCAGTGGGAGGGGGGTGGGACCCCCTTTCACCCCCCGTAGAAGTGATCGAGTGGCTAATTAGCCACTCAGATCACTTTTGCCTTGTTCAAAATCGCCAGCTGAAAAGATCGATACCAGAAGGATGCCTGTAGGTGCAGGCATCATCCTGGTATAACCACTAAAACCGGAGGATGTCCATGTGGTTAATTTGTATCCAATCAGGCAGGCCCTTATACTACATGGTTGATGGTAGATCTAAAGGTGATAGTACAATAAGACTGTACTGTGTATCTTAGCCTGATATAGCGGTAAAAAAACACACTGGGGTTCTAACCCACTAATAGAAGCAGATGGGGGGGGGGGTTTCATGCATATGCTTGTGAATGTTATTATAAACTTTCTCACAATTAATCAATGTTTTTTCTTTAGCAGTCAAGTAACAGGCGCTGTTTTGTCTTGAATAGAGTGCAAGTTCGATCACCAGGAAGTTGGTGATGCGAGCGCCTGTGAGGACAATTGTCAAAACTATAAAATAGTACCGAGGATCTGCACAAAGCAACTAGTACACGGCTGCTTCTGCGTAAAACCATTCATCTTTCGAGATGGACAGCAAGGCCCCTGTGTCCGCCCGGAGGATTGTCCAAATTAAATTACCGAATGCCGCAAATAATCTGCGTCTAACGCCAGCGCCCAACAGCGGCACAAACTCGTGTACGACACATGAGAAATCATTGTACATACCAGCTGTCTACCATTAAAGACCCGTACATCCTGCTGAAATGTGTCCCGAGCTTTCAATGCATTTATAGATGACTAAACACATTAATTTATTTATTGATTGATTTTTTTTTTTTACTATTTATTTAAAATATTTTAGTTTTTTACCTAATGAGACTGGTGTCACTGAACACTATCAGGGTTTTCTAAAGAGAAAGCAGAAACTGATTTATTTTGGCTCATCTCTCTCTAATTGAATCTCTTTTTGGTCTTACCTAAGAACAACCATGGCAGGAGAGTTGTTGGGGGGGGGGGGGGGAGTCACTCCTATGACATATTCAGCTGTCTCCCTAATCTGAGTGTTAGCCATTGAGCTCTAAAAAAAAGGGGGGGGGGCACAGTTTTTTTTATTTTTTTTATTGCATTTTAGTGTAAATATGAGATCTGAGGTCTTTTTGACCCCAGATCTCATATTTAAGAGGTCCTGTCATGCTTTTTTTCTATTACAAGGGATGTTTACATTCCTTGTAATAGTAATAAAAGTGACACAATTTTTTTTTTAAAACAGTGTAAAAATAAAAAATAAAAGGTAAAATAAATAAGAGAAAAATTTTTTTGTTTAAACGCGCCCCGTCCCGCCGAGCTCACGTGCAGAAGCAAACGCATACGTGAGTAGTGCTCGCATATAAAAACGGTGTTCAAACCACACATGTGAGGTATCGCCATGATTGGTAGAGATTCTAGCCCTAGACCTCCTCTGTAACGCAAAACATGCAACCTGTAGAATTTTTTAAAATGTCGCCTATGGAGATTTTTAAGGGTAAAAGTTTGCCGCCATTCCACGAGCGGGCGCAATTTTGAAGCGTGACATGCTGGGTATCAATTTACTCAGCGTAACATTATATTTCACAATATAAAAAAATTGGGCTAACTTTACAGTTGTCTTATTTTTTATTTAAAAAAAGTGTATTTTTAAAAAAAAAAATGCGAGCTTGTAAGACCGCTGCGCAAATACGGTGTGACAGAAAGTATTGCAACGACCGCCATTTTATTCTCTAGGGTGTTAGAAAATAATGTATAATGTTTGGGGGTTCTAAGTAATTTTCTAGCAAAAAAAAACAGTTTTTAACTTGTAAACAACACATCTAAAAAAGAGGCCCGGTCCTTAAGTGGTTAATCACTTCCCAACAAGCCTATTGTAATATGATGGCTGGGAAGGGCATTCATTGTTTTGAGGTGGACACAGATAATGTGACAACTGTACATAAGGGATGGCTTCCTTTCATGGCATTCATTGTGTATAATTGTGTTGCTAGCTGTGATTCACAGTGATCACATGGTACAGACAGGACCAATCACAACCCATCTGTACCATGTGATTAGCTTTGGCCAATCATAGCTAATCCCAATAGTAAACACTTAATAAATCAGTTTTATTCAGTTAAAATGGTTGCTTATACAGTAAAATTTACCGTTACAAGCCATCATAACGTGTAAAAAAAATTATTTCCTGATCACTTCCTCAGAGTAGTGCAATGTTACTATGGTAACACTGTATTGCTCTGGTCGCAGTGTGATAAAATAATGTACTGAAAAAGAAAGAAATACAAAAATTGAAAAAGTTATTAATTTTTTTTTTTTTTACATACTGTCACCAGTCAGTGTCCCTGATCACTGTCACACCATTTGCATGATGATGCTGTACTGCACTGGTGACAGTATGTAATATATATATATATATATATCGTTTTTTTTTATTTCTTAATTTTCCAAAAAATTGTGCCAAAAAAATATACAACTTCAAAGAACTCGCCATGCCTCTTACTAAATACCTTGAACTATTTACTTAATTTGGGGAATATTTGTACTGTACTGGAATTTTTGAGCCTTGAGAAATAAGCCGTCAGTACATCAGGATTGATCTATATATATATATATATATATATATATATATATATATATATATATATATATATATATATATATATTTATATATACACACAAAAGTTTGTGGAATCCATAACTTTCTCACAGACCAAATAATAAACACTGATTTGGGTTATTTTCATCAAGGAAATGTAGCAGAATACAGTTTGGTCTACATTTATAAAGAAAGATTATTATTAAGTGCAAAATGTTATAACAGAAACAAAGAAACATATTTTTTTTAATTTTCAGTCTATTTTTGCTTATTTAGCAAAAAAAAAAAAAATCCCGTTAGTGATCAAATACCACCAAAAGAAAGCTCTATTTGTGTAAAATAAATGATAAAAAAATGTCTTATGGGTACATTGTTGCATGACTGCGCAATTGTCATTCAAAGTGTCACAGCACTGAAAGCTGAAAATTGGCCTGGGCAGGAAAGGGGTGAAAGCATCCTGTATTAATCACTTTCTTACTGGGCACTTAAACCCCCCCCCCCCCCTCCTGCCCAGACCAATTTTCAGCTTTCATTGCTCTCACATTTTGAATGACAATTGCTCAGTCATGCAGCACTGTACCCAAATGATTTTTTTTTGTCCTTTTTTTTCATAGTAGACACTCCAAGACATTTAGTAAGAGGCATGGTGAGTTATTTGAAGTTGTGATTTTTTTCCCACAATTCTTTGCAAGATTAAGATTTTAATTACATTTTTTATTTTTTTTCACAAAATTGTCATTGTAATAGCTTATTTCTCTCACATGGAATGTGCATACCACAAATGATACTCCAAAATACATTCTGCTACTCCTCCTGAGTATTACGATACCACATATGTAGGACTTTTTCACTACCTGGCTACATACAGAGGCCCAACATGCAGGGAGCACCATCAGGTGTTCAAGGAGCATAAATTACACATCTAACTTGTTGACTACCAATTACAATTTTGAAGGCCCTAGAGCACCAGGACAATAGAAACGCCCACAAAATGACCCCATTTTGGAAAGCTAACATCCCAACATATAATCTATGAGGCATAATGAGTCTTTTGAATGGTTAATTTTTTTCCAGAAGTTTTTGGAAAATGTTGGAAAAAAATTAAAACGCATTTTTTTATTTTTACACAAAGTTGTCCGCTTATAAGATATTTCCAACACATAGCATTTGCATAGCAAAAATAACACCCCAAAATACATTCTGCTACTCCTCCTGAGTATAACGATACCATGTGTGAGACTTTTACACAGCCTGGCCACATACAGAGGCCCAACATTGAAGCACCTTCAGGCATTCTAGGAGCATAAAATACACATCTCATTTCTCAACCACCTATTACACTTTTGAAAGTCCTGGAGCACCAGGTCAGTGGAAACTCCCACAAAATGACCCCATTTTGGAAAGCTAACACCACAACGTATAATCTATGAGGCATAATGAGTCTTTTGAACGGTTCATTTTTTTCCAGAAGTTTTTGGAAAATGTGGGAAAAAAATGAAAACGCATTTCTTTTATACAAAGTTGTCCGTTTATAAGATATTTCCAATACTTAGCATTCACATAGCAAAAATTACACCCCAAAATATATTCTGCTACTTCTCCGAAGTATGGCAATACTACATGTGTGAGACTTTTACACAGCCTGGCCACATACAGAGATCTAACATTTAAGGAACACCGTCAGGTGTTCCAGGGACATACAGCATGCACATACCAAGAATTGCACCCCAAAATACATTATGCTGAGCAAAGGATAAACAAAAGATTACCTGTGGTTTTAGTAGGGCAGTCGTCAACAGGAGGATAGCACTGGTCCAGGCAGCAGGTAGGGACTTGGTCAGCAATGGCAAACACAATTGTCCAGGCAGCAGGCAAGGATACTGTCTATATACAGTCCAGGGTCAGTGCAGGCAAAGATATTGTCAGCATTGCCAAAAATATTGGTCTTGGTAGTAAGCAGGAACATGGTCCATGTGCTGTGGTCAGTGCGACAGGCAGAGGCATGATGGCAGTAAGTCCTACAGGCAGCAGGCAGAAGTAGGGCCTTGTTCAAGACAGAATGGGGACAGGGTAGAGGCTTCTCCTCCCCAAATCTCTTTGAAGCCTCCGAGTCGCCAGACCCTAATCTAGGAATAAGAAAACAAAAAAATAGTTTTCTTCATCCAAAAAAACTGTTCTGGAGCCCCTCACATATGTGAGACCTCTGTGTTAATTCCCACTAGTCCAGTTGCAGGATACAAGATCAGTCCAAGAGGCAGGCAAATAACATGGTCAAACAGTCCAAGGTCGGTTCCAGATCAGGCAGAGGTATGTACAGAATCGTTAGGCAGAAACATGGTCGAATAACAGTCCAAGGTCGGTTCCAGATCAGGCAGAGGTATGTACAGAATCGTTAGGCAGAAACATGATCGAATAACAGTCCAGATCAGGCAGAGGTATGTACAGAATCGGTAGGCAGAAACATGGTCGAATAACAGTCCAGGGTCAGTTCCAGATCAGCAGAGGTATGTAACAGAATCGGCAGGCAGAAGCATGGTCGAATAACAAGCCAGGATCAGTTACAGCGTAGGCAGTGGCATAAGGGGTGTGAGGGTAAATGGCAGAAACTGAGGCTTACGTTTACCATACTTTACTAATAATTTACTGAAGTATGGTAACGGCGAAAACACCTATGCAGAGGCCTGGTTGGGAAGGACAATGGGGACAATAATAAGATGTGTCTCTTCTGACTCCTCTACTGGTACACACCTTACATCTTTTTTGACATCTTTGGCCTGTTGGTTTGGGAGGGATTTTATCAGGAAAGTGGCGTTCGGAGAGTCGACTAAGAACATCTGATCGGATGTTTTCTGGTGGGCCGTTCGGAATATAAGGGCAGTGTAAATTTCCTCCTGGTAGCCAAGGAAAGGTTGGGGGTTTTGGGTGGAGTTGCGGTAAATGATATAGGAGTTGTATATGGCCAATTAAAAAAATAAATTGCTACTTTTTTATACCAATGGTATGTCCGTCTTGTGGCAAGGTATGGTTCGAGCATTTGGTCGTTGAAGTCGACTCCCCCCACGTAAACAAATTGTATTCATGGATGCATGTTGGTTTTTGGATGGGGCCATTCCTTCTGGGGATTTCAACGTAGGTGTTATTGTGGATCGAAGACAACATGTAGACATCCCTTCTGTCCCTCCACTTCACTGCCAGAATCTCCCTGTTTCGCACACTTGCCATCTCTCCTCTTCTCAACTTCATATTGACAAGTCTTTGAGGAAAGCCCTTCCAGTTCTTTCAAACAGTGCCACATGCTGGCGTCTTCTTCCGGTGAAGGTTGTGGAACAGGGGCAGACTTTTGTAGAAGTTGTCTACATACAAGTGGTATCCTTTGTCGAGTAGGGGGTATATGAGGTCCCAAACAACTTTCCCGCTTGATCCCAAGTAGTCTGGGAAATTAGGGGGCTGCAGCTAGGTGTCCTTCTCTTTGTACACTATGAAGGCATATGTGTAACCTGTGGCTCGGTCACATAATTTGTACACCTTCACCCCATAGCAGGCCCTTTTGCTCAGGATAAATTGCTTAATTTTAAGCTTGCCGCTAAATTTAACAAGGGACTTATCCACACATATGTGTTGGTCCGGGGTAAACAGCTGGGGGAATGTTTCTGAAAAATAATTTAGTATTGGCCAAATTTTGTAAAGCCTGTCATAATTTGGGTCATTTTGGGGAGGGCACTGGGTATTATCACTGAAATGTAGGAACCTCATGATCATGAAATATCTGGTTCTGGGCATTCTGGGAGAAGATCGGCATGTGGTGCATGGGGTGGGTTGACCAGTAGGAACGCAATTCATTTTTTTGGTGAGTCTCATACAAAATGTGAGGCCCAAATAACATACAGGTTGCACTGGGCCACAATTGACGCCAACATGTCCTCCATAAAAATGTAATTAAAAAAAATTGATTGGGGAAAAATTCTCCATGTCCACCTGGACTCCTGGCTGGGCAGTGAAAGGGGGAACGTTAGCTTCTCCTGTATTAGGAGGAAGCCACAAGGGGTTCTGAAGGGCATAGGGAAGGCTGGCATGGGTCCTAACACTTTGGGGCTGAGGTGACACCCCACTGATACTTGGCCTTTCTTACAGAGGTACTGCGGTGCTGGTGGATGCCACTGCCTCCTCACCAGAACGCCTTTGTTTGGTGGGCAGAATATCTTCCTCCTCTGAGTCTGTCAGTGTTCCACTACTGAGGACTGGCTCATAATTTATGTCAGACACAGAATCCGAATTTGAAAGGGAATCCGAAAAAGAGAGCTCCTTGTTGCTCTCGTCGGCTGTGGAAAGTATTTGGTATGCCTTCTTGGCGGAAAAGCATCTTTTGGACATGGTTGCTGGTGGTGATGAGACTGCACAGGTGTGTGCTAAGCCTGTACTGATGGGCACTGATGAGGTGGCACTGATGAGCCTGCACAGATGTGTGCTAATAAGCCTGCACTAGTGAGGTGGCAAAGATGTGTGCTAAACCTGCACTGATGGACATTGATGAGGCGTCACTGATGAGCACAGATGTGCACTGATGTGCACTGATTAATGGCACAGATGTGCACTGATGAGGTGGCACAGATGGGCACTGATGAAGCAGCACAGATGTGCACTGATTGATTGCACAGATGTGCACTAATGAGGTGGCACAGATATGCACAGATGAGGTGGCACAGATGTGCACCAATTGATTGCACAGATGTGCACTGATGAGGCGGCACAGATGTGCACTGATTGATTGCACAGATGTGTACTGATGAGGTGGCACAGATGTGCACCGATTGATTGCACAGATGTGCACTGATGAGGCGGCACAGATGGTCACTGCTGGGGTGGCACAGATGGGCACTGATGAGGTGGCACAGATGGGCACTGATGAGGTGGCACAGATGTGCACTGATGAGGCGGCACAGATGGGCACTGTTGAGGTGGCACAGATGGGCACTGATTGGCACAGATGTGCACTGATGAGGTGGCACAGATGGGCACTGATTGGCACAGATGAGCACTGATGAGGTGGCACAGATGGGCACTGATGAGGTGGCACAGATGTGCACTGATTGCACAGATGTGTACTGATGAGGCGGCACAGACGGGCACTGGTTACTGATGGCACAGATGGGCACTGATGGGCACAGGTGGGCACAGATGGCACAGATGGGAACTAGTTATAGATGGCACTGATGATAATTGGCACCGTGGTACTGATTGGGCACAGATTGGGCACTGTTTGGGCAATGTATTTTGATTTTTTACTGTTTTTTCACTGTAATGCGCAGTACGAGCCGCCGAAGGTTTCCGAAGTTGTACAGCTGATCGTCAGCTCTACATGGCGCCTGCTCACTGAGTCCAGGTTCAAGCTCCACCATCCAAGTGGACAGAGAATTAGAATAAAACTGCCGAGCGAGGTGCCGTGTACAGCTGACTCACAGGTATTCAGCTTTGGCTATTTTCGGCGGCTCGTACTGCGCAAGCGCTGCGCCTGTGCAGTACAGGGGAGTCCTTATCCGCCGGGGGGGAACTTTCTCGGCAGAACACCGGCAATGAGAGATGATCTCATATGTTTACATTTGAGATCATCTCTAACTGGCCATGCCGATCTCGCAGTAGATGGCCACTGTGATTGGCCATTTACAGCGATCTGTGATTGGCTGTGTCCAAGGGACATGGCCAGCACAGATTTTCCCCGATGGGCACTCATGAGAGAGCGTCACACGTGGGGAGCGAGGAAAGGGGAGGATGTCAGTAAACATACTCCCGGCAATGTAGGTCCGCACTGTAGCCGTCATTCGGCTATAGCTCAGATCTGAAGCAGTTGAAAGCATATTTTTTGGTGAAAAAATACGCTTTAATGAAATTTAATGCACAAAAACACAAGATAATGCCCAAGTGTTTTTGTAAAATATAAAATATGATATTACGCTGAGTAAATCGATAACAAACATGTCACGCGGTAGTTTGACAATGCATGAATGGGTGGAAACATGAGGGGCTGAGCCAGCATTGTTGTAGGGTGTTAGGCTCGATCACATTTATGCATGTTGCTTTTGAGCGTTTCTGCAGTGCTTTTTGCGGTGTTTGCCACGTTTTTTGACATGCGTTTTTACCGCAATTTTACCGCAATTTGCAGGTTTTTTTCTACAATGTATATAGCCGGTTGCTAAGGAGGGGGCCGGGAAGCCAACCAATGAGTCATCATTCTCAGCGGGCTTCCCGCTCAATGTAAAAAAAAAAGAATTGCCGGCTAAAATAAATCCAGAGAAAAAACGGCGTGGAGTCCCCCCCAGGTCCATACCAGGCCCTTGGGTCTAGTATGGATTCGGAGGGGACCCCCATGCCAAAATTTAAAAAAAAATGGCTTGAGGGTCCCCCCAAAATCTATACCAGACCCTTATCTGAGCATGCAGCCCGGCAGGTCAGGAAAGGGAGGGGAGGAGCGAGCGCCCCCCCCTCCTGAACCATACCAGGCCGCATGCCCTCAACATGGGGGAGTGGTGCTTTGTGGTGGGGGGGCTCTGAATTCATTTTGGGTACAGCATTTGCCATATAAGGCTCCATTCACATTTGTAGGACTCCAAAGTAACTTTGGAGTGCAACTTTGATGTACCTTTGGATGGGTCACTTTTATAAATGAATTTAATAACATTTAAATGAATGGATACACTTTACTCTGATTATTTTATTTTTATTTTTTTATGCACCTTTGGATGGGTATAGCTTGGATGCGACTTTGGCTTTGATCAAAGATAATGGACAACTGTTGCACAACTATTGCATGTAATACATTCAGGTATGGCTTTCATGCTGATTGGAACTCTGATGTAAAAAAAGGACTTTAGGTGGGGTGCTGATGTAAGGGGGGACTCTTATGTAAGGGGGACTTTGATATAAAAGCGGTCTCTGATTGGGACTCTGGAATTTCTTTGCTTTCTTTTAATGAAGTTCTTTCTCTACTGTTCTGAATTTTATCATGCTTAATTTAAAAAGAATAAAAATGTAAAAAAAATCAGAGTAAAGTGTATCCATGCATTTAAATGTTTTTAAATTCATTTATAAAAAGTGTTATTTTTTTTGGACTACAATTTTTTCTATAATATAAGATGTGGCCCTCGTACTGAAAAGTTTGGAGACCCTTGTTTTGAGAGACGCTCAAAGATCATTCTATGACCTTACTGTTGGCAAAAGCTTTCAGATCAGGCTACCCTGACTCCAGCGTACTGGTCAGTTCATTAATCATTTGTGAAATGTTTGATGGGATACTGGACAACAGTCATTTACCAATAAATCATATTTTTTTATTTATGGTTCAAATAAAATTAAAGTTAGGCACCAAATGTGTCTCCTAAAATTACATAATAATAATAATAACAACATTTAATATTGATGATGATGATGAAGAAGAAGATGATGATGATGTTATTAACAACAATGATTCTTTTTAAGCTTTTTGTTGAATAATTTTCAGGAAATAATAATAATGATAAAAGGAATAACATTGTATTGTATCATGAACCCACCTCACACATGAAATATGTACGTACTTATACTTTCCAACTGTTCGCACACACTTATTTAAAGCCTCAATCCTTCTCTCCCTTCCTAGTAATAATATTATTAATAATAATTTAATAATAATGATGATGATGATAACAACAATGTCCCTTTTTTTAAACTTTTTCTAATCTAATAATAATAATAATAATAATAATAACAGTAATAATATTATTAATAATAATAATTTATAACTGATGATGAAAGCAACAATGTCCCTTTTTAAAGCTTTTTATCGATCTTTTAATATGCATATAATAATAATAATAGTAATAATAATAATAATAATTAAATCCTGATAATGATGATGATAGTGATGTTCCTTATTAAAAGTGTTTAATTTATCTAATAATATTCATATAATAATAATAATAGAAATAATAATATTCTTCAGGGGTTAAGTGTGTCCTAGGGATGTGTTCTAACTGTAGGGGGGATGGGCTACGTGTGACACGACACTGATCACCACTCCCGATCACAGGGAGCGGGGATCAGTGTCCTGTCACTAGGAAGAATGGGGAAATGCTTGTTTACATCAGCATTTCCCCATTCTTCCTCTCCGTGAGACAATCGCGGGTATCCCCGCGGACATCGAGTCCGGGGGACCCGCGATCACACTCACGGAGCTTGCGGTGGGCACGCACCCACAATGCCGCGTCTTAAAGGGCAACGTACAGGTACATTAATATGCCTGTAGTGCCCTTCTGCCGACGTATATCGGCATGAGCCGGTCGGCAAGGGGTTAAAAAGTCGAATATTATACAATTATATATAAAAATATGTTTATTTAAAAAAAAAACTGTCATTTTCGGTTTCGGCTGAGTGAATCCTGAATTTTTCGGTTTTGGTACCAAAATTGCCATTCGGTGCACCTCTACTTTTAACTGCAGACATTATGAGGGTCCCGGAACACTTTTTTGCACTCTTGTAACTCCTGTGTAGGGATGCTGCAGCCATAGAGGTGAGTATAAATGTTTATTTTTTATTTTTTTATTTCTCACATTTTAATGTCATCTCAGCATTAATAGTCAGGTGTCTCTGTACACAAAGGGCTCACATGGAAGCTGCTGATGTTGATTTATTTTTCCCAGACTAGAACAAATATACTTACAATTTAAACTCCATTAGATATCAGGTTGTGTTTTATCTTCTATAGCAGAGCATCTGAGATATTTTGTCTACTGCACGATCGGCCAATTGACTTCTCGCCATTACATATTATATCATATACACATATTACAGCTTAAAATTTTGTTTGGATTCTTGTTTTAATATAAGTCCAGTAGAACTAATGTCATCCATAGGGAGAGAATTTGTATTTTATTTATTTTTGAATTTGTATTTAAAACCACTTAAGGACTGGAAGATATTCCCCCCTTAATGACCGGGCCATTTTTTGCAATATGGCACTGCGTCGCTTTAACTCACAATTGCGCGGTCGTGCGACGTTGTACCCAAATAAAATTTATGTCATTTTTTTCTCACAAATAGAGATTTCTTTTGGTGGTACTTGATCACCTCTGCGGTTTTTATTTTTTGAGCTATAAACAAAAAAAAGCGACAATTTTGAAAAAAACAAAACATATTTTTGACTTTTTGCTATAATAAATATCCCCATAAAATTAATAAAAAACTAATTTCTTCCTCAGTATAGGCCAATATGTATTCTTCTGCATATTTTTGGTAAAAAAAAAAAAATCACAATAAGCGTATACTGATTAGTTTGCGCAAAAGTTATAGCGTCTACAGAATAGGGGATAGATTTATGGCATTTTTATTATTAATTTTTTTTTTTACTAGTAACGGCAGTGATAAGTGATTTTTTTGCGGGACTGCGACGTTGCAGCGGACAGGTCAGACACTTTTGACACTTTTTGGGACTAGTGACATTTATATAGCGATCAGTGCTATAAAAAGTGCACTGATTACTGTGTAAATGTCACTGGCAGGGAAGGGGTTAACACTAGGGGGCGATCAAGGGGTTCCCTGGGAGATGTTTCTAACTGTGGAGGGGAGGGGACTGACCAGAGAAGGAGAGAGATCGCTGTTCCTGATCACTAGGAACAGCAGATCTCTCTCCACTCCCCTGCAGAACGGGGATCTGTTCGTTTACCTTGACAGATCCCCGTTCTGGCTCTCTGTGGAGCGATCTCTGGTGGCCCGGCGGACATCGCGGCCGCTGCCCACATGCATCGGCTCCCCCCATCCTGCTATAGCTCTTAAAGGAGCCCACGTAGACCTATGGCGATTTGCGGGAACGAGCCGACCTGCTGCCGTATAATGACGGCGGCTGGTCGGCAAGTGGTTAAACACAATATTGTCATCAATAGATTAATATACTAATCAGTACCAATATCAATTAATCAATAGATTTATTTACTGTATTATACAACCTCATTTCGGTTCGGGTCAGGCCGGATCAGAGAGGAGAGGAGAGAAAAGGAGAGTACAAGAGTTTAGAATATTAAGCCTTATGTCTTAGTAAATGATCCAGTTTATTTGTGTATTTATTATTTCACAGATCAGAAAGGACAATGATGAAACCCGTCGCTGTACTTTTCTCTTCTCATTCGGTGAGTCCCCTGCCTAAAATCTTGTCTATTTACAGAATAATTATTATGCAGACTTGCCACAATCCAAATTCCTGAGGGCTGGACAGCAACTAACAGGGGTCTCTATTGCCAGTCCTCCTGGATTTCCAAAGATCGGTAAATTTGTCCCAAATCACTTACAGTTGTGCTCATAAGTTTACATACCCCAGGATAATTTATGATTTCTTGGCCATTTTTCACAGAATATGAATGATAACACAAAGACTTTTCTTTCACTCATGGTTAGTGTTTGGCTGAAGCCATTTATTATCAATCAGCTGTGTTTACTCTTTTTAAATCATAATGGCAACAGAAACTACCCAAATGACCCTGATCAAAAGTTTTCATACCCCAGTTCTTAATACGGTGTATTGCCCCTTTAACATCAATGACAGCTTGAAGTCTTTTGTGGTATTTGTGGATGAGGCTCTTTATCTTCTCAGATGGTAAAGCTGCCCATTCCTCTTGGCAAAAAGCCTCCAGTTCCTGTAAATTCTTGGACTGTCTTGCATGAGCGGCACGTTTGAGATCTCCCCAGAGTGGCTAAATGATATTGAGGTCAGGAGACTGAGATGACCACTCCAGAACCTTCACTTTATTCTGCTGTAGCCAATGACAGGTCGACTTGGCCTTGTGCTTTGGATCATTGTCATGTTGGAACGTCCAAGTACGTCCCATGTGCAGCTTCCTGGCTTAAGAATGCAAATGTTCCTCCAGTATTTGATAACATACTGCATTCATCTTGCCATCAATTTTGACCAAATTTCCTGTGCCTTTGTAGCTCACACATCCCCAAAACATCCCCAAAACATCAGCGATCCACCTCCGTGTTTCACAGTAGGAATGGTGGACCTTTCATCATAGGCCTTGTTGATTCCTGTCCAAATGTAGTGTTTATGGTTGTGGCCAAAAAGCTAAATTTTGGTCTCATCACTCCAAATGACTTTGTGCCAGAAGGTTTGAGGCTTGTCTCTGTGCTGTTTGGCGTATTGTAAGCGGGATACTTTGTGGCATTTGCATAGTAATGGCTTTCTTCGGGCGACTCGACCATGCAGCCCATCTTTCTTCAAGTGCCTCCTTATTGTGCATCTTGAAACAGCCACACCACGTGTTTTCAGAGAGTCCTGTATTTCACTTGAAGTTATTTGTGGGTTTTTATTTGCATCCCCAACAATTTTCCTGGCAGTTGTCGCTGAAATTTTAGTTGGTCTACCTGACCGTGGTTTGGTTTCAACAGAACCCCTCATTTTCCACTTCTTGATTACAGTTTGAACACTGCTGATTGATATTCTCAATTCCTTGCATATCTTTTTATATCCCTTTCCTGTTTTATACAGGTCAACTACCTTTTCCCGCAGATCCTTTGACAATTCTTTTGCTTTCCCCATGACTCAGAATCCAGAAACGTCAGTACAGCACTGGATGAAAGATGCAAGGGTCTGTCAGGAGTCCAGAAACTCGTTGACATTTTATACACACACACTAATTACAAGCAAACAGATCACAGGTGAGGATGGTTACCTGTAATAGCCATTCAAACCCCTTTGTGTCAACTTGTGTGCATGTTATCAGGCCAAAATCATCAGGGTATGTAAACTTTTGATCAGGGTCATTTGGATAGTTTCTGTTGTGATTATGATTTAAAAAGAGTAAACACCAGTTGATTGATAATAAATGGCTTCAGCCAAACACTAACCATGAGTGAAAGAAAAGTCTTTGTGTTATCATATTCTCTGAAAAATGAAAGAAATCATAAATTCTGCCGGGGTATGTAAACTTATGAGCACAACTGTATATCTCTGGGAATGTCCCAGGTTTAGAAAACTGACCACATTTATGGTACAATATAGGTTTTCATAATTTTACTTTTATTTCATGCTATCTAATTATAATGCTTTATAGGAAGTATTACTCCAGAAAAAAATATTTACTAAAAAAAAATGTAAAAAAAAGTAAATATATTTATTATATATAAATATATTTGTGGTCATAACGTAACACAGTGACCACTAGAGGGTAGTGTCTGGGGGTTTAAATAGATGAATAGCCCCCACTTACAAATACCGGCTAACTACCTCAGCCTCAGCCTTACAAGATAGATAGATACACAGGATAGATAGATAGATAGATAGATAGATAGATAGATAGATAGATAGATAGATAGATAGATAGATAGATAGATAGATAGATAGATAGATAGATAGATAGATAGATAGATAGATAGATAGACACAACAAGACAGGAAGCAAAGGGAATTCTCCCTAAGCCCTGGTTTACACTGATGCGATGCAGGAAACGCACACGTTTTGATGCTTTTCCCCCCGCATCTCACTGCTTGGCAATCACATGGCGCCCATGCGATCTGCTGCGAATGTCTATGTTAGCTTAACAACACCCGGTGCGATAGGTGCGATTCCTATGCCAATCACATGCGATGTTTTGGTTGCACCAGTGTGAACCTAGGCTGAAACGGACACAGAGAACAACAAATACTAACAGGGTTTTTAACCCTTTTCCACTGCATTCCAATTAAAGTCCAATATCAGCCAAAGATTATATATTAAATTTAATTAATTTTATGTATATACACACACAAATACAAAAAAACAAGCAGGATTCTAGCCTCTGCGGTGTGCAGTACCGCATTTGGCCAGAGGTGCGGGGGGGGGGGGGGGCGCCAGTGACACTCGGAGCTGCTCGGATGCGCTCATATCCACTCGGAAACACTTGGAAACACTCCTAGTGTTTCTGAGTGCATTCAAGCGGCTCTGAGCAATTTCCAAGTGTTTCTGGCGCCCTCCACACCACCACTGGCCACATGCGGTACTGCATACAATAGAAGTCACTGTGGAACTAATTATCTGAGTTTTCATTGACTTCTATGGGGAAACTCGCTTTGATATACAAGTGCTTTGGATTGCAAGCGTGCTTCTGGAATGAATTATGCTCATAATCCAAGGTACTACTCTAGATGCATTACACACAGGGTGATATATTTCAAGCATTTCCTTTTTTTAAAATTTTGATTATGGCTTTTTCACTTTTCGAATTGAATTACTGAAATCAATTAACTTTTTGATGATATTCTAATTTTTTGAGATGCACCTGTGTACAGTGTATATATATATATATATATATATATATATATATATATATATATATATATATAAAAATATAAATAATAAATATATATATTAAAAGTAAAATTTTTTGAATGTAACAAAAATGTTTACTTTATAAGGCACTTGCTATATGTATGTATGTGTGTGTGTGTGTATGTATGTATATACATAAATAAATATATATATATATATATATATATATATATATAAACATTTTTGTTACATTCAAAAAATTTTACTTATAAAATGTGACTTTTGTTTATTGTAGAAGTTTATTGTTAGTGTTTACATACAATTTAAAGGATAACTGTAGCAATAATGTAGAATAATATAAGTAACTTTTCTTGAGAATGCTAATTTCCTGGCTTTCCTCTGTCTTCAGTAATGTCTGTATTGCTAACTATTACTTCTACTAACTATTACTAACCTACAACAATTGTGCAGATCAAGAGACTTTTTACAGACCAAAAGGGAGAAAATAAGAGAAGTTTATTGTTAGTGTTTGCATACAATTTAAAGGATAACTGTAGAGAATATGTAGGCTGTAATGTCTCTTTCTTGAAAATGCAAATTCCCTGGCTGTCATACCAATCCTGAGTATTCAGTACTGTGTGAGTTACTAACCTACAATAATTGTACAGATCAGGAGTAGTGACGCCAGGCACAGCCAGGGAAGCCAGGGAACAAACATTTTCAGAAGGGGTTCATCAGCGGCCGCCTCCCTATTTTTCTTCCGGTTTCAGGTTTATATTATGGTGGAGCTCCAATATATATTACCCTCCTATATAAAAAGATACCCTAGAATTGTTAAAAAATCTGGAGGGCCTAACTGTTCCCTATGGATGCCTTTTGGTAACTATTGATGGGGAAACTTTGTACTCATCTATCCCGCATGAATTAGGTCTAAACACAGTTGCCAGATTTGTGAATGAAAGAGGACCTACGTTCTCAGACCTCAATGACTTTGTTTTGCGTCTTCTGTCACACATTCTTTCTAAAAACGTCTTTTCCTTTGATGGCTCCCACTTCCTCCAGGCACAGGGGGTCGCTATGGGCACTTGTTGTGCACCCTCCTATTTGCCAATGATAGACACTCAAACCTGTTTTCCTATGTGCTGTGGTGGTTCCGCTACATAGATGACATCTTGTTACTATGGGCGGGACCACCAGCAGCACTAGAGGAATTCATGGTCTTCTAAGTCAGAATGACTACAATCTGAAATTCACCAGGCAGTTCAGCCCTTCCACAATTACATATTTAGACATAACTATCGAAATTAATCAGGAGGGCCAAATCAATACATCATTGTTTCGAAAACCCACAGCAGGGAACACAATACTACACGCGTGGAGTGCGCACCCATGCCCTCTAGTCCAGAGTATTCCGTTTAGTCAGTACATACGCTTAAAACGTAACTGCTCAACGGATGCTGACTTTAAATATGAAGCAGACCTGCTTTATCAGCGTCTCTTAGCGAGGGGATACACCAAAACCACTCTCAAAAAGGCTTTTAAAAAAGCTATAACCAAATCGAGAAATGCCCTGCTGTTCCCGGAACCGAAACAAACGAATTCAGAGGTAGTTAGGTTCATCACAACCTCTTCCAACCAACATCAAACTATACGTTCAACTATCCAAAAACACACATTCTAACTACTGATCCCACCATCAGTAAATATATAGGACCCCGCCCCGAGATTACTTTTCGGCGAGCAAGATCCATAAAAGACCGTCTAGTATGAAGTCACTATTGCAAAGCCACTAATGCAATGGAATCCCCTGTAGGTCTTTTTAAATGTGGCAAATGCGACTTTTGCGATTTGCTACTGACAGGACCTTCGGTTCCTCTCCCAAATGGTCACACACACGTCCTACGGCACCACATTACATGTCAAACGTGAGGAGTTATTTACATCATCCTTTGTCCATGTGGAGCCTTCTATGTGGGTAAAACCATCAGGCCCTTCTGGAGAAGAATCAAAGACCACGTATACTACTCTACAAATGGTCTCTTAAACACCACAATGGGTTATCACATAGCCTTCAAGCATATGTATGACCCCGTGATGTTTAAATTTGCAGCTCTTGACATTGTCTACGCAGACCCCCGTGGGGGTGGTTTTGATAAAAAAAAGTACTCCAGCGCGAAACGCAATGGATACATAAGTTACGAGCCACGGTCTATCCAGGCATGAATGATATGATCAGTTTCAAATCCTTTCTTTAATACGGTCAACGGTGTACCATGCGATTTGCCTCATTTGCAGCTGTCTTGTATCCCTCCTTAATTGTTTCCTTCATCATTCCCTCCCCATTCTCCCCTTTTCTCCTTTCTGTTTTTTTTTTTTTTTTTTTTTTATTGAGATAAGGTAACATATGTAATCAGACTCAGTCCGTATTTGTATCATTTGTAAGATTTAGTATATGATCTGAATGGAGATATTGATATATATATATACATGTCATGTATGCATAACGAGCATCAATCATAAACTGAATGTAATTCAGAGAATTCACGCATGATCTATACATTGATCTAATATATATGTGTATCATTTTGTTCATATATGGTGTTATAGGCATATTTGTCCTGTTTTTATGATGTATCATGCGCTATCCACCTGCGAGCGATATCGATGGATTATCTGAAGCTGGTTGCCTGCTGTTTATCTACTTCCAAGTGTGCAGCTCCTCGGATATGCATGTTTGTGGTAGCATACTGATCACGGTACTTTTAAAGAGATTTTTTTGCCGACCTTTGCTAATTATAACTAAGACAACAATGATTGTGCAGAGTTTTGTAGATTCATGAGTTTTCTACATAGCGATGTCACTGTAACACTGGCAATTCGCCTATTGTCGGACATGATCTAAAGTTGAGCAATGGAAATAGGCACTAGTTCCTACAATGCCCATAATGCATACATATAGGATGTCTCTTCTTCGGCATATCTTCCTGCACATGTGCAGAAAGCTCTGTTGCCGTCAGCCTACAATTCCCATAATGCCACCTGCTATCCTGGAATCACATGATGCTATGTCTCGCGATCAGCTGTGACTGATCAAGGATATGAATATCTGTCAGCTGCTGCTAGTCCTGTGTGCAGTGTAATTTCCGTCTCCCAGAGGCACGCTGGAGTATTTGTAGCCTGAATGTAAGTACTTAGCTATATACTATCACTTGGCTCTTGCTGCACTAAATTCCCTATATGCTATTAGCATTGCTGCAGTAAGATCTCTACATGTTATCACCGCTTCTATATTTAGCTTAAATCTGTTATTATATGCTTATCGATGCAGCGATGGGATTATATTGAGCCTTCAGCATTGCTGATACTAAATCCTGGATCTAATTGGTGCATCCGGTGTTGGCCTTCCTCCCTCTAATGGCTGTTCCCATAATTAGTAGCACTATCTACATGCCCCTGCTGAGATATTTAGCTATAGTCAATATAGTAAGTCTGATTCTCTAACAAACCTACAAAGTTTTCTCTGCCTAAATGTATATTCTCGTTGCTGACGCTGGTTGCATTTGCTTTAATTTCAGCTTTCTAACTGCTGATTGAACTTTCTCATCCTACCGTGATTTGCATGTTTTTGCATTTCAATTTAAGGTACCGGCTTGGTGTTCTTTCCTATGCTCGCAGTTGTTTAGCGCATGATTTTTATCGTTAACAGTTTATGTGTTAGTTGTGTGTGTCTAAAGATCTTATATCTCATTTTAGATAGGGAGACATATTTCCTTCTCTGTCTCATCTGTGAACCTTGGTCGTGTCCTGAGGAAGCCTAACGGCGTAACACATAGACATACAAGGGTTCACTGCACAATAATCATAATGCTTTATGTTACAACTGTCATTTTGTTTTTTTAGATATTTGTATTTTTCAATAAATTTATATTTTTTTATACTGCTATATCTTCTCCACTGTTTCTTACCCTAAAAAGTCCGCCTCCCTGGTAATACTCAGTACTACCTTATTTTGTATCCTCAATATGTAGGCTGTAATGTCTCTTTCTTGAAAATGCAAATTCCCTGGCTGTCATACAAATACTGAGTATTCGGTACTGTGTGAGTTACTAACCTACAATAATTGTACAGATCAGGAGTAGTGAGGCCAGGCACAGCCAGGGAACAAACATTTTCAGAAGGGGTTCATCGGCGGCCGCCTCCCTATTTTTCTCCCGGTTCGGGTATATTTTATGGTGGAGCTCCAATGAATGGAAATGTTTTTTGCACAGCTCATCCCTCTGTTCCTGGGAATCATTTCATCAGTCATCCCATCTCGTTATTATGTTACAAATTCTGCAACTATATATTATAATTTTTTGTGTACTGATTTGATTTCCTTTCTATTTCTGCAGCCCTGTATTCATTTGGAGTTGATGGATTAACCAGTTCCCGAAAGGCTCCTGTAGATATACGTCGGCAGAATGGCATGGCTGCGCAAAGTAATGTACCCGTACGTTACTTTGAATTTGCCGCCATGTGCGCGTGCGCGCGCGCCTGCCGCGATCTCCGTGAGTCGGGTCGCGGGTCCCGCGGACTCGATCGCCGCGAGCATACCCGCGATCGCCTCACGGAGAGGGTGAACGGGGAGATGCCATTGTAAACAGCATCTCCCCGTTCTGCCTAGTGACAAGTGTCACTCGATCTCTGCTCCCTGTCATCGGAGCAGAGATCAGTGACGTCACACACCAGCCCATCCCCCTGACAGTTAGAAATCACTCCCCTAGGACATACTTAACCCCTCCCCGCCCCCTAGTGGTTAACCCCTTCACTGCCAGTGTCATTTATACAGGAATCAATGCATTTTTATAGCACTGATTGCTGTATAAATGACAATGGTCCCAAAAATGTGTAAAAAATGTCTGACATGTCCGCCATAACGTCGCAGTCACAATAAAAATCGCTGATCGCCGCCATTACTAGTAAAAAAAAAATTATTAATAAAAATGCCATAAAACTATCCCCTATTTTGTAAACGCTATAACTTTTGTGCAAACAAATCAATAAACGCTTATTGCGATTTTTTTTTTTTACCAATTTTTTACCAAAATATGTAGAAGAATACGTATCGGCCTAAACTGAGGAAAAAAAATGTTTTTTTATATATTTTTTGGGGATAATTATTATAGCAAAATCTAAAAAATAATGCGTTTTTTTTCAAAATTGTTGCTCTTATTTTGCTTATGGCGCAAAAATAAAAATCGCAGAGATGATCAAATACCACCAAAAGAAAGCTCTATTTGTGGGAAAAAAAGGACGTCAATTTTGTTTCGGGGCCACGTCGCACGACCGCGCAATTGTCAATTAAAGCGACACAGTGCCAAATCGCAAAAAACACTCTGGTCAGGAAGGCGGTAAATCCTTCCGGGGCTGAAGTGGTTAAGTAAGTAATTTTCCCCCGTTGCCGTTAAGCCAGCCAACACATGTTACAACTAGACGTGTGCACTGCCGATAAATCTGTTTGTTTTCATTTCACCTGTTTTTGTTTTTTTCATTTTTTTGGTCATTCGTTATGATCGCAATTTGTAAATTGGTAAATTAGAAATTGGTAAATTAGAAAATTAGTAATTTCGTACATAGAAAATTTGAAAATCCAAAAATAAGAAAGAAAATCCGAAAATTAAAAAGAATAACTAACTAATAATAACTAATGATTAAATTATAGGTATTGGAATTTCCTTTCAAATTTGGCTGTTAGTGAACGTAACGAATACGAATTTATCCCAAGTTACGAATTATCTGAAATAACGAATGGCCTATCTAAACAAATAGAACGTAATGAATTAATAATTAGCTAGAGAAAAGGGGGGAACTAATGCGCAAAACCAGAATAAAATGAATAAATACATTTAAAGGATATGAGAGTCCGCCAACATATAAAAATCTTCACACACAGAAAAGGTAAATGGATATAAGAAGTATGTGGCGCTAACTAAAATGTGGAATAATAAAGCAAAATTAGCCGCTCAAAGCAACTGTTGCGGCCAATAGTAAAAAATGTGTATCTCGTGAAAACTCTTCAATATCGCATACAAACTTTCATAAGGAGTGCGAACAATATAAACAATTGTGTTTACAAAAAAAGTGTATAAAGGGGGGGGCGTGGCTAGCCGGCGCTGAAAATGGCTGCTTGATTCCACAGCTCCACAGCGAGGGAGAACACCGGATCAAATAACGCCCAACAGAACGGAGCGATTCGCCCCAAAATCACCCCACAGCTGCCCGCAGTGCTGACCGACAATGTCCCGCAAACGGATGGGAGAACGAGGCATCAGAAAGCTCACCACGTTCCTCTTTCCCCAGGACAAGGTCAGTGATATCCAAGATGGCGCCGGCGGCCTGACAGACACAAGAGAGGCTTACACAGACCTCCCGGACGACATCCTGACTGAAATGGGCACAACTTCTCTGCCTATATCCCCTACTCATGACCCTGGATCTGATCCCCTAACTTCCAGCCCTGCTAAGGCGCGGATGCGGATGGATACACCGCAACCGCATTCTCCTCATGTCAGCGCTGCAGCCCAGGCCCAAGCCTTTAACCCCTTCCAGTCTAACCAGGCCCTGCACAACTCCATGGCATCTTTCCCCACCTCAGGCCAGCCAGTAATAGACACAACCCTGAAAGAGATGCTGATGTCCCTGCAAACCTCTCTGATGACAGATCTATCATCCCTATTCAGTAAAATCTCCACAGAGATGCACTCTATGGACACTAGAATCTCTAATATGGAAAGGGGCATGACAGAATGTTCAGCCACAGTGAATGACATTATAGATGCAGTGGAAGACATTAAAGATGAGCAACACTGGGTCCGGGCCAAGCTGGCCGATTTGGAAGATCGCTCCCGACGTAACAACGTCAAACTGCGAGGGGTCCCTGAGTCCATACCCCCAAATGATCTCCCTAAATACGCCAAAGATCTCATACACACTATTCTACCCGACGCGGCCCCCAGAGACATCGTTATCGATAGAATCCAAAGGATTCCCAAACCGTCTCATCTGGCAGCATCAGTACCAAGAGACGTCCTCATGCGAATACATTTTTTCCACATAAAAGAAAAAATGATGACCGAAGCCAGGGCCAAAGCTCCCCTGCCTAGACCCTACGAGGCAATACAGATCTTTCCAGATCTTTCCAAGTTCACTCTACAAATGAGGAGGAAGCTGAACCCCATCACAAAAGGCCTCTCCAACCATAAAATCCTGTACAAATGGAGATACCCGGCGACCATCCTCATCACGAAAAATGGCACCACCCACGCTATCAACGACCTCATGAAGGGGCTCCGCCTTCTGCATGAATGGGGCATCATTTTAGAACCCCCAACAGAAGGGATCCCCCCTCTACCACAACGAAATTCCTCACACAGACGCAACAACCAGAACCCCAAGATCCACCATACCCATCAGAATACCTGAATAAGTTGGGCTACAACCTCTACAGCTCATTTCTCCCTCGCTGCCTTGAGCAATGCTCCTAGCTGTTATATTTTTCTCCTTTTGAACACTAACTGTTTTCCCCCACCTGCGGCATAGCTTCTTATAAGCTTTCTGATAGTTCCGCCGCCACGTTTTTTTTTTTTTCTTTTTTTTGTTTACAGCGAGATTGCAGTAGAAAGATAAATCTACTATCAGTTCTTGTTCTTACTGTTGGCTCCTCAAGCCTTTTAACTTGTTGCTTCCCTCCAGCTCCCTCCTGCGGCTTCCGATCCAGACCTCCAACAACACGCACCTGACCGATCGTCCAGCAACTTCATCACCGACACCACCACCAGCACACTGCACGCTTCAAGCAACTAACTGTAAGTGACACTTCTACACTCAACACACCTCACCCACTATCCTCTGATCATGCCCTGCAACATTGTGTCCCTCAATGCCAAGGGCCTCAACCACCCGGCAAAATGACACTCCCTCTGGCACACTGCAGTAAAATTGGACTGTGACATCCTCTGTGTCCAGGAAACTCACCTGCTCCCCGCGGCAACAACCCTGTGCCGTAACCGGCAATACCCCCAAATATACCATGCCACCTATAGCTCCAAGAAAAGAGGAGTTCTCATAGCCTTCAAACAAGGGATGGACTTCCAACTGTTACAACAATTCCCTGACCCCAACGGTAGATATCTCATACTAACCTTCACCCTCAACAAAGTCAACTACACCTTAATGAATATCTACGCCCCCAACACCCGCCAGATCAGCTTCCTGAAGAAAGCCTTTAATAAGGCTCTGACAGTCAGCAAGGGACATTTGATAATATGCGGTGACTTTAATATAGTTCCTGATATCCACATGGACTCTACTTCTCCCGCGAAAAGGAGAGAGTCACCCCTGAGGCAGCTCCTCACGTCACATGAAATTTTTGACGTGTGGAGATGCCATCATGGGTCCGAAAAAGACTTCACCTATTTCTCACCCCGCCACAATTCTTATTCCAGAATTGATTTGTTCCTTACAGATAAATGGCTACTACAAAACATCAGCGCATCTGTAATCCACACCGTGACGTGGTCAGACCACGCCCCAATCTCTATTTCCATCAACGACACGCCACCCCAGCGGAATACGTTCCTCTGGCGAGCGAACAATTATATCTTGCAACACCCCACATACTCCCTAGATATAGAAAAACATATAAACGATTATTTTGATTTAAATAAAGGGTCAGTGGGGGATCCCGTGACGGTGTGGAACGCGCACAAAGCGGTTATTAGAGGCATTATCATGAAATTGAGCTCCATACATAAAAGGAAGAGGACGCAGCAAATAGACAACCTTACTTCCCAAATTGCGACCCTCGAATCCCAACATAAAACTAACCCAGACCCGAATACCCAAGCCCAACTATTGACCTTAAGACGGGACCTGCGCTCACTTCTTCTCCACTCCTATGAACTGATCCAGCGCAAGCTTAAAGCTACCACATATTCCACATCCAACAAAGCAGGTAAAAGACTAGCGCAACGCCTTAAAGGAAAAAGGATCAAATCTAAAATTCCAACTTTAACATACCCACACCCAACGGACACTCTGACTAATCCCCAGGACATAGCGAACGCTTTTAGCGACTACTATAGTAAACTCTATAACATCAAACACGATCACACTACTTACCAACCAACACAGGACGATATCAACAATTTCCTCCAACAAATTAAACTACCCAAGCTGACAGACTCTCAACTGACCTCCCTCAACGAACCATTCTCAGACAGGGAAATTCTCGACACAATATCCTCCTTGCCAACGGGCAAAGCCCCAGGACCGGATGGTCTCACGGGGGAATACTATAAAAGGTTCTCCAAACACTTACTTCCCCAGCTGACAGAATTCTTCAACATTGCTGCCTCCTCTTCAACATTTCCTGATGAATCACTGAACGCTCTTATCATTACTATTCCGAAACCAGGCAAAGCTCCTACCTCTCCCCAAAACTTCCGCCCTATCTCCCTATTAAATCTCGACGTAAAGATCTACGCCAAAACAATTGCCAGACGCCTTATGGTTGTTATGCCTGATATCATACACACAGACCAATCAGGGTTCATTAGAGGCAGGCAAGCTCCTGATGCCACGAGAAGGATGGTAAACATAATACACCATATTGAATCTAGCGGAACGCCTTCTCTGCTCCTCTCTCTGGATGCAGAGAAGGCGTTCGATAGAGTACACTGGTCCTACCTCAGAGCAGTACTAACTAAGCTTGGTTTCAAAGACCTCATATACAACGCTATCTTGGCTCTATATACTGTCCCATCTGCGAAGGTGTACTCTGCAGATATGCTTTCACAAACATTCTATATCACGAATGGCACTCGCCAGGGATGTCCACTGTCCCCGCTGATTTTCAACATGCTCATAGAACCACTCGCGGAACATGTTCGATCAAACCCCCTAATCACAGGATTGACGATAGGAAAAGTATCACATAAAATCAGTCTCTTTGCCGATGATGTCATACTAGTACTCACCAATCCTAACTCCTCCCTTCCTGAAGCCCAAAAACTACTAGACTGGTTCGGTCGCGTATCATATTACAAACTCAACGTAACTAAATCCCATATATTAGACCTACAACTAGACGCTACCTCTCGAAACCTGTTACAAACACAATTCTCCTTTGCTTGGGCTGACCAAAGCATCCCATACTTGGGAGTCCACCTTACAAAATCAGTTAAACTCCTATTTGCAGCCAATTTCAAACCTCTCCTCACCAATTTAATGATAAAAGCACAGACCATAACCAAACACAATCTTTCCTGGTCAGGTAGACTGGCAGCATTCAAAATGCTACACCTACCACAAATCCTATATCTATTCAGAACTCTTCCCATACCCCTGCCTAAATACTACTTTAAATCCTTACAATCCATGCTTAACAAAACCATATGGAATGAAACCAAACCTAGATGCGCACACTCGACACTCAGAAATCACAGATCGGCGGGGGGCTCAGGGACAATAGACTTCGAAGACTACCACACAGCAGCGATCCTGGACCAACTTAATGAGTGGTTCCACACGAATCCCAACAAGCCTTGGTGCTCAATAGAACTTTCACACCTGCTTCGTCCAAACCTACAATCTTGGTTAATGAGCTCACCCTGGGGTCCAAAACTATCGGCGGCAACACCCCCCACCATGGTGGCGTCAATCTCAGCATGGAAAAAACTAATACACAACAGCAAAGACACACCCGATACTCCTCCTCCCATTCCTATCCCTATTGAATCTCTTCACCACCTTTCTCCAGACTTGAATTTAAACCAATGGGCCAAGAAAGGCATTCGAACCATCCAAAATGTTCTACTCCTAGACAAACCCAAATCTTTCACCCTCCTGAAACAAGAGTATAACTTACCTCAAACAGAACTCTTCACCCACATGCGAGTTACACACTGCCTTAGAGACTCCCATCTTCAGATGTACACTATACATCCTAAAGCTTGGGAATATTTAACATCCTCACTCCCCAAACACAAGGGAATATCCCTATTCTATAATATCCTACACTACAAACTGCAGTTTACCAAGAAACCCCCCCATCTTCACTGGGAACATGACTTAGGTCAGACATACACGGAACACCAATGGCAAAAAGCGATCCAGTCAATCTATAAATCCACGAAATGCGCCACGCTTTGGGAAAATACCCAAAAACTGCATCTCAGGTGGTACCTAACCCCATCCAGAATTGCTAAATTTAACCCTTCTACAAGCGATAAATGCTGGCGCGGCTGTTCAATCAGGGGTGACCTACTCCACATCTTTTGGACGTGCCCACGTGTGCGTAACTACTGGAACACGATCTTCCAAATACTCTCAGACGTCACACACCAAACTTTACACCCAACACCTGATCTAGCTGTGCTGAACCTCAATATCGACACAGTACCAACACCATACAGAAACATAGTGACCCATATTTTATTAGCTGCAAGACTATGTATAGCAAGACTATGGAAAACGGATACTGCCCCCTCTATTGAACATACTCTTGCTACGGTGAACCTTCACTACAGCTTTGAATTGATGATGGCCTCTAGTACAGGCCTCACACATACTGTGAAATACAAGTGGAGACCGTGGGAGTTGTGGTCTGGAGCTGCATCCTTCCTTTCATAACCGATTACCTGACAACCTAGAAACCCTTTCTTATTTTCTTGACAAGCAACATATCGTTACAGTTCTTTCTTGATGAATCTTTTCTTTTGAATACTGCTACTGCTTTAACCTACAGGATCTATTCTACATCTGATCTCTTTAAATCAGAGACTGTTCACATAGAGTGCCACCCCCCAGGTGAAAAAGTGTTCCCATTAGGGCACCTGAGGTGGTGCTACTCATGCAACAAATAACTTCAGCTATTGAAACTGATAATAGGACAGTTCTTGGATCTATGATATAATGCTAACCAGCTAACCTGTTTATTTGTATACACCTAAACGACTGTTCTGTATCAACTTTACAATGTGCACATTGTATGGATATATGTTATATGTAAAAATCAATAAAAATTTATGATGAAAAAAAAAAAAAGTGTATAAACAATTCTAAATAAATCCAATAATCTCAGAGTGCATGAAATGAAAAATAAAGTGCATAGTCCAACAAGTGCAATTAGGCTCCAGTGTGGAGGGAGCAAATCTCTATATAACAGTTCATGCAAAAAAAAAACCACAAAAAGTGCATGTCCAAAAAAAAAAACATTATTTGATCGGTTTCCGGTTCCTCAAATCAATCACACAATTTGTGGAGTGCCTTCAGTCAAGCCTTCAGTAAGGGGAAAGATGATTTACAGCAATCGATCGACTTCCAACGATTGTCACACCACTGGCTAATTTTTGAAGGTGACTTCAGGCTTGGTAAATGCGATGAGGACATACAATACAAAGGGATGGCTCCATCGTGCAGTATTTCCAAAAGATTTTATGAAAACACACAGTAGTAACTTACAGTTAAAATATCCTAATTTCAGTTCACAGCAGAGTACTTCCGGTCTCGGCCGCGACCGGAAGTGACGACACCTGGCTCCTCCCTGACGGGACGACACCTGGCTCCTCCCTGACGGGACGACACCTGGCTCCTCCCTGACGGGACGACACCTGGCTCCTCCCTGACGGGACGACACCTGGCTCCTCCCTGACGGGACGACACCTGGCTCCTCCCTGACGGGACGACACTTGGCTCCTCCCTGACGGGACGACACCTGGCTCCTCCCTGACGGGACGACACCTGGCTCCTCCCTGATGTGACGACACCTGGCTCCTCCCTGATGTGACGACACCTGGCTCCTCCCTGACGTGACGACACCTGGCTCCTCCCTGATGTGACGACACCTGGCTCCTCCCTGACGTGAAAAATCGAAAGTGCCCATTTTGAAGGGTTATATGTAAGTAATTGGGCATACAATGGTTATGGGGGTCAAGTACTGCCCTGGGGGGGACATGTATCAATGAAAAAAAAAAAATTGGAAAAAACGTCAATTTTAAATGAGCAGTGATTTATTGATGCTTAACCACTTCCCGCCCGGCCTATAGCAGATTGGCGGCCGGGCGGTGGTTCTGTAACCCTGACTGGGCGTCATATGACGTCCAGCAGGATAACATGCTGGCACGTGCCCGCGCGGGGGGGGGGGGGGCGCTCAGCACGGCGATCGGAGGTTCTGTGTGTCAGTCTGACACACTGCATCCAGGGTTGCCCCGGACAACCCGGGTTTTGAGTCATGTGCCCGTTTTTTAACTCACCTGAAAACCGGAAACATTATTCTGACTGGATTGTGGCTCATAGCTGGAGAGAGGATTAGATGTTCTCCTCCCTCCAGCCTGCAGGGGGCAATAGAGAAATGGCACAGACTTCTTGGCAGTTAGTGATCAGTGAGTACAGGGGGCTGAGGGCTCTGGTGGACACAAGTGATGTAAGGGGGCGCTCTGATGGGGACTCCAGATGTAAGGGGGCGCTCTGATGGGGACCCCAGATGTAAGAAGGGCACTCTGATGGGGACCCCAGATGTAAGGGGTCACTCTGATGGGGACCCTAGATGTAAGGGGACACTCTCATGGGAACCCCAGATGTAAGGGGGCACTCTGATTGGGACTCCGGATGTAAGGGGGCACCCTGATGGGGACCCCAGATGTAAGGGTGTGCTCTGGTGGACACATGTGATGTAAGGGGGTGCTCTGGTAGGGACTCCAGTTGTAAGGGGGCCCTCTGATGGGGACTCCAGATGTAAGGGGGTGCTTACCCCCTTACATCTGCACTGTATTATATATTTTACACTGACTGCACTGGATTATATACTGTACACCGCCTGCACTGGATTATATAGTCTACACTGACCGCACACTATCCACTACTCTATTTCCACTACAACACACTACATACGGCCGCCGTGTAAGTAGCCTTATATAGTGGGGGGGGGGGGCGTGGACTTAGCCCCTGAGCCATGATTGGCCAAAGGCACTCTGCCTTTGGCCAATCATGGCTCTGACAGCACATCGCGTTGTGACTGGCCAAAGCATGCAGGTCAGGTCCATGCTTTGGCCAATCAGCAGCCGTCAATGCACTGCGATCACGCAGTGCATTATGGGGAGCTTGTTGGCGCTCGAACATCCTGCGAACGCCCCATATGTTTGTTTGTTCTAAGAATAAACGAACAGTTGATGTTCGAGTCGAACATCAAACCCATCTCTATCTCCAAATAGTAATGGAGGGGGGAGTCCCTGAAGTACTAATAGTATCAATTTTATACAACTGGCAAATCACCAGTGGCGGCTGGTGTTTTTTTTTTTTTTACCCCTGGTCAGTCAGGTCACGGACGGCACCAACTCACCCCCCGGTCAGGTCACGGGTGGCACCCCCCCGGTTGGTCAGTCAGTCAGGGCCCCGTACTTACCCCATCTCGAGGGTAGCGCTTCCGGGCAGCGGCGGCTTCTCTCCAGGTTGCGGTGGCTGCTTTCTCGGCTCCCCTGCATCTCCTCCCCCCTTCTCCTGACAGGTAATCCGATCAGATCTCCTTACGGCTAATCGGGTGATGGGTCTCATGACCCGCTTCCTGATTGGCTGGGGGGAGAATCAGTGTTACAATAGCAAATATTGATTCGCTACTGTCACACAACAGGGTGGGCTTCAGGAGCAGTACTCTGTCCCCCGAGCCCACCCGGACGCATGGATGGGGGGGGGGGTGGCGCCAAGATCCCACATAATCATAGTACCATATACTTATCAGAGTCCACATAACATGACATCCATTGGGAGTTCATCAAGCACCAGAAGCAATGTGGTAGAAGGTTGGCCTGACTGGTTTCTCCATTATTACACCAGTTGTGTCAGAGCCTAAAGGTAATTACATTTTGCAGGTGCTGTAGTACCAGCAAAACTGGTTAGGCAGACCTTCTACCATATTGCTAAAATACTTTATATGGAAACACCCCTCACATTTTTGTAAATCTTTTCTTCTATCTTTTCATGTGACAACACTGAAGAAATGACACTTTGCTACAATGTAAAGTAGTGAGTGTACAGCTTGTATAACAGTGTAAATTTGCTGCCCCCCAAAAATAACTCAACACACAGCCATTAATGTCTAAACTACTGGCAACAAAAGTGAGTACACCCCTAAGTGAAAATGTCCAAATTGGGCTAAATTAGCCATTTTCCCTCCCCAGTCTCATGTGACTCGTTAGTGTTACAAGGTCTCAGATGGGAATGGGGAGCAGGTGTGGTAAATTTGGTGTTATCGCTCTCACTCTCTCATACTGGTCACTGGAAGTTCAACATGGCACCTCATGGCAAAGAACTCTCTGAGGATCTGAAAAAAAGAACTGTTGCTCTACATAAAGATGGCTTAAGCTATAAGAAGATTGCCAAGACCCTAACCCTAACAAGACCCTAACAAGACAGATTTCACTGAGAACAGGCCTCGCCATGGTCGACCAAAGAAGTTGAGTGCACATGCTCAGCGTCATATCCAGAAGTTGTCTTTTGGAAATAAAGGAGGAGAATCTGAGAGGGAGTACCATAGAAAGGTGTGCCACATCTCAATAAATCGTGGAAGAGGAGGGAATACCCCTAAGTGGGACTTTATAGACACTACCACATATAAGAAATATATGTATAGAAATTTTTATTCAGAAAAAAATCAAAAGAACATGAAAAATACATATCATATTGAGAAAGCAGTAATGCCGCGTACACACGGTCGGACTATTCGGCTACAAAAGTCCGACAGCCCGTCCGACAGACTTTCGACTGACTTTTGGAGGACTTTTGGCGGACTTGCGGCAGACTTTCTAACGAACGGACTTGCCTACATACAATCACACAAAAGTCCGACGAATTCGTACGTGATGACGTACACCGGACTAAAATAAGGAAGTTGATAGCCAGTAGCCAATAGCTGCCCTAGCGTGGGTTTTTGTCCGTCGGACTAGCACACAGACCAGCGGATTTCTGGGTCCGGCGTAGTTACGACGTAAAGATTTGAAGCATGTTTCAAATCTAAAGTCCGTCAGATTTGCGGCTGGAAAAGTCAGCTGAAAGTCCGGGGAAGCCCACACAGGATCGGATTGTCAGCCGGCTTTGGTACGTCGGCGTCCGTCGGACTTTTGTAGATGAAAAGTCCGACCGTGTGTACGCGGCATAATACATAACTGTGGGTATGTTAAAAAAACGGCAATGAAAAATCGTGTAGTTTCCCTGAACCAGACGCGTTTCTGAAAATCTTTCCTTCATCAGGGTTCACAAAGAGAAATTTACATATTATATTAATTGACACTGCATATAAATATCCACATGATTAAAAGAAAGGGAATTTCATGATGCCATGCCTGGCCCGACGGACCTGACATCCACTAGCTGACCATAGAACACTATGCTAGGCTAAAGAATACCAAATAGCGTTGAAAAACACCACACCCTGGGTTGGGGTAGGAACCTCAACCCAGAAATATCGGCATATACAGGTAGATAGGTTGGTTGGCCGGTGTAAGGGGCGCAAATGGTCCTGGTGGAGTGTCTCAAAACGGGATGGTTTAGGGAACCTCTTAAGCACTCTCTCTTACCCGACCGTCCTGCTCGCTACCATGGAAATAGATGTATGAGTGCTGCCAACATTGCTGCGGAGGTTGAAGGGGTGGGGGGTCAGCTTGTCAGTGCTCAGACCATACGCCGCACACTGCATCAAATTGGTCTGCATGGTTGTCGTCCCAGAAGGAAGCCTCTTCTAAAGATGATGCACAAGAAAGCCCGCAAATAGTTTGCTGAAGACAAGCAGACTAAGGACATGGATTACTGGAAGCATGTCTTGTGGTCTGATGAGACCAAGATAAACTTGTTTGGTTCAGATGGTGACAAGCGTGTGTGGCGGCAACCAGGTGAGGAGTACAAAGACAAGTGTGTCTTGCCTACAGTCAGGCATGGTGGTGGGAGTGTCATGGTCTGGGGCTGCATGAGTGCTGCCGGCACTGGGGGGCTACAGTTCATTGAGGGAACCATGAATGCCAACTGTGACATACTGAAGCAGAGCATGATTCCCTCCCCTCATAAACTGGGCCGCAGGGCAGTATTCCAACATGATAACGACCCCAAACACACCTCCAAGACGACCACTGCCTTGCTAAAGAAGCTGAGGGTAAAGTTGATGGTTTGGCCAAGTATGTCTCCAGACCTAAACCCTATTGAGCATCTGTGGGGCATCCTCAAATGGAAGGTGGAGGAGCGCAAGGTCTCTAACATCCACCAGCTCCGTGATGTTGTCATGGAGGAGTGGAAGAGGACTCCAGTGACAACCTGTGGAGCTCTGGTGAACTCCATGCCCAAGAGGGTTAAGGCAGTGCTGTAAAATAATGGTGGCCACACAAAATATTGACACTTTGGGCCGAATTTGGACATTTTCACTTAGGGGTGTACTCACTTTTGTTGCCAGCGGTTTAAACATCAATGGCTGTGTGAGTTATTTTGAGGGGACAGCAAATTTACACTGTAATGCCCCGTACACACGGTCGGATTTTCCGATGGAAAATGTCCGATTGGAGCGTGTTGTCGGACATTCCGACCGTGTGTGGGCTCCATCGGACATTTTACATCGGATTTTCCGACACAGTTTGAGAGCAGGCTATAAAATTTTCCGGCAACAAAATCCGATCGCGTCAATTCCAACCGTGTGTGGCCAGTTCCGACGCACAAAGTGCCACGCATGCTCAGAAGAAATTCCGAGACGGAACAGCTCGGTCTGGTAAAATTAGCGTTCGCAATGGATACAGCACTTTCGTCACGCTACAATGTAAAAAATGGTTTAATACAGCGCACTCTCTTCTTCTTTATAATGTGAGAAGAATGAAGTAGTTTTGCCACTCATATTCACACAGACTTCTCACAAACTTCTTTCTTTATTATTTATCATGATTCCCTCAATATATTTGGATTTGTCACATCTGACAAAATTTCTTTTTTTTGTTGTTTTTTTTTTTCAAGGCTGTTTTTTTGTTTTTTTTGGGTTTGTATTTTTTTCAAGGCTGATCTTTTTTTATTTTATTTTTAGTTTTACTCCATAATATTTTTGTGTGTGTTTTGTGTGTCAAGATACCACAACACCATTATTATCTTGTATTATTTAATCTCAAGAAGGTTGCTTGGTGTTGGTGTCACTTGTTAATTTCACATTGTATTTTTGAAATGTACCTGAATCCTCACAAACAAACTGTCCTTTTTTAAGGAAAACACACATAGGCGAGTATAATTGAAACATAAAATCCTTTATTAAGGGCTCAGAACCAAATAAAGAGGGAGGCAACGCTGGAGAAACATCAGAAATTGGGGAAGCCTTGGACCCCCAGGGCAGACATCAAATCTTTTCCTGCAAAATTGGTGGCCTGAGGAGTACATATCTAAGGGAGTGCAGTCTGGTCCAGAAGTCCCAGAGATCCGGAAAGCAGCAGATGACATCTGTGTCCCCAGGCTGTGGTACTACAAGAGGCTGCATCTTTTGCCAGACCAGACTGGACCCAGGGTCATCACCTTCTGGTCTTCTTTCCACGCTTCCTTTCTGGCTGTGGCTCTGGTGTTGGAGATATCGCAGGAGGAGGAGTAGGACCTGGAGGAGGAGGAGGAGGAGGAGAAGGAGGAGGAGGACCTGGAGGAGGAGGAGGAGGAGTAGTAGGACCTGGAGGAGGAGGAGGACTATTTGTGAGGTTACAAATGTGGGTAGCACATGTTATTTGGCCCCTCAACCCCTTATTGAGAGCTTCCAAAATTAAGGACTCACACAGGAGTCGTTGGCCCTCCTCCATCTGCAGCATTTTGCAGGCAGTTAGGCCAGCAAAGTCCTCCTCCACACTGTGTGGGCTTCTCAGGGCTTCTGTAGCCTTCCAAAAGAGGCGTATGGCAGCCTCCTCCAGGTTACTCATCTTCCTGCCACTTTGTCTTTGAAGGTGTAGGGTAGGGACCTGGATATCAGGCAGCCTGCTTGGCCTGGCCACTTCCTGGCTGAGACTTCCCTGTGTATGAAAAAGGGACATGGTTGTAGTTTTTGCATCATCAATCACAATCATAAATTAGTACTCCAAACTAACATCTAGTTAACATCATTGATGGGACAACCAGAAATATTTAGAAGAATGCTATACCTGGCTCAAGCTGGGCCCCTCCACATGTTGCTGCCTGGAAGGTCCAGGTTGGGCGTCAGAAGCCTCAGCTGGGGGGGAAGGAAGCGTGGAAGGAAGACTGGAGAGTGCTGGCCTGGGTTCAGTCTGACCTGCCAGAAAATGCAGCCTGTCATAGTACCACAGCCTGGGGACATAAACGTCATCTGCAGCTCCTAATCTCTGGGAATCCTGGACCTTCTTGTGCTCCCTTAGATAAGTGCTCCTCAGGCCACCAATTACGATCTTCAAATAGGTGATGTCTGCCGTGGGGATCACCGTCTTCACAAATTCCATCAAATTATCCAGCGCTGCCTTCCTCTTTGTTTGGTTCTTATATTCCGGGTGGTTTATCTCCCATAGACAGGGCAGTTCCCTGAACATATCAATGAAGATTGCCATAAAGTCCTTATCTTTCAAGATATCCATTTTCACTGCAAGACACAACACAAGACAAACCCTAATGTCAGCCTAAAGTCTTCTAAACTTGTGCAAATACAGGCCTCAATCTAGAAGCAGTATAGGCCCAATGTTAAATCTTACCTTCGTTATCACGGTCGGCGCCTCCGTTACTCCTTCCTCGGCTCACAGATCGTACGTACTACGCACGCGTGTCATGCTTTATAGACACTGCGCATGCAGTGTGTGCTAAGTATACCATTTTTTTTTTACATAGTGGAAAAAAGACTCGGAGGACACCCCTCATCCGAGGAGACCAGAGACCCCCCACCTCTGGAAGAAGGGGAAATCCAACCAAGACAAGAAGAGCAGGAGGAGCAAGATGTAGTGGAAATTGGCACCACAACAGGTGAGTGTCGGCGACCACAGGCTCAGGTAAGAGATGGATGCCGGCATATTTATAATACATGTTTTTTTTGGTTTCTATCTTTTTAGGTGATCGTGATGTTGTGGATCCAGATCCTTTCACCTCGGAAAGTGCACAGATCCTGATTGGGGAGATCACGGGGTGTAATAGGGACTTGGAAAACATCAAGAAAAACATCAATGATGTTCTTCCAAAAAATAAGAACATCATTGATGTTTTGGGGAAAGTTTAAAACCCCTCCAAAGCCCTTTGTTTTATGGTGTGCTACAATTTTAACATTTTTTGTCAAATAGTAGAAAAGCCAAATTTTGAAGAGGCACACAGTGTGTCAACATGTGCTATCTGCCATCACGGGAGATCAATGGACGCGTTTTGGGGGTGCAACCCCTTCCTCAATAATAAAGTAGCTGAGAGGGAGGGGTTGCTCCCCCAAAACACGTCCCTTGATCCCCCATGATGGCAGCTAGCACATGTTGACTTTCGGCTATTTGTGTGCATCTTCAAAATTTGGCTTTTCCGGGGGTGACTTCACCCCATCTGAACGCAATATCAAACACAGTTTCTAAATACTCATGTCTGATATTGCCTTCAAGTTCTACCAAATGTGAACTTTGTAAGTTCAAGATTTGTGTCTTTCTTGTTGGTTTTAAACATGCCTGTTTTATCTGAAGTGGACATTTCTACTTTTTCTAATGCGACCCCAAAAATTGTTATACAACAAACATGTTTGTTTGTTTTAAAAACTTTTTTAAATGCACATGTGATTGTGCAGGTATTAAAGAGATTGTTAATCAAGAATGTGTGGATTATTGTCTCAACGCTCCAACACTTTTGTGGTGCTCTAATTGCTGCTTTCTGTGATAATGGGGGTTATTTCCTAAGGGCAAATCCACTTTGCACTACAAGTGCAGTTTCAAGTGCACTTGTAGTGCAAAGTGCCTTTGCCTTTAGTAAATAACACCCAACAGTGCTTTGTAAGGTTACATAATCACGCCATTTTCAGGACTCAACACATTTCTGTCAGGGTCAGCTAAAACAAACACAAGCAGTAAATGTCACCAAAGATTTGCTTATTTTTTTTTTATTTGAAAAAGGTTTCACACATTGTCTGGCATATTGATAGCCCCCCTACGCGCAAAGAATTCAAGGTATCTTAGCTGGACATCATGGGCACTCAGGGAGGGCTAACCAGGATGGCCACTTTCAAGCGCCGTCAGGGTTGGTTCATTTTGAATTCCGGCCTCAGGCCCAACTGAGCTAGCATAGTTGGCAGAATGTTTCCGTAAAAAGTTGTGTAGAACACAGCACGTCAGGATAATATGATTCAGTTTATACTCCACCATATGTATGGGTGTAAGAAATAGGCGGAACCGGCTGGCCATGATTCCAAACGTGTTCTCCACCACTCTTCTGGCTCTGGCCAGCCAGTAATTAATAACCCTCTGGTCCAGGGTGAGGGTCCTCATCGGGAATGGCCGCATAAGATGGTCCCCCAGTGCAAAGGCTTTATCCGCAACAAAGACGAATGGGAGTCCTTCCACATTGTCTTCTGGAGGTGGCAAGTCCAAGCTGCCATTCTGGAGACGCCTGTAGAACTCCGTCTGGGTGATGACTCCACCATCGGACATCCGGCAATTCTTCCCCATGTCCACATACAGAAATTCATAAGTAGCCGACACCACCGCCAACATCACAATACTATTGAACCCCTTATAATTATAATAGTATGACCCCGAGTTGGGTGGTGGGACAATGTGGACGTGTTTCCCATCAATTGCCCCTCTGCAGTTAGGAAAGTCCCACCGCTGGGCAAAGTGGGAGGCCACAGTCTGCCATTCCTGTGGTGTGGAAGGAAACTGTGGAGTAAAACAAAAAAAATTAGTCTTTTTGCACATAAACATGGAAAGCAGATTAGACACAAACATTCTTGGCTAACATCAAGATAATATTTATTTATGGGAAGTTTTAAAGACCAAAGTATAAGGTACACTGATCATATCCCCTCCCCTCTCATGGGCCATTTCTAACATTAAAGGGGGGGGGAACTCTTGGACAGGTAACCCTCTCCACTTCATTGAGAGATGAATGCCTAAATAATGGGTATTACTTTGAACAGCCCCTCCTTAGTTACACTATTGGCAGCCCACTGGACAGGTAAGAAGTGTCATAATCCAAAGATATAAATACACACTGTACACATTTTAGCACATTTGGACATTCTGCTATTACCTATCAAGATAATAATAGTATACAAAAACTTTAAACAGTACCATTTGAAAGCATTCAGGCAGGCCCTTGCACTACATGCTTTGGGGAATTCATCCATAAATCTGACCACTAAAGAGGTGGGTATAGTGTGTATGGGTTTGGCAAAGTCAGCAGATAGATGATTGAGGATAGATAGAGAATTGGTATCAGCTGACTTAGCAGTTGGGGGGGAGGGTTCCAAATGATTTGGGGACCCCAAAAAAAAGCCTCTGTAACTCGGCATGAATTTTAAGCACCAATCACATTTCCTTAAATTTTAGGGGGTGTTTGGGGTAAAGCACTACTATGGAGCTGACAAAATACATTGTTAAGTGACTACATGACGTGAATATAGGGCCTGTAGACCATGCTGGGGAGGTAAGTGAAGGCAAATATGTATGAAGGAGCAAAATAATAATTACATAAAAATCCAGCATGCATGAGGACAAAGGGGACATTCACAGCATATTACAATCATGGTAATTAGGGAATGAGGAAAGAAATAAAATATATTATCAAACATTATATACAATAAAATGTGATATTAAAGGATAAAAATCTTACCTTAATATACTCTTTCTACAGGACCTGGATGATGGCAGAACAGGTCTCCGGAATAATGATCCCCAGAGCCTGGGGGGAGATGCCTGTCGAGAACTTAAGGTCCTGCAGGCTTCTCCCCATCGCCAAGTACCGCAGGGTGGCGACCAGCCTCTGCTCCGGAGTGATGGCTTGCCTCATGCAGGTATCCTGCCTGCTAATATAAGAGGTCAGCAAAGCCAACAAACGGTGAAAAGGGGGTCCGTCATTCGGAGAAAGTTCCTGAAATCGTTAGGATTATTCTCACGGAGCAAAGGCATATGACAGAATTGGTCACGCTGAAGCAACCAATTCTTGGTCCATGAACTCCTCCCCACCCTGTTCATGGACTGGACTTGTGTCAAGGTAAGGACCCCAACACCAAGCCCCCGCACAGCACAAACTCTACGAGGAGTACGTATACACAACATGGCTAGAAAACGGTCGGCTGCTCAGAATGAAGTAACAGAACGCACTGAAGAACAGCAAGGCCTGTAAAGAGCGACCTGAAAAACAGTAACAAATGAACAAGAACACAATGACAAGTCAATGGTACTCGCTGCACGCACTGAAGAGCAGATACAAACCCACAAGCACAAACTGAACAGCAGAAAACTATCTGAAAACCACGAGTCTGAAAAAGCACGAATCGTCTCTCACCAAACTTTTACTAACACAAGATTAGCAAAAGGAGCCCAAAGGGTGCCGCGCTTGGTTCTGAACTGGACTTTTCTAGTCTCGTCGTACGTGGTGTACGTCACCGCGTTCTTGGCGATCAGAAATTCCGACAACTTTGTGTACCGTGTGTACGCAAAACAAGTTTGAGCCAACATCCGTCGGAAAAAATCCATGGATTTTGTTGTCGGAATGTCCGATCAATGTCCGATCGTGTGTACGGGGCATTATACAAAGCTGTACACTCACTACATTGTAGCAAAGTGTCATTTCTTCAGTGTTGTCACATGAATTTTGTGAGACACGGTTAATATATTCTCTTTTTTTTATTAGGGCTCATTGTATCTTTTTGAAAACTTTTAAATTAAATTTGTTTTTATAATTGAACATTTATTATTTCCTAATATATTTATCATATATATAAAATTGGGGCACATTACAGTATGTCTCATTGAGAAATGTATATAGTATATAATAACATACCGTATATTATATATATATATATATATATATATATATATATATATATATATATATATAATTTAAAAAATTCTCAATGAGTCATAATAAGCCCCTATTTTATATATGTGATAAAAATATCAAGAAATTAAAAAAAAAATATATAAAAACAAATTTCATTTAAAAGTTCTCAAAAAAGATTCAATGAGCCCTTGAAATTTTCCCCATTTTGACATGTTACAACCAAAAACGTAAATGTATTTTATTGGGATTTTATGTGATAGAACAACACAAAGTGGCACATAATTGTGAAGTGGAAGGAAAATGATAAATGGTTTTAATTGTTTTTTACAAATAAATATGTGAAAAGTGTGGGGTGCATTTGTATTCGGCCCTTCGGAGTCAGTACTTTGTAGAACCACCTTTTGCTGTAATTACAGCTGCAAGTCTTTTTGGGGATGTCTCTATCAGCTTTGCACATCTAGAGAGGGACATTTTTGCCCATTCTTCTTTGCAAAATAGCTCAAGCTCTGTCAGATTGGATGGAGAGCGTCTGAACAGCAATTTTCAAGTCTTGCCACAGATTCTCATTTGGATTCAGGTCTGGACTGTGACTGGGCCATTCTAACACATGGATATGCTTTGATCTAAACCATTCCATTGTAGCTCTGGCTGGATGTTTAGGGTCCTTGTCCTGCTGGAAGGTGAACCTCCGCCCCAGTCTCAAGTCTTTTGCAAACTCAAACAGGTTTTCTTTTAAGATTGCCCTGTATTTGGCTCCATCCATCTTCCCATCAACTCTGACCAGCTTCCCTGTCCCTGCCGAAAAAAAGCATCCCCACAACATGATGCTGCCACCACCATGTTTCACGGTGGGGATGGTGTGTTCAGGGTGATGTGCAGTGTTAGTTTTCCACCACACATAGCGTTTTACTTTTAGGCTAAAAAGTAAAATTTTGGTCTTATCTTACCAGAGCACCTTCTTCCACATGTTTGCTGTGTCCTCCACATGGCTTCTCGCAAACTGCAAACAGGACTTCTTATGACTTTCTTTCACCAATGTCTTTCTTCTTGTCACTCTTCCATAAAGGGCAGATTTGTGGAGAACACGACTAATAGTTGTCCTGTGGACAGATTCTCCGACCTGAGCTGTGGATCTCTGCAGCTCCTCCAGAGTTACCATGGACCTCTTTGCTCTTCTCTGATGAATGCTCTCCTTGCCCGGCCGGTCAGTTTAGGTGGACAGCCATGTCTTGGTAGGTTTGCAGTTGTGCCATACTCTTTCCATTTTCCGATGATGGATTGAACAGAGCTCCATGAGATGTTTAAAACTTGGGAGATTTTTTTATAACCTAACCCTGCTTTATACTTCTCCACAACTTTATCCCTGACCTGTCTGGTGTGTTCCTTGGCCTTCATGATACTGTTTGTTCACTAAGGTTCTCTAAGAAACCTCTGAGGGCTTCACAGAACAGCTGTATTTATACTGAGATTAAATGACACACAGGTGGACTTTATTTACTAATTAGATGGCTTCTGAAGGCAATTGGTTCCACTAGATTTTAGTTAGGGATATCAGAGTAAAGGGGCAGAATACAAATGTACCCCCCACACTTTTTGGATATTTATTTGTAAAAAATGTTGAAAACCATTTATCATTTTCCTTCGACTTCACAATTATGTGCCACTTTGTGTTAGTCTATTATATAAAATCCCAATAAAATATATTTATGTTTGTGGTTGTAACATGACAAAATATGGAAAATTTCAAGAGGTATGAATACTTTTTCAAGGCACTGTATATCTATATCTAGATATAGATATAGATATATACAGTATATACATACTTAAATTCTCATCTTTGAAACCTTTTAAGATCTATAATACTTGTAAACAGTGGCATTCATTAGTCGTTCTGAATCATTGTGACCTATTTGGAAATTTTCATTATATGTATCCGATTGATAACACATATCCTGGAAGACCGTTGCTCTTTGCTGATTTTTGTGACGTTTTCTCATCTGAAGAAACAATTTTTACAATATATACAATCAGAGAATAGATCTAAGTTCGGTGAGATATTATTTACAAGGAAGCGGCAAAAAAATAAATAAATAAATAAACATGTATATGAATATTGTGTGTGTATGTTTTTTCTTTTTTTTTCTTTTACATAGTGTAAAAATTATTGCTTTTTACTTTTGTGAAGTTTATTTTTATTTTCCAAGCGCTCCCTTCTCCACCCTCATCCTCTTGCTGAAGGTCACAGGGTCATTAGAATAATAATTGCCTTGTTGTGGGACTGGTCATATCATTCTGCCAATCATTAGATACGTCCTATGGACAGCCCCTCCCATCCAGGACACATAAGGGTATAAAAGAGCTCCAACAGGTTACACTTTATTCCCACATTTCCTGATCAGATCCTACATCCGCTCTGTAAGTATGGAAATTCATTCTACAAGGGGAAACATTATGTGATTATATTATCCTTACTAAAATGGGAACTTGGCTTGGTGTTGGGCTTCTAAAATGTGACCGTACACTGTGTGCTATAATCGTTCACAATATTAATGTCTATTGTAATGTTGTATTGTACAATATCCATCATCTTAATGGATTCACTATATAGACCAGGGGTCTTCAAACTATGGCCCTCCAGTTGTTCATGAACTACAATTCCCACCATGCCTAGTCATGTCTGTGAATGTCAGAGTATTACAATGCCTCATGGGATGTGTAGTTCCGGAACAGCTGGAGGGCCGTAGTTTGAAGATCCCTGATATAGAGCTTAAATGATCACATGACCATACGATGGTGACATGTGTTATTCTGCAACAGAAAGGGGGCCAGTAATGTGATTCATGTATGTTTAGACTTCAGAGAATTAATTCACTTACAGACTCAATTCACGTGTTGCTCAATCACTATTTCCATCTAGGCAATTGTTATTTCCGCTCTCATAGCTGCAAATAATAATGGTTTTGGCAAACCGTACAATAGCTTAGTACATTAAGCCTTATGTCTTAGTAAATACCCCAACTTATTTATTATGTGTATTTATTATTTCACAGATCAGAAAGGAAAATGATGAAACTCGGCGCTGTCCTTCTCCTCTTCTCATTGGGTGAGTCCCCTTCCTAATATTGTTATCTGAATTATTATTATGCAGACTTGTTACAACCCAAATTCCTGAGGACTGGACAGCAGCTAACAATGGGCTCAGTTGCCCGTCCTCCTGGATCTCCAGAGATCAGTACATTTGTCCCAGATCACTTATTTCTCATGAAATGTTCCAGGTTGAAAAAAACTGACCACGTTCATGGTGCAATATATGTTTTATTGTTACTTTTAATTTTATATGATTATAATGCTTTATAGGAAACATTGTTCTAGAAAGAAATATTTACTATAGCTCATGGGGGGAGGTGTAAACCTCAACAATGAACTTCTCTTCTTTGCTCCCTTTTAGTGAAAGCTTGTTGTTATATCTGACAACCATAACCTATTGATCCTGCCAAAAACCTAAAGAGTTTTTGCTGCAGTGTTATCAGTTACATTGTTTCTAGCTATGTCTGTGGGGCTGCACAACATGTTATAGCAATGATAAGAGGGGGGTGTTCTGTAGTCCTGTCCTAGGGCAACACTGCTTCTTCTCTTTAAATACAGTAAAGTGTTTGAGCGCTGTCACTTTTAGTCCAGGAAGATTGTTACTGATGGGATCACCAGGTGAACAGAAAGGGAAAAAAAATTGAAAATATATAACTTTTTTATTACATGGATCAATACATTAATTCTTTATTAAGTTTAGTTATGCTTATATGCAAAATTCTAGAATTCTGTTACATTAATAATATCAAATAACAGAGTGCTGTAGTTTGCTGTCTGATTAACTGCGTGGTTATGTTATTTGACAATGTAATTCACACTCAGGAGCTGGGAAGTTGTGTGTGGTCATCAGGACAGCAAGCAAAGGGCAAGTTCCCTAAAAGGGACACCACAGAGAACAATAAACACTGACAGAATTTCTAACCCTTTCCCACTTTCCCCCTATATTCCCAATAGAGTCCAATTCCAGCTATATACAGTGCATCTGGCAAGTATTCACAGCGCTTCACTTTTTCCACATTTTGTTATGTTGAGGCCTTATTCCAAAATGGATTAAATTCATTATTTTCCTCAAAATTCTACAAACAATCCCCATAATGACAACATGAAAGAAGTTTGTTTGAAATATTTGCAAATTTATTAAAAAAAAAAAAAAAATCCCATGTACATACAGTATCTCACAAAAGTCAGTACACCCCTCACATTTTTGTAAACATTTTCTTCTATCTTTTCATGTGACAACACTGAAGAAATGACACTTTGCTACAATGTAAAGTAGTGAGTGTACAGCTTGTATAACAGTGTAAATTTGCTGTCCCCTCAAAATAACTCAACACACAGCCATTAATGTCTAAACCGCTGGCAACAAAAGTGAGTACACCCCTAAGTGAAAATGTCCAAAATGGGCCCAAAGTGTCAATATTTTGTGTGGCCACCATTATTTTCCAGCACTGCCTTAACCCTCTTGGGCATGAAGTTCACCAGAGCTTCACAGTTTGTCACTGGAGTCCTCTTCCACTCCTCCATGATGGCATCACAGAGCTGGTGGATGTTGGAGACCTTACGCTCCTCCACCTTCCATTTGAGGATGCCCCACAGATGCTCCATAGGGTTTAGGTCTGGAGACATACTTGGCCAGTCCATCACCTTTACCCTCAGCTTCTTTAGCAAGGCAGTGGTCGTCTTGGAGGTGTGTTTGGGGTTGTTATCCTGTTGGAATACTACCCTGCGCCCAGTCTCTGAAGGGAGGGGTCATGCTCTGCTTCAGTATGTCACAGTACACGTTGGCATTCATGGTTCCCATGAACCATGAAATTTGCTGTCCCCTCAAAATAACTCAACACACAGCCATTAAGGTCTAAACCACCGGCAACAAAAGTGAGTACACCCCTAAGTGAAAATGTCCAAATTGGGCCCAATTAGCCATTTTCCCTTCCCGGTGTCATGTGACTCATTTGTGCAACAAGTTCTCAGATGTGACTGTCACATGAAAAGATATAATAAAATATTTGCAAAAATGTGAGGGGTGTAACTCACTTTTGTGAGATACTATAAGTATCACAGCCTTTGCTCAATACTTTGGTGAAGCACCTTTGGCACCAATTACAGCCTCAAGTTTTTTTGAGTATGATGCTACAAGCTTGGCACACCTATTTTTGAGATGTTTCTCCCATTCTTCTTTGCAGGACCTCCCAAGTGCCATCAGGTTGGATGGGGAGCGTCGTTGCACAGCCATTATCATATATTATCATTCAATCCTTGTTTTATCAGACCAGAAAATGTTGTTTCTCATGAGTCCTTCAGGTGCCTTTTGGCAAACTCCAGGCGGGATGTCATGTGCCTTTTACTTCCAAATGGCCACTCTACCATACAGGCCTGTTTCTCTCTCCACAGAGAAATGCTGGAGCTCTGTCAGAGTGACCATCAGGTTCTTGGTCACCTCCCTGACTAAGGCCCTTCTCCCCCGATCTCCCAGTTTGGCCCGGGCGGCCAGGAAGAGTCCTGATGTTTCAAAATTTCTTACATTTATGGATGATGGAGGCCACTGTGCTCATTGGGACCTTCAGTGCTTCAGAAATGTTTCTGTACCCTTCCCCCGATCTGTGCCTCCATACAATCCTGTCTCGGAGGTCTACAGACAATTCCTTGGACTTCGTGGCTTGGTTTGTGCTCTGACATGCACTGTTACCTGTGGGACCTTCTATAGACAGGTGTCTGCCTTTTCAAATTATGTCTGATCAACTGAATTTACCACAGGTGGAATCCAATCAAGTTGTAGAAACATCTCAAGGATGATCAGGGGAAACAGGATGCACCTGAGCTCAATTCTGAGTGTCATGGCAAAGGCTGTAATACTTAAGTACATGGGATTTTTTTCCTTTTTTAATTCTAATAAATTTGCAAAGTTTTCAAACAAACTTCTTTCACATTGTCATTATGGGGGATGGTTTGTAGAATTTTGAGGAAAATAATGAATTTAATCCATTTTGGAATAAGGCTGTAACATAATAAAATGTGGAAAAAGTGAAGCGCTGTGAATACTTTCCTGGTGCACTGTATATGTATATATGTATGTGTGTGTATGTGTATATATATATATATATATATATATATATATATATATATATATATATATATCTATATATCTATCTATCTATATCTATATATATAGATATAGATATAGATATAGATATAGATATATATATAGATATAGATATATATATATATATATATATCTATATCTATATATATATATTACACAGTTATACAGTATCTCACAAAAGTGAGTACACCCCTCACATTCTTGTAAATATTTTATTATCTCAAAAAAAATAATTGTTGCTCTACATAAAGATGACCTAGGCCAGTGATGGCGAACCTCGGCACCCCAGATGTTTTGGAACTACATTTCCCATGATGCTCAAGCACCCTGCAGTGTAGTTGAGCATCATGGGAAATGTACTTCCAAAACATCTGGGGTGCCGAGGTTCGCCATCACTGGCCTAGGCTATAAGAAGCTTGTCAATGCCCTTAAACTGAGCTGCAGCACGGTGGCCAAGACCATACAGCGGTATAACAGGACAGGTTCCACTCAGAACAGGCCTCGCCATGGTCCACCAAAGAAGTTGAGGTCACGTGATCAGCGTCATATCCAGAGGTTGTCTTTGGGAAATAGACGTATGAGTGCTGCCAGCATTGCTGCAGAGGTTGTAGGGGTGGGGGGGTGAGCCTGTCAGTGCTCAGACCATACGCCGCACACTGCATCAAATTGGTCTGCATGGCTGTCATCCCAGAAGGAAGCCTAAATTCTAAAGATGATGCACAAGAAAGCCCATAAACGGTTTGCTGAAGACAAGCAGACTAAGGAGGACATGGATTACTGGAACCATGTCCTGTGGTCTGATGTGACCAAGATAAACCTGTTTGGTTCAGATGGTGACAAGCGTGTGTGGCGGCAACCAGGTGAGGAGGACAAAGACAAGTGTGTCTTGCCTACAGTCAAGCATGGTGGTGGGAGTGTCATGGTCTGGGGCTGCATGAGTGCTGCCGGCACTGGGGAGCTACAGATCATTGAGGGAACCATGAATGCCAACATGTACTGTGACATACTGAAGCAGAGCATGATCCCCTCCCTTCAGAGACTGGGCCGCAGGGCAGTATTCCAACATGATAACCACCCCAAACACACCTCCAAGACCACCACTGCCTTGCTAAAGAAGCTGAGGGTAAAGGTGATGGACTGGCCAAGCATGTCTCCAGACCTAAACCCCTTTAGAGCATCTGTGGGACATCCTCAAATAGAAGGTGGAGGAGCGCAAGGTCTCTAACATCCACCAGCTCCGTGATGTTGTCATGGAGGAGGATAAGAGGACTCCAGTGGCAACCTGTGAAGCTCTGGTGAACTCCATGCCCAAGTTGGTTAAGGCAGTGCTGGAAAATTATGGTGGCCACACAAAATATTGACACTTTGGGCCCAATTTAGACATTTTCCCTTAGGGGTGTACTCACTTTTGTTGCCAGCGGTTTAGACATTAATGGCTATGTGTTGAGTTATTTTGAGGGGACAGAAAATTTACACTGTTATACAAGCTGTACACTCACTACTTTACATTGTAGCAAAGTGTCATTTCTTCAGTGTTGTCACATGAAAAGATAGAATAAAATATTTACAAAAATGTGAGGGGTGTACTTACTTTAGTTAGATCCTGTGTGTGTATATCTGTATATATATATATATATATATATATATATATATATACACACACACACACACACACACACACACACACACACACACACACACACACACACACACTTTATTACCAAAAGTATTGGGACGCCTGCCTTTCAATATTGAGTTGGCCCACCCTTTGCAGCTATAACAGCTTCAACTCTTCTGGGAAGGCCATCCACAAGACAGGGGCGTATCCAGAGTCTAGTCTCGGGAGGGGCAATGCCAGAAAATGACTTTTTTTGTGGGCAATTTATCGGGGAAACAGCTGGTGGCACTTCACTCATCACGGCACCATGGTTATTATGGTGTCAGGATGATTGAAGCGCAATATTTCTATTCTTACATTGTAATATAAAATGAAATAGTTCAACTCACCATAATGCAGAATCAGTGGGAGCCCCGAGTGTGTCACTTGCCACATCACCTGTCACCAGATGCGGATTGTCACTTGCCACGTCACCTGCTACACGTTGTGGATTGTCACTTGCCACGTCACCTGCTACATGTTGTAAATTGTCACTTGCCACGTCACCTGTCACCAGATGAGGATTGTCACTTGCCACGTCACCTGCCACATGCTGCGAATTGTCACTTGCCACGTCACCTGCCACCAAATGCAGATTGTCACTTGCCACATCACCTGTCACCAGATGCGGATTGTCACTTGCCACGTCACCTGCCACTGATTGTGAATTGTCACTTGCCACGTCACCTGCCACACGTTGTGGATTGTCACTTGCCACGCCAGATGCGGATTGTCACCTGCCGTGTCACTTTCCTGCTAAGGTGGTCTCTTGCTATGTCCCAGAGTCAGGCAGCAGAGAGATGATGTAATCTCTCTGCTGCAGGCAGCAGAGAGATGATGTAATCTCTCTGCTGCCCACAGCTGCCTTCACAGTGAGGGCGGTACTGCAGGGATGCAGGGCGGGCGCAGGGTGGTGAGAGATGATGTCATCTCTTTGCTCCCCTGCCTGCCGGCTCCTGATTGGCCAGCAGCCCACTCACAGTCACACACGGAGCTGCCCAGCTACCCCCCCCCTCTCTCACCCTCCCACTCACCGACCTAGCCGCCCGCACTGTCACCCGCAGCGGAGCCGCTCGCACTGTCACCCACGGCGGAGCCGCCTGCACTGTAACCCATGGCGGAGCCCGCACTGTCACTCGCGGCAGAGCCGCCCGCACTGTCACCTGCGGAGCCGCCTGCACTGTCTGTCACCCGCATTCTCGGAGGGGGCAATTGCCCCGTTGCCCCCCCTGGATCCGCCCCTGCCACAAGGTTTAGAAGGGTGTCTATGGGTATGTTTGACCATTCTTCCAGAAGTGCATTTGTGAGGTCAGGCACTGATGTGGCCGCCTCCCTATTTTTCTCCCGGTTTCGGGTTTATTTTATGGTGGAGCTCCAATGAATGGAAATATTTTTTGCACAGCTCATCCCTCTGTTCCTGGGAATCATTTCATCAGTCATCCCATCTCGTTATTATGTTACAAATTCTTCAACTATATATTACCATTTTTTGTGAACTAATCTGATTTCCTTTCTATTTCTGCAGCCCTGTATTCATTTGGCGTTGATGGATCTGGTAAGTATCTTTCCTCCTTACTGGTAAACCAGCCAACACATGTTACAACCGGGTTGTAGAATCTCTCTACACCTTGTAGTACAAGGGTCTACCTAAGCAGTCAGTCAGCTTACTATATAGCCAAAAAAGGTTAGACTAAAGAAGACCTTGCACACTACATAGTTGCTTGTATGTTGGATTGGACCACATGTGGCCAGCGTTCCACAAAATTGTGAATAGCATTGACAGAGGAGGACAACACCGGATTATTATATTGGGGGCAAAGTCAACTGACTCCGCATACCCTGTCGTATGTAACACAGAAAGGTCAGTACATCGAGGTGAGGTGGTTTCTTCCAGGAAGTTACCAGGGGCTCAATAACTGGTTATTTTCACCAAAGAAATGTAGCAGAAGACATTTGGTCCTAAATACGAAGAAATATTATTCACCAGTCAGTGTTCCTGATCACCATCTCACCAGTCATATGCTGACGCTCTACCACACTGGTGACAGTATGTTAAAAAAAAAAAAAATTGTGTTTTTTTTTTTTTTTTTAAATTACTTAAAGCCGAGGTCCAGCTGCAAAAAAAAAAAATAAAAATCAGCAGCTACAAACACTGTAGCTGCTGACTTTTAATAAGCACGCTTACCTGTCCAAGGTGCCCGCGATGCAATTTTTTTTTTTTTATTCAATTTTTTTTTCTGATTTTTAGGAGCATATTTATGTAATTTTTTTTTTTTTTTTTTTTAGGGTGGACCTCCGCTTTAAATTTCCAAAAAAAGTGACAAAAAAAATTACAACTTAAAAAAACTCACCATGCCTCAAGAAATGAGATCAGTACATCAGGAGTGATCAATTTTCAAATAAATATATATATATATATATATATATATATATATATATATATATATATATATAATTACCATAGTTTGTAGACTCTATAACTTTCCTACATACTAAATAATATACACTGATTTGGGTTATTTTCACCAAAGAAATGGAGCAGAATACATCTGGGCCTATATTTATAATGAAAGGTTATTTATTTGCAAAATTGTATAACAGAAAAATGCAGAAAAAAAATATAATAATAATAATAATAATAATAAATGTTCTTTTTTAGTTGATTTAGCAAGGAATAATGTTCCTGGTGGTAATTAAAGGAGTTGTAAAGGCAGGTTTTTTATCTTAATGCATTCTATGCATTAAGATAAAAAACCTTCTGTGTGTGTGTAGCAGCCCCCCCAGCACCCCCTAATTACCTACCTGAGCTCCATCTCTCTCCAGCGATGTCCACGATCCCCTCAGCCATCGAGGACACTCCTCCTGATTGGCTGAGACAGAGCAGCGGCACCATTGGCTCCCGCGGATGTCAATTAAAGTCAGTCAGCCAATCAGGGGAGAGAGGGGGCAGGCCCAGGTGGGGGCTCCGTGTCTCAATGGATACACGGAGTGCTGACTTGGATTGGGTGCCCCCTGTAGCAAGCTGCTTGCTGTGGGGGCACTCAAAAGAGGGAGGGGGCAGGAGGAGCGAAGAGGGACCCGAGAAGAGGAGGATCGAGGCTTCTCTGTGCAACTGCACAGAGGAGGTAAGTATAACATGTTTGTTATTTATTTTTCTTTTTTAACAAGCCTTTACAATCACTCTAATCGCTTGTCAGCGGTATACTGTATATATATATATATATATATATATATATATATATATATATATGGTGGCTCTCCTGGGCAGGATCACGTACTGTATGTGATCCCGCACTTCCAGGCCGGAGGCTTGCACGTGCGCCACTGGTGACCCTCTCCAGCTGTGACCAGCTGGTCTGACGGACGGATCTCTGCCTTCTCATAGTACAAGAACCTCCCACACAGTAACCAAGCACAGGTTAGGCACACAGTTAACTCCTTGATCGCCCTGATGTTAAAGGAGTTGTAAAGGTAGACGGTGCTTTCTATGTATTAACATAAAAAGCCTTCTGTGTGCAGCAGCCCCCCTCAGCCCCCCTACTTACCTGAGCCCCATCTCTATCCAGCAATGTCCAAAAGTCCCTCGGCCGTCCGGGACTCTCCCTCCTGATTGGCTGAGACACAGCAGTGACACCATTGGCTCCCGCTGTTGTCAATAAATGTCAATGAGCCAATCAGGAGAGGGAGGGGGTGGGGCCAAACCACAGCTCCGTGTCTGAATGGACTCAGGGAGCTTTGACTCAGCTCAGGTGCCCCCATAGCATGCGGCTTGCTGTGGGGGCACTCGACAGTTGGGAGGGGCCAGGAGCAGCAAAGAGGGACCCAAGAAGAGGAGGATCCAGGCTGCTCTGTGCAAATCCAATGCACATAGCAGGTTTGTATAACATGTTTGTTATTTAAAAAAACAAAACAAAAAAAATGAGACTTTACAATCACTTTTACCCCTTCCCTGCCAGTGTCACTAGTACAGTGACAGTGCATATTTTTAGCACTGGTTCCCATAAAGTGTCAGTTAGTGTCTGATTTGTCTGGCACAATGTCGCAGTCCTGCTATAAGTTGCTGATCGTCGCCATTACAAGTAAAAAAAAAAAAATTGCTTAAATCTATCCCATAGTTTGTAGATGCTATAACTTTTGCACAAACAAATCAATATACGCTTATTAGTATTTTTTTAATCAAAAATATGCAGCAGATTACATATTGGCCTACATTTTTTATTGGATGTGTTTTATAGCAGAAAGTAATAAATATTGTTTTTTTTTGGGGGGGGGTCTGTTTTTTGTTTATAGCACAAAAAATAAAAAACGCAGAGGTGATCAAATACCTCAAGAGAAAGCTCTATTTGTATTGAAAAAAGGACAACTATTTTATTTGGGAACAGCGTTGCACGACCGCGCAATTGTCAGTTAAATGAAGGCAGTGCCGAATCGCAAAAAATGGCCTGCTCATGAAGGGGGTAAAGCTTCCAGACCTGAAGTTGTTAAATACCACCAAAAGAAAACTCTGTGTAAATAAAATAATAAAAATTTCATATGGGTACAGTGTTGCATGACCACACAATTGTCATTCAATTATATTGCTCTGGTCAAAGTGTGTTAAAAAAAAACAAAACAAAAAAAGTAAAAAAATTAATAAAGAAGAAACAAATTATAAAATTTAAAAATGATATATTATTATTAGTTATTTTTTTCGTACTGTCACTAGCCAGTGTCTTCATTTTCCAAAACCTTATGACAATTAGTGACAACTTCAAAAAACTCGCAGTGCCTCTTACTAATTACCACCTTGGACCGTCTACTTTCCAAAAGGAGGTCATTTGGGGGGCATTTGTACTGCCCTGTCATATATATATTTTTTTTGGGGGGCCTTAAGAAATAAGATCGGCCGCTAGTACATCAGGACTGATCAATTTTCAGATGTATACGCCATAGTTTGTGGACTCTATAACTTTCCTACAGACTAAATAATGTACACTGATTTGGGTTATTTTCACAAAAGAAATGTAGCAGAATACATCTAGGCCCAAAATTCATGAAGAAAGATTATTTAATTGCAAAATCGTATAACAGACAAAGAAAAACTTGTTGTTTTTTTTTGTTTTGTTTTTTTACTGGTCTGCATTTTTTTCCTTTATTTAACAAATAATAATAATAAAAAACACCCAGTGGTAATTAAATACCACCAAAAGAAAGCTCTGTTTGTGTGAACAAAATTATAAAAAGTTAATTTGGGTACAGTGCTGCATAAACACGCAAATGTCATTCAAAGTTGGTCTGGGCAGGAAAGGGGGGGTGAAAATGCTCGGTATTGAAGTGGTTAAATTAAATAATTAAAATATTAATAATAATTGAGCAATTTAATAATAGTAATACTTGTGAAATGATTAATTATTAAATGCTTAAATTAGATAATAAAATAAAATAATTTGAAACTAAAAAAAAAAAAAAAATGTGTTTGGTTTGCCTCAAGGCAAGCTTGTTGGCAAGGCTCATTTTGGGGAGATTTATATATCTTTTTTTTTTTTGCTTTTTAATTATGTTTTAATAGCTGTAAGGTAAAATATTTTATTACTGACCTTTCACAACCTAATTCTCTTCCTGCTTTCTTCCCCAAAGGTTGTGGACCAAATGAAGTCTATTCTTACTGTGAAGCCCACTGTCAGCCGAACTGCCAACAACAAGGAAATATTATCTGCCCTAGAATATGTATACCCGGCTGCATCTGCCAATCACTGTACGTCCAGCGCTCCCCCAGTGATAAGACATGCGTTCTGCCAGCGAATTGCTGAGGAGTTAACTAAAACATGAACACATTTCAGGGGCCAGAGATGTGAAATGGAATTAAGAGGCATTGTATTGTTTCGTGTGTCTTTTTCCATCTAATAAAAAAATAACTAATAAATCTCTGTGTTTTTTTTTTTTATTCCATATATACACATATTCCACATATTCATCCTTTATTTATCGGTGTGTTAAAACATAGAGAAACTTTAGTTTGACATCACCGTCCTCCGTCTACAGTCCTCTATACAGTCCAATAAATAATTTCAATTAAAACAATACATTCTAGAACCAACAAGTACGCTTCTTCCATTATTCTTCTATTAGAGATCCAACTTAAAACTTACCCTGCTGTGAAAATTACTCTACAGCTCTAGTGAAGACAAATCCCTTAATTTGGAAACATCCAAATGAAAGAAAACTGTTTAACAAATTTTCCAGAATATTCATAAATCCTAAAATTCGTAAAATTAGAAAATTTGTAAATTTAGAAAATTCGTAAATGCAATCATTTGGAAATTTGAAAATCCAAAAATTTGAAAATCTAAAATAATAACTAACTATTAAATTATTATTGGAATTTCCTTTCCAATTTGGCTGTTAGTGAACGTAACCAATACAAATTTATCCGAAGTTATGAACTATTCAAAATAACAAATGCAACATCTAAACAAATGGAAAGTAACAAATCAATAATAATAAATAACACTTTTAATAAATAACACTTTCATTATTATTTAATTTGTTCCATTTGTTTAGATTCACTATTTTGGAAAATGTGTAACTTTGGATAAAATTCATTTTCGTTACGTTCACTAACAGCCAAATTTGAAAGGAAATTCCAATACCTATAATTTAATAGTTAGTTATTGTTACTTCGTTATCCTTTTGAATTTTCAAATTTACGAAGTTTCAAATTTACGAATTTACCTAAAATTTGAAAATGAGAAGATCTGAAATAATAACTGACTATTAAATTATTATTGGAATTTCCTTTCAAATTTGGCTGTTAGTGAACATAACGAATTTATCCGAAGTTATGAATTATTCAAAATAACGAATGCTGCATCTAAACAAATGGAACGTAACAAATTAATAATAAATAACGCTTTTAATAAATAATAAATAACACTTTTATTATTATTTATTATATAATTTGCTTCATTCCATTTGTTAAGATGCGGCATTCACTATTTTTGAAAATTTGTAACTTTGGGTAAATTAAATTTTCATTAGGTTCACTAACAGCCAAATTTGAAAGGAAATTCCAATAACTATAATTTAATAGTTAGTTATTAGTTAGTTATTTATTCTTTCGAATTTTCGAATTTACGTAAAATTTGAAAATCGAAAATTAGAAAATCTGAAATAACTAACTATTAAATTATTATTGGAATTTCCTTTCAAATTTGGCTGTTAGTGAACATAACAAATTTATCCGAAGTTATGAATTATTCAAAATAACGAATGCCGCATCCAAGAAAATGGAACGTAACAAATTAATAATAATAAATAACACTTTTATTAAATAATAAATAACATTTTATTATTAATTTGTTCTGTTCCATTTGTTTAGATGCGGCATTCGCTATTTTCGCAAAATTTGTAACTTTGGATAAATTAATTTTCGCTACGTTCACTAACAGCCAAATTTGAAAGGGAATTCCAATACCTATAATTTAATAGTTAGTTAGTTAGTTATTTAGTTATTCTTTCGAATTTACGTAAAATTCGAAAATCGAAAATTAGAAAATCTGAAATCATAACTAACTATTACATTATTATTGGAATTTCCTTTCAAATTTGGCTGTTAGTGAATGTAACGAATACGAATTTATCCGAAGTTCCATTATTCTTCTATTAGAGATCCCACTTAAAACTTACCTTGCTGTGAAAATGACTCTACAGCTCTAGGGGTAAAATAAACTAGGCAGCCAAACTGAACCTCTGTTTTTAATGCAAACTGTTAAACAGATTAATTCGGTTGGTTGCAGGCTGGCTGGCAAGTTGTGCCTGGGAATTTTCTTTTGTTTTTACATCCCTTGCCCTTCCATGTGCTCTTTGCTCCCTCCAGGCTCACCTGCCCTCTTCTTATCCATTATAATGCACATGCTTCTACTATAGAGGCTCTCAAAAATGTATAGAGTTATGACTACAGATAATACTGGGGTGCCTTGTCGCGGCTTTTGCAGCTTACACATGTGTGTGCAAACTAAATCCCTGTTTTTAATGCAAACTGTTAGACAGGATAATTTGGTTGGTTACAGGCTGGCTGGCAAGTTAAGCTGGGAATTTTCATTGGTTTTGTTTTACATGCATTGCCCTTCCATGTGTTCCTTGCTGCGAAGGCCAGTTATAGCCAGGGGCAGTGCCCATGTGTTTAAACTGTTGGAATAATAAAAACTAGGCAGCCTATTAGTCCGAGCCCATAAAAATGGCCCGGATGTGTATCATCTCTCATAATATTTTCAGCTAGTTTATGAAGATGGCTCAAATAGATATTGTCCAAACTTGGAAGAGGAGACCCGAAAATTCACTGGGTCATTTTAACCGCTTCAGCCCTGGAAGATTTTAACCCCTTCCCGACCAGAGCACTTTTTGCGATTCGGCACTGTGTCGCTTTAACTGACAATTGCGCGGGTGTGCCACGTTGCACCCAAACAAAATTGATGTCCTTTTTTTTCCCACAAATAGAGCTTTCTTTTGGTGGTATTTGATCACCTCTGCGGTTTTTATTTTTTGCGCTATAAACAAAAAAGTGCGACAATTTTTTTTAAAAAAGCAATATTTTTTACTTTTTGCTATAATAAACATCCCCCAAAAATTTAAAAAAAAAATTGAATTTTTTCCTCAGTTTAGGCCGATACGTATTCTTCTACATATATTTGGTAAAAAAAAAAAAATCGCAATAAGCGTATATTGATTGGTTTGCGCAAAAGTTAAAGCGTCTACAAAATAAGGGTAGTTTTGTGGCATTTTTATTATTCATTTTTTTTTATTAGTAATGGCGGCGATCTGCGATTTTTATCGGGACTGCGACATTATGGCGGACACATCGGACACTTTTGACACTATTTTGGGACCATTGTCATTTATACAGCAATCAGTGTTATATAAATGCATTGATTACTGTATAAATGACACTGGCAGGGAAGGGGTTAAACACTAAGGGGCGATGAAGGGGTTAAGTGTGTCCTATGGAGTGATTCTAACTGTGGGGGGGTGGGCTCACTACAACATGACAGAGATCACTGCTCCCGATGACAGGGAGCAGTAGATCTCTGTCATGTCACTAGGCAGAACAGGGAAATGCCTTGATTACATAAGCATGTCCCCGTTCTGCGGCTCTGTGACACGATCACTGGGACACCGGTGGACATAGAGTCCGCGGGTCTCCCAGGCACAGTCACGCTGTACACGGTGTGCATGCGTGCCTGCTAGGCCCGCCAATTAAAGGGGACATACAGGTACACCCATTTGCCCACCGCTGCCATTGTGCCGACATATATCGGCAAGTGGTTAACCACCCTCTGATATAGGGGGGTGGACTGTAGCCACAGGGTGGTCCTGCGGATACACCAAATGTGTAACACGTGCCACGTCCCAGAAATCAGAGCAAATTGTTTTATGGACTTTTTAGGCACATAAACTCCAGCACATAGACCTAAAATTGAATTATCTTTATTACAATATTCTACAAACATCCATCATCCAAACTGGTATAAAGAGCCAGTAAAAAGCAATGCACCCCACACATATTGGAATAGTTGTTCTCCCCCCCAACTGCCTTGATCATATCATCACAAATGCTGTATGAATGTTAGTAAATGCATTGCTCCAAGGTGTGGGGGTCCTGTGTTCCAAAGAGTGTGGCTCTACATGTTTCGTGACTTGGTCACTTCCTCAGGAGCTTTGAGTGCGTCTAGATAGAAGGAAAGGCATACATAAATAAGTACATATAATGATAAATTACGGTATATACCTCTAAAAAACATATAATGCACATACAAGAGTACAAAGATATATACACATTCAGAGTAGAGTGGAGACATTGGGATGGATGAGGGTGCCAAGTCCCTAGATGGGTGCAAGGGGTGCATCAGTAGGCTGTACACAGAGACACAAGGGGTCAATATTTACTGGATTGTAATAATACATAATCACATTGGTAGTGGGTATTACCACCCTTGTCACATCAAACTAAGTACACTTACATATAATCTCTGTGGAAACAAGGGGGCCATTATGACATGGACGATACCAGAACACCACAGGCACTAACGTAATTAACTACCGTATTTATCGGCGTATAACACGCACAGGCGTATAACACACACCCCAATTTAAGAGGGAAGTTTCAGGGAAAAAAAACTTTTTTTTTCAAAAAATAAACCACTTTGAAGAAAAATAATGGTCAGTGAGTATCAATGCAGCCTGATTAGTGCCCATCTGCAGCCTCAATGCGGCCTAATCTGTGCCCATCTGCAGCTTCAGTGCAGCCTGATCTGTGCCCATCTGCAGTTCACCTCCCAATTTTATTTGTGCCAGGGGAGCTTTGTACAGGATTTTAATCCAGTTACGGAAACGTGGACCAAAGCCCATTACCTAGAGTACTGCGGACATGTAGACCCAGTCCACCAAATCGAATGCTGCTTTCTCTATGTCAAGCAGGACCAGGACCCTAGAGGCTGGTTTACTAGGGGGGAGCTGCAAGTACGTCAGAACTCTGCGTAAGTTAATGTCTGTCTATTTTCCGGGGACAAAGCCAGTCTGATAAATACCAACTAGTGAGAAGAATTTAGTCAGTCTCATGGCTAACACTTTAGTCAAGATTTTAAAGTCATTATTCAAAAGGGAGATTGGTCTATAAGACACGCAAAGCTTGGGCGGGTCTTTCCCTGGCTTGGGTATTAGTATAATGTGAGCCTGATACATCGATGATGGTAAGGCCTGGGACTTATATCTCTCTGAAAAGACCTCCCGCAGCCTCGGGGCTATGTGTTCCACTTGTAATTTGTACTACTCTCCTGGCAACCCGCCAGGGCCGGGTGTTTTGTTAGGGTGAGTGAGTTAATTGCCTTTGCGATTTGGGTAATGGAGATGTCTACGTCTAAAGAGACAGCTTCCTCAGCAGACAATGATAACAGAGAAAGACTGCGTAGAGTGTCCAATAAGGATGAGAGATCTGGGGGAGGGCCTTCGTGGTATAAGGACTGAAAAGAAAACCTGAAATGCATTTAAAATGTCAGAAGGGTCCGTAAGGGAGCCCCCAGCATCTGAAAGCAGCTCAGAGACCACTGTCAAATGCCAGGAGTCCGCAACTAGATTGGCCAGTAGCTTGCCATTCTTGTCCCCAGACTCAAACAGCCTCCCTGCCTGAAGAGCAGCCTCTGCATGAGTGAGGTGGGTGAGATGAATTTTCAGGTCTCTACGACCCTGTGCCAAAGTGGAGTGATTGTCTGCAGTAGGGGAGGACACAAATTCAGAAGCTGCCTTGGACTCAGCCTATTCGAGTAAGGTCAGCTGGGAGTTATATTCAAACCTTGCAGTTTTGATGGCCGATATATACTGACCTCGGGTAAATGCTTTCAAGGCATCCCACACCATATGAGGGGATGCTGAGGATTCATTTACCTCCCAGTATTGTGTGTCTGAGTCCTTCAGCAGCTCCTGTACCCTGTCATTATGTAGCCATTTAGAGTCTAGGCGTCAACAACCCAAGGGTCTACCTCTTCCTACCTTTACCATAATCTCCATCGGGGAGTGATTCGAAATGCCAGCCGGCAAGTAGGAGACTGCTCATATGGAAGACAGCATCAGCCTAGAGCTAAACGCTAGGTCAATGCGGGAGCCTGATTTATGTGAAGCTGAGTAGTGTGAGTAAAAGCGATCTAAAGGATACTTATATCTTCAGATTTCTGTTAGGTCAAAGCTTTGAGCCCAGGACCCTTGTTCTACACAGGACAGTCGCTGAGGATTGGAGGAGTCCAAGTTGGCTTGTAAGACAGAATTAAAGTCCCTGGCCCATACAACTCTAGTGAGGTGCAGAGGCGCCGGTTTCTCCTGGATAGTGTACAATATGCCTGGAGAAAAATGCAGAGGGACATATACATTGACAAACGTATACTTCATTGCACCAATCTCCAGAACTAAAATAATGTATCTGGATCCAGATATCTAATCACAGGATCTAAAGACACATGTATCCCTTTATATGTAAGAGATTTGTTTAGAAGGATGATGACCCCCCTGGCATAACTGGAATAAGTGGCGTGAAAGGCCTGTTGCACCCAGGCTCTGCAGAGGGTCAAGATCTTGTTCCCCAGAAGGTGGGTCTCCTGCAAAAAGAGGATTTGGGGTTTATGAGTAGGGATGAGCCGAACACCCCCTGTTCGGTTCGCACCAGAACATGCGAACAGGAAAAAAATTAGTTTGAACACGCGAACACCGTTAAAGTCTATGGGACACGAACATGAATAATCAAAAGTGCTAATTTTAAAGGCTAATATGCAAGTTATTGTCATAAAAAGTGTTTGGGGACCTGGGTCCTGCCCCAGGGGACATGGATCAATGCAAAAAAAACGTTTTAAAAACGGACGTTTTTTCAGGAGCAGTGATTTTAATAATGCTTAAAGTCAAACAATAAAAGTGTAATATCCCTTTAAATTTCGTACCTGGGGGGTGTCTATAGTATGCCTGTAAAGGGGTGCATGTTTCCTGTGTTTAGAACAGTCTGACAGCAAAATGACATTTTGAAGGAAAAAACCCATTTAAAACTACCCGCGACTATTGCATTGCCGACAATACACATAGAAGTTCATTGATAAAAACGGCATGGGAATTCAACACAGGGAAACCCCGAACCAAAATTTTAAAAAAAAAATGACGTGGGAGTCCCCCTAAATTCCATACCAGGCCCTTCAGGTCTGGTATGGATATTAAGGGGAACCCCGGCCAAAATTAAAAAAAAAAAAGATGTGGGGTTCCCCCTAAATTCCATACTGGTATGGATTTTAAGGGGAACGCCGCGCCAAAAAAAAAAAAACGGCGTGGGGTCCCCCCAAAAATCCATACCAGACCCTTATCCGAGAACGCAACCTGGCAGGCCGCAGGAAAAGAGGGGGGGACAAGAGTGCGGCCCCCCCCTCCTGAACCGCACCAGGCCACATGCCCTCAACATTGGGAGGGTGCTTTGGGGTAGCCCCCCAAAACGCCTTGTCCCCATATTGATGAGGACAAGGGCCTCATCCCCACAACCCTGGCCGGTGGTTGTGGGGGTCTACGGGCGGGGGGCTTATCGGAATCTGGAAGCCCCCTTTAACAAGGGGACCCCCAGATCCCGGCCCCCCCCCCTGTGTGAAATGGTAAGGGGGTACTTACCCCTACCATTTCACTAAAAAACTGTCAAAAATGTTAAAAATGACAAGAGACAGTTTTTGACAATTCCTTTATTTAAATGCTTCTTCTTTCTTCTATCTTCCTTCATCTTCTGGTTCTTCTGGTTCTTCTGGCTCTTCTGGTTCTTCCTCCGGCGTTCTCGTCCAGCATCTCCTCCGCGGTGTCTTCTATCTTCTTCTCCTCGGGCCGCTCCGCACCCATGGCATGGGGGGAGGCTCCCGCTCTTCTCTTCTTCTTTTCTTCTCTTCTTCTCTTCTTCATTTTCTTCTCCGGGCCGCTCCGCACCCATGCTGGCATGGAGGGAGGCTCCCGCTGTGTGACGGCGCTCCTCGTCTGATAGTTCTTAAATAACGGGGGGCAGGGCCAATCGGTGACCCCGCCCCCCTCTGACGCACGGTGACTTGACGGGACTTCCCTGTGACATCACGGGGAATGCCACAGGGAAGTCCCGTCATGTCCCGTGTGTCAGAGGGGGGCGGGGTCACCGGGTGGCCCCACCCCCCATTATTTAAGAACCGTCAGACGAGGAGACGCCATCACACAGCGGGAGCCTCCCTCCATGCCAGCATGGGTGCGGAGCGGCCCGGAGAAGAAAATGAAGAAGAGCAAAAGAGAAGAAGGATGAAGAGAAGAAGATGAAGAAGAAGATGAAGAGAAGAGCGGGAGCCTCCCCCCATGCCATGGGTGCGGAGCGGCCCGAGGAGAAGAAGATAGAAGACGCAGCGGAGGAGATGCTGGACTAGAACGCCGGAGGAAGAACCAGAAGAACCAGAAGATGAAGGAAGATAGAAGAAAGAAGAAGCATTTAAATAAAGGAATTGTCAAAAACTGTCTCTTGTCATTTTTAACATTTTTGATAGTTTTTTAGTGAAATGGTAGGGGTAAGTACCCCCTTACCATTTCACACAGGGGGGGGCGGGATCTGGGTAGGGATGAGCCGAACACCCCCCTGTTCGGTTCGCACCAGAACATGCGAACAGGAAAAAAATTCGTTCGAACACGCGAACGCCGTTAAAGTCTATGGGACACGAACATGAATAATCAAAAGTGCTAATTTTAAAGGCTAATATGCAAGTTATTGTCAATAAAAGTGTTTGGGGACCCGGGTCCTCCCCCAGGGGACATGAATCAATGCAAAAAAAAGTTTTAAAAACGGCCGTTTTTTCAGGAGCAGTGATTTTAATAATGCTTAAAGTCAAACAATAAAAGTGTAATATCCCTTTAAATTTCATACCTGGGGGGTGTCTATAGTATGCCTGTAAAGGGGCGCATGTTTCCCGTGTTTAGAACAGTCTGACAGCAAAGTGACATTTTGAAGGAAAAAACACATTTAAAACTACCGCGGCTATTGCATTGCCGACAATACACATAGAAGTTCATTGATAAAAACGGCATGGGAATTCCCCACAGGGCAACCCCGAACCAAAATTAAAAAAAAAAAATGATGTGGGAGTCCCCCTAAATTCCATACAAGGCCCTTCAGGTCTGGTATGGATATTAAGGGGAACCCCAGCCAAAATTTAAAAAAAAAATTGACGTGGGGTTCCCCCTAAATTCCATACCAGACCCTTCAGGTCTGGTATGGATTTTAAGGGGAACCCCGCGCCAAAAAAAAAAAAAAAACGGCGTGGGGTCCCCCTAAAAATCCATACCAGACCCTTATCCGAGCACGCAACCTGGCAGGCCGCAGGAAAAGAGGGGGGGACGAGAGTGCGCCCCCCCCCTCCTGAACCGTACCAGGCCACATGCCCTCAACATTGGGAGGGTGCTTTGGGGTAGCCCCCCAAAACACCTTGTCCCCATGTTGATGAAGACAAGGGCCTCATCCCCACAACCCTGGCCGGTGGTTGTGGGAGTCTGCGGGCGGGGGGCTTATCGGAATCTGGAAGCCCCCTTTAACAAGGGGACCCCCAGATCCCGGCCCCCCCCCCCTGTGTGAAATGGTAAGGGGGTACTTACCCCTACCATTTCACTAAAAAACTGTCAAAAATGTTAAAAATGACAAGAGACAGTTTTTGACAATTCCTTTATTTAAATGCTTCTTCTTTCTTCCTTCATCTTCTTCTGGTTCTTCTGGTTCTTCCTCCGGCGTTCTCGTCCAGCATCTTCTCCGCGGCGTCTTCTATCTTATTCTCCTCGGGCCGCTCCGCACCCATGGCATGGGGGGGGGAGGCTCCCGCTCTTCTCTTCATCTTCTTCTCTTCTTCATCTTCTTCTTCATCTTCTTCTTCTTCTCTTCTTCCTTCTTCTCTTCTTCATGTCTTCTCCGGGCCGCTCCGCAGCCATGCTGTGGCATGGAGGGAGGCTCCCGCTGTGTGACGGCGTCTCTTCGTCTGACGGTTCTTAAATAATGGGGGGCGGGGCCACCCGGTGACCGCGCCCCCCTCTGACGCACGGTGACATGACGGGACTTCCCTGTGGCATTCCCCGTGACGTCACAGGGAAGTCCCTCAAGTCACCGTGCGTCAGAGGGGGGCGGGGTCACCGGATGGCCCCGCCCCCGTTATTTAAGAACCGTCAGACGAAGAGACGCCGTCACACAGCGGGAGCCTCCCTCCATGCCAGCATGGCTGCGGAGCGGCCCGGAGAAGACATGAAGAAGAGAAGAAGGAAGAAGAGAAGAAGAAGAAGAAGATGAAGAAGAAGATGAAGAAGAGAAGAAGATGAAGAGAAGAGCGGGAGCCTCCCCCCCCATGCCATGGGTGCGGAGCGGCCCGAGGAGAAGAAGATAGAAGACGCCGCGGAGAAGATGCTGGACGAGAACGCCGGAGGAAGAACCAGAAGAGCCAGAAGAACAAGAAGAAGATGAAGGAAGAAAGAAGAAGCATTTAAATAAAGGAATTGTCAAAAACTGTCTCTTGTCATTTTTAACATTTTTGACAGTTTTTTAGTGAAATGGTAGGGGTAAGTACCCCCTTACCATTTCACACAGGGGGGGGGCCGGGATCTGGGGGTCCCCTTGTTAAAGGGGGCTTCCAGATTCCGATAAGCCCCCCGCCCGCAGACCCCCACAACCACCGGCCAGGGTTGTGGGGATGAGGCCCTTGTCTTCATCAACATGGGGACAAGGTGTTTTGGGGGGCTACCCCAAAGCACCCTCCCAATGTTGAGGGCATGTGGCCTGGTACGGTTCAGGAGGGGGGGGCCGCACTCTCGTCCCCCCCCTCTTTTCCTGCGGCCTGCCAGGTTGCGTGCTCGGATAAGGGTCTGGTATGGATTTTTGGGGGGACCCCACGCCGTTTTTTTTTTTTTTTGGCGCGGGGTTCCCCTTAAAATCCATACCAGACCTGAAGGGTCTGGTATGGAATTTAGGGGGAACCCCACGTCAATTTTTTTTTAAAATTTTGGCTGGGGTTCCCCTTAATATCCATACCAGACCTGAAGGGCCTTGTATGGAATTTAGGGGGACCCCCACATCATTTTTTTTTTTTTTGGTTCGGGGTTGCCCTGTGGGGAATTCCCATGCCGTTTTTATCAATGAACTTCTATGTGTATTGTCGGCAATGCAATAGCCGCGGGTAGTTTTAACCGCTTGCTATCCGCGCTATAGCCGAATGACGGCTACAGCGCGGACCTGCATTCCCGGGAGGCCGTCATATGACGGCCTCCCCTGTGCACGTGCCCTGGAGCGCGCTGTGATCACCGAGTCACTGAGACTCGGGTGATCACCGATCTGTGTAAGGGGCCGGTCCCGGCCCCTTACCATGTGATCAGCTGTCAGCCAATGACAGCTGATCACATGATCAAAACAAAAGCTCTGTGATCGGTTTTTTTTTCTCCTCGCGCTGACAGTGCGAGGAGAGAAAAAAGCCGATCACCGGCTCAGCTGCAAGGGACATCGGTCCCGAAGAGGAGGAGGCAATAATGCCTCAATTGTGCCTTATAATTATGCCACCAGTACCCCCTGCCAGTGCACCCAGACATTAAAACATCACAGTGCCCACAGTGCCCACCAGTGCCACGTATCAATGCCCATAAGTGCCACCTATCAATGCCTACAGGTGCCACCTATCAATGCCCACCATTGCCACCTAACAATGCCCACCAGTGATGCCAATCAGTGCCACCTAGCAGTGTACAAGATCAGTGCCCATTATTGCCACCAATCAGTGCCCATCACTGCCACCCATCAGTGCCCATCACTGCCACCTATCAGTGCCCATTGGTGCCGCCTCATCAGCGTACATCAATGAAGGAGAAAAATTACCCTTTTAAAAAATTTTATAACAAAATATAAAAAAAAAAAAAATTTTTTTTTTAAAAAATTCAGTCTTTTTACATTTTTTTAACAAAAAATAAAAATCGCAGAGGTGATCAAATACCACCAAAAGAAAGCTCTATTTGTGGGGAAAAAATGATAAAAATTTCATTTGGGTACAGTGTTGTATGACCGCGCAATTGTCATTCAAAGTGCGTCAGCGCTGAAAGCTGAAAATTGGTCTGGATAGGAGGGGGGTTTAAGTGCCCGGTAAGCAAGTGGTTAAATGAGTTTTTTCCTTCCAAATGTCATTTTGCTGTCAGACTGTTCTAAACACAGGAAACATGCGCCCCTTTACAGGCATACTATAGACACCCCCCAGGTACGAAATTTAAAGGGATATTACACTTTTATTGTTTGACTTTAAGCATTAATAAAATCACTGCTCCTGAAAAAACGGCCGTTTTTAAAACTTTTTTTTGCATTGATCCATGTCCCCTGGGGCAGGACCCGGGTCCCCAAACACTTTTTATGACAATAACTTGCATATAAGCCTTTAAAATTAGCACTTTTGATTTCTCCCATAGACTTTTAAAGGGTGTTCCGCGGCATTCGAATTTGCCGCGAACACCCCAAATTGTTCGCTGTTCGGTGAACTTGCGAACAGCCAATGTTCGAGTAGAACATGAGTTCGACTTGAACTCGAAGCTCATCCCTACTCCTTACCTCTGCACTCTGCACATCATACACTCCTTACCTCTGCACTGTATACATTATATACCCCTTACCTCTGCACTCTATACATTATAGAATGCTGACCTCTGCACTCTATACATTATATACTGCTGACCCCTGCACTCTGCACATCCTGTACTCCTTACCTCTGCACTCTGCACATCATATACTCCCTACCTCTGCACATCATATACTCCTTACCTCTGCACTCTGCACATCATATACTCCCTACCTCTGCACTCTGCACATCATATACTCCTTACCTCTGCACTGTATACATTATATACCCCTTACCTCTGCCGTCAGGAACTTGGTTGGAGGGCGAGATCCTGGGAGGGCTCCCCTTGCGGCCAAGTGCAGAACACCACTGAAGGTGACACAGCAGGTATGGTGCCCACAGAAGCACGGGTGCCTGGTTGCTGGAGACAGATGTGCTTTGGCAGGTCCAGGAGACAGGGACCAGGGAAGTAACTGGATAGCTGAGCTGGAAGCCAGGCCAGGGGTCATTCACAGGAAGACAGTCCGGAATCAGAATGACCAGGGGTGAGCCGAGTCTTGATATTGGGTGCAGGATAAGCAGAATCCAATAGCCAGGCCAGGGTCAAATGCAGGGAGCAGGCAGAAGGTCAGGTGCAAGCCAAGGATCGAGCCAGAGGATCAGGAAGAGCAGGTCAGAACAAGCCGGGTCGGTACACAGGAGATCAGATCAGCAGGTAATACAGGGCACAGGAACACAGGGGGTTTTCAATAGGCAGTGGCGCCAAGATTACGGCGAGCGTGCACTGTTGCGCATGTGCGTTCGCCTGATCACGGCGACGCGCGTCCGCCTAGTCACGGTGCTTGTGCGCCAATGTGCCCTTGCCTGTGCTGGTTTGCCAATCCTGCACCATTGCACACAGGGATGTGCCTATGTCCCTTACCTCTGCACTCTATACATTATATACTCCTGATCTCTGCACGCTATAAGATATACACATTTTACGGTACACTCCTGACCAAGGTGTTAATTGTCTTTATGGTTTCTAATTATTTAATGAACTTCTCAGGCGGCGTGTCAGTTCTCTGTCTATGTATTCTATGAAAAGAATCAAGCACCCCAGGTGGGACTCGAACCCACAATCCCTGACTTAGGATGCCAGTGCCTTATCTGTTAGGCCATCAGGGCTTTGTTTGTATTTTGCTTTTTTGTTTGTTTTGGGTTATTATTTTGTGAAATGTACAATTAGTGTACAACCAATTTTTATCTAACATAAATCCATAGAATGAAATGATTCTAGGGCTTTGATGGACACCAGAGGTCGGTCACTATTCTCTTCTGACTCCTCAGAGGTGAGGCCTTTTCAGAACCCTAAACCTTCTGATGATTCAGAGGAAGGCAAAAACCCCCCTTGGTCATATTATCTCCAAAGGGGGAAAAAATTCCTTCCTGACCCCATAAGGTGATCGGATCATCCCTGAATCATCAGTCTAGAGTGTCCACTTCATCTCCCTGTACATTGCTCAGAATGTAGAGACGGGACCCCAACATCAAGGGCCCACAATCCAGAAGGCCATTTAGAAAGAGGTCTGATCTCAAACTCCACCCCTCCAGGGAATAACCTATCCCAATCACTGCCAGAATCACTGCTGCACATGCAATTGGCAAGAAATGTGGAGGAGGAGCTATGGGGGAGGAGTCTAAATGGCATGCCTTGAACCACTTGAAGGAGAACTATACTCGCCTCCCCTCACACCCCGCAACCCTCAAAATCTTTACAATTATTGTCTCCACTAATACCAATGTTGGGGGTTATTATTACTGCAATTGATCACTCGTGCTGGGGCAATTATTGTCTATACTAATACCAATGTTGGGGTTATTATTACTTCAATTGATCACTCATTTGGGGCAATTACTGTCCCCACTAATACCAATGTTGAGGGTTGTTATTACCGCAATTGATCACTCATGCTGGGGAAATTACTGTCCCCACTAATACCAATGTTGGGGGTTATTATTACTTCAATTGATCGCTCATGCTGGGGCAATTACTGTCCCCACTAATACCAATGTTGGGGGTTATTATTACCGCAATTGATCACTCATGCTGGGGCAATTACTGTCCCCACTAATACCAATATTGGGGTTTATTATTACTTCAATTGATCACTCATGTTGGGGCAATTACTGTCCCCACTAATACCAATGTTGGGGGTTGTTATTACCACAATCGATCACTCATGCTGGGGCAATTACTCTCCCCACTAATACCAATGTTGGGGTTTATTATTACCGCAATTGATCACTCATACTGGAGCAATTATTGTCCCCACTAACACCAATGTTGGGGGTTATGGTCAGGCAGGTAAGAAACTTGACTACAGAGGAGAAAGTATGTCTCTTCTGCATTAAAAATTTAATTTTAAGGTAGGGAGGAGGAGGGTCCTTTCTTGGGGAGTTTACTGGGGAAGATATGTACAGTAGGAATATAGTTTCATAGTTAGTAAGGTTGAAGGTTTCCATATATTTTATTAGCACACAAACACATCTTATATATATATATATATATATATATATATATATATATATATATATATATATATATATATATATATATATATATATATATATATATATATATATATATATATATATATATATATATATATAGGACTGAACTCCAACATAGGGCCTGGCAACCATTGTGTTTCATCAACATGGGACATGGGACTTTAATCCTCTACAGCACTCTCTAGTATGATGTAGGTAGAAGGCAGCACTCCTCTGTACTTCACTTAGACACATCCCCAGATAAAGACTATCATGTATAGTCCTAGGGACAGCCCCCACAACAAGGATCCATAGGATTTAACACCTGAAAACATGTCTTGGTTGTCATGTAGTCAGACAGAGGTGGATCAAATGCACCAATCCATCATCTTGACCCAAATAGGTGGTCCCTGGAGACTGTGAATAGTTTGTATTCTGGAAAGCTGCAGACCCCCTAAAAAGTGGAGCGGAGGGAGGTGTGCTCTCCCAGGTGTGTTACTGATACCCAGTCCGTGCAAAGGTCAATGCTCTCTCCCAAAGTAGCAAAAGCATTTGTCTGCAAATATTAACGGAAGGGTGGTGTGCCTGAAGCATCGACTTTATACAACAGACAAATCGCCAAGATCCCACATAATCATAGTACTATATACTTATCAGAGTTCACAAATCCATTGGGGGTCCAAGCACCAGAAGGAATGTGGTAGAAGGTCTGCCTGACGGGTTTCTCTGGCATTATACCAGTTGTGTCAGAGGCTAAAGATAATTACATGTTGCCTCTGGTGTAGTACCAGGAAAACTGGTTAGGCAGACCTTCTACCTTCTATATTTATTTATAATGAATTTTTTGTTATTCTCATCTTCAAAACATTTATGATATATATAATTCTTGGAAACAGTGGCATTCATTAATTTAACTAGTGCTGAAATATCATGACCTCTTTGGAAATCAAAATTATATGTATCTAACTGATAACACAATTGATGATTTGATGATTTTTGACGATATATTCACATCTGGATAAACTTTTTTTTATACAATATTTGTACAAGGATGCTGCAACAAACAATTGATACATCTGCATCAATATTGTGTTTTGTGTGTGTGTGTATATAAATATATATATATATACACACACACACAAAATAATAAAAAAAAAAATATATATATATATATATATATATATATATATATATAGATTATTGTTTAATTTTTTTTATACATTGTAAAAAATATTGTTTAATATTTTTATGGAGTTTTTTGTTTCCCTTTTTCCATGTGCTCTCTTCTCTGCCCTCATGCTCTTGCTGAAGGTCACAGGGTCACTAGAATATGACATGCCTTAATGTGGGACTGGTAACACCAATAATTAAATGGATCCAATGGACAGTGACCTTTACCCTGGACACCTAAGGATATAAAAGAGCTCCAACAGGTTACACTGTATTCCCACATTTCCTGATCAGATCCTACATCTGCTCTGTAAGTATGGAAAATCATTCTACAAAGGGGGAAACATTATGTGATTGTATTATCCTTACTAAGATGGGAACTTGGCTTGGTGTTGGGCTTCTAAAATGTGACCGTACACTGTGTGCTATAATCGTTCACAATATTAATGTCTATTGAAATGTTGTATTGTACAATATCCATCATTATAATGGAGTCATTATAGAGCTTAGATGATCACATGATTGCCTATATGATGGTAACATGTATTAGTGTGCATCATTCTGCAACAAAAAGGGGGTCAGTATGGGATACATTCATTTTAGGGGGAAGGAAGAGTGAGAGGACACAACTCTCCTTGTAAAAAAGTCCTTTTTTTTTTTCTTTTTTTTTCCTTCTCTCTCCCCTCTCCTTATCATTTCCCTGGTAAATCATACCTGTGTATAAGTGAGACACGAAGGCAGGGAAGAATATATACATGAATGGTAGAATGTATATATTAGAGAGAGGAGGGAACAACCCTCCCTCTTCTTTTTATTTTTTTTTTTCCTTTTTTCCTTTCTTTTTTTGTTTTTTTTTAGTTTATATAATGACCATATATATATATATATATATATATATATATATATATATATATATATATATATATATATATATATATATATATATATATATATATATATATATATACACTGAAAATAGAATTAATGTGTGTTAAGATATACTTTGTTATATGCAAGCAACTAAAATGTCTCTGTTTATATGTATAAAAATTGTTGAAAAAATAAAATACAGAATTAAAAACAAAATAAAAAAATAATGGTTTTGGCCAGCAGTTCAATAGCTTATCACATTAAGTCTTGGTAAATAGCCCAACTTATTTATTATGTGTATTATTTCACAGGTCAGAAAGGAAAATGATGAGACCCATCGCTGTAGTTCTCCTCTTCTCATTGGGTGAGTCCCCTTTCTAACAATGTTTATTATTATGCAGACTTGTTACAACCCAAATTCCCAGCAGCTAACAATGGGCTCAGTTGCCTGTCCTCCTGGATCTCCAGAGATCAGTAAATTTGTTCCAGATCACTTATTTCTCATGAAATGTTCCAGGTTTAAAAACTGACCACGTTCACTGAGCAATATATGTTTTATTTAATTAACATTATCTAATTATAATGCTTTATAGGAAACATTGCTCTAGAAATAAACATTTACCATACCTCATGGCGGGGGGGGGGGGGGGTGTAAACCCCAACAAGGCACTTCTCTTATTTGCTCCCTTTCATTGAAAGCTTTTTGTTATATCTGAGAGGTTATACAACAAAAACCTGCTGATCCTGCCAAACACCTAAAGAGCCTTTACTGCATTGTAATCAGTTACATTGCTTCTAGCTATTTCTGTGGACTTCACAACACCTTCCCCTATGTTATAGCAAGGGCCGCTTGAAGGAATTTGGGGGCCCCAAGCAAAATGGACATATAGGCCCCCCCAACCATCCCCCCCCCCCCCCCACGCAAAGCCTACAGGTATCACAGCATAGCGATACAGTTTAAGTTCACCAACACTTTATATAAATAAAAAAGGTTTACAGTGCAAATACTGCTGTTGCATATAATGTGCATAAAAATTGAACATTTGCAAAAAAACACCACTGTACCACAAAATCAAATATACATTAAAAAAGTGCACAATAACTAAATCCAACATACTTAAAACACACGCATATCTAATATCTAATGAGGAGAGCAAAAAAGAAAGACTTATCATAGAAAAAAAAATTCCCATAGCTTTCTTTGCATTTTCTTCTTTCTTTACCATCCCATTTCCATCTTATTACTTCTTTTTTGAATCAGGTAATATTTATTATTTTGCAAAAATTTACAAAGCAGGGAAAAAAACTCTACAGTAGAGTGTACTGTATCCCCAATAAAATCCAATTCCATATATATATATATATATACATATATATATATATATGTATATATACATATATACTGGGTGTATATATATATATATATATATTTAAAAAATGCTTTTAATGGGATATGTATTATGTCTGTATTTTTGTACCAATAGTACAGACATTGGGCATGTTTCTCTACTGCTTTTTTTCGATTATTTTCTTTTTATGGTTGATTACGTAAGATAAACTAATATACATCATGTGAGTTTAATTGTTGGCGTTTTTTTTATGGCATACTATACCAGGAACTCCTCCATTCTATTTTTTCCATAGATAATTAGTCCAGTCTTAGACTGTTGGGTACCTTAAAGTTTTTACGCAGTGCGCATGATTGCATATGGTTTCATTACCCTATTTTTGTTTTGTGACAATGGACATTCATTTTATTTCTTAATTTTAGTAATAATAAAGCTTCAGTTATAAAAGCAAAATGTAATTTTAAAAGTTCCCAATGAGACACAATGAGCCCCAGTTTTAAATATACAATAAAAACATGAACAAATACCGTAATAAAAGTTGAATTATAGAAAAAAAATGTCATTTAAAAGTTCTAAAAAATGATACCAGATTAAAATATATTTATATATATTATTATTATTGTTATTTAGGATTTATTTAGCGCCAAAAGTTTGCCCAGCGCTTTACAACATGAAGGCAGACAGTACAGTTACAATACAATTCAATACAGGCAATTTGTATTGTATATATATATATATATATATATATATATATATATATATATATATATATATATATATATATATATATATTTATATTTAAAAAATGCTTTTAATGGGATATGTATCAGAACAAAGGGAAGCAAATAATAGTTTATTCTTACATACAATTTAAAGGATAACTGTAGTGAATATATAGGCTGCTGTAACATTTTAATTCCCTGGCTGTCATACCAATCGTGAGTAGGCATGTGCAATTCGTTTCGTTCCGAATTCGTTTTTTAACTAATTTCGACAAATTCGTTAATTCGGGAATATCCGAATTAACGAAAACCCGTTTAACTAAATTCTTCTGAATTTTCGGAAATTCGATAAAATTGGACATTCGTAAATTCGGGCATTCGTACATTCGCAATTTACAAATGTACAATCGTACATTCGTACATTCGTACATTAGTAAATTAGTGAATTTGTAAATTTGTAAATTCGAAAATTCGGAAATCTAAAATAATAGTTAACTAATAATAACTTAACTATTAGTAATTACTAGTAACTTTTAAATTATAGGTATTGCAATTTCCTTTCAAATTTGGCTGTTAGTGAACGTAACGAATACGAATTTATCCGAAGTTATGAATGATCCGATAAAAAGGAATGGACGTAATGAATTAATAATAATAAATAACAATAATAATAATAACAACGTTTTATTATTATTATTTATTATTAATTTGTTCCGTTCCATTTGTTTAGATGCAGCATTCATTTTGGATAATTCGTAACTTCGGATAAATTCGTATTTGTTACGTTCACTGACAGTCAAATTTGAAAGGAAATTACAATACCTATAATTTAATAGTTAGTTACTATTTCAGATTTTTGATTTTTCAGGTTTTTGGATTTTCAAACTTCGAATTTACAAATTTCCGAATTTTCTAATTTACAAATGTACGATTTTACGAATTTACGAAGGTACGAATTTACAAATGTACAAATGTAAAAATGTACGAATGTACGAATGAACGCATTTACGAATTTACGAATCGCGATCATAACGAATGACCCGAAAAACGAAAAAAAATAATAAACTAATGAAACGAAAACGAAAATGAACGAATTTTTTGGCTGTGCACATGTCTAATCCTGAGTCTTCAGTTCTGTCTGAGTTACAAACCTACAATAATTGTACAGATCAGGAGTAGTGAAGCCAGGCACAGCCAGGGAACAAACATTTTCAGAAGGGGTTCATCGGCGGCCGCCTCCCTATTTTTCTCCCGGGTTCGGGTTTATTTTATGGTGGAGCTCCAATGAATAGAAATGTTTTTTGCACAGCTCATCCCTCTGTTTCTGGGAATCATTTCATCAGTCATCCCATCTCGTTATTATGTTACAAATTCTTCAACTATATGTTGCTCTTTTTTTGTGAGCTAATTTGATTTCTTTTCTCTTTCTACAGCCCTGCAATCATTTGCTACCAATGGAATAGGTAAGTATCCTTCAGTCTTGATGTTATGCCAGCCACCCACATTACAACCTGGTTGTAGAATCTCTCTACACCTCGCTGTACAAGGGTCTACCTAAGCAGTCAGTCCGCTTACCATATATCCCAAAAAGTAGACGTGCAAAATATAAATATAAATTCGGTCACCTTTTGGTTATTCTGAGATTTGGATGTGTCTGAATTTGCGAGTGAAATAGTAACGAACCACGTTGAAATTTTCTTAATTTTGTTTCGTATATTCATTTTCTAGCGAATTCTAAATTTTCGGAAAAGAATCGGATTCAGATCGGTGGAAAAATGATCGACCGATTCAAATTCTGTGTGAAGAATAGCTGGTTGTTAACCGCTTCAGCCCCGGAAGATTTTACCCCCTTTCAGACCAGAGCACTTTGCGTTTCGGCACTGCGTCGCTTTAACGGACAATTGCGCAGTCGTGCGACGCTGCACCCAAACAAAATTGATGTCCTTTTTTTTCCCTACAAATAGAGCTTTATTTTGGTGGTATTTGATCACCTCTGTGCTTTTTATTTTTTGCGCTGTAAACAAAAAAAAGGGCAACAATTTTGAGAAAAAAGCAATATTTTTTACTTTTTGCTATAATAAATATCCCCCAAAAATATATAAAAACACACATTTTTTCCTCAGTTTAGGCCGATATGTATTCTTCTGCATATTTTTGGTAAAAAAAAATGCAATAAGCGTATATTGATTGGTTTGCGCAAAAGTTATAGTGGGGGGATAATTTTATAGCATTTTTATTATTAATTTTTTTTATTAGTAATGGCAGCGATCTGCGATTTTTATCGTGACTGCGACATTATGGCGGACACATCGGACACTTTTGACACTATTTTGGGACCATTGTCATTTATACAGCGATCAGTGCTATAAAAATGCACTGATTACTGTGTAAATGACACTGGCAGGGAAGGGGTTGAACACTAGGGGGGCGATCAAGCGGTTAAGTTTGTCCTACGGAGTGATTCTAGCTGTGGGGGGAGGGGCTTCAACTCACATGACAGTGATCACTGCTCCTGATAACAGGGAGCAGTAGATCTCGGTCATGTCACAAGGCAGAACATGGAAATGCCTTGTTTACCCGGTTCTGCCGCTCCGTGACTTGATCGCCGGTCCTGCAGGCACGGCCACGTCTGCTAGCCCCGCCAATTAAAGGGGATGTACAGGTATGCCCATTTGCCCACCGCTGCCATCGTGCCAGCGTACATCGGCGTGCGGCGGTAGGCAAGTGGTTAAGGAGCGGGCCTGGGAAGCCAGCCACTGCGTCCTTAACAACCAAGGACTCATCAGCTGTCAGCGGGCTTCCCCAATCACAGCTGATCACAAGTAAACAGACTTGCCAGTTAATGGCGGTCCTTTCCTCACACGCTCTCTGTGTGAGAAAAGGAAAGCTGATAACTGGCAAAGCTGTCGACACACAATTTCCACTGATAATCAGAGCATTGATCATCGGTGCACCCCCATCAATACAGATCAGTGCATCTTATCAGTGCCCATCAGTGCAGCCTCATCAGTGCAGCCTCATCAGTACTCATCGGTGCAGCCTCAACAGTGCAGCCTCATCAGTGCCCATTGGTGCAGCGTCATCAGTACCCATCGGTGCAGCCTCAACAGTGCTCATCAGTGCAGCTTCATCAGTGCAGCCTCATCAGTGCCCATTGGTGCAGCCTCATCAGTGTCTATTGTTGCAGCGTTATCAGTGCCCATCAATGCAACCTCATCAGTGCCCATCAGTGTCCATCGGTGCAGCGTGATCAATGCAGCCTATCAGTGCAGCCTCATCAGTGCCCATTAGTGCAGCCTCATCAGTGCCCATTGGTGCAGCCTCATCAGTGTCTATTGTTGCAGCATTATCAGTGCCCATCAATGCAACCTCATCAGTGCCCATCAGTGTCCATCGGTGCAGCGTGATCAATGCAGCCTATCAGTGCAGCCTCATCAGTGCCCATTAGTGCAGCCTCATCAGTGCCCATTGGTGCAGCCTCATCAGTACCCATCGGTGCAGCCTCATCAGTGCCCATCAGTGCAGCCTCATCAGTGCAGCCTCATCAGTGCCCATTGGTGCAGCCTCATCAGTGCCCATTGGTGCAGTGTCATCAGTGCCCATCAGTGCAGCCTCAACAGTGCCCATCAATGCAACCTCATCAGTGCCCATCAGTGTCTATCAGTGCAGCATCATAAATGCAGCCTATCAGTGCCCATCAGTGCAGCCCCATTAGGGTACATCAGTGCAGCCTTATCAGTGCCCACCAGTGAAGAAAAAAAATAACTTTTTTGCTATATTTTAACAGAAACTAAGAAATAAACATTTTCTGACTTTTTTGTTTATTTTGCAAAAAATAGAAAGCTCAATGGTGATTAAAGTGGTGTTCCACCAAAAAAAAAATAAAAAAAAAATTCATGAATGTGCCTAAAAAAAAAAAAAAATTTTGAATTTTTTCTTTTTTTTACTCTCCTCTAAATGGCTGTTGCTAGGGGGTCCCTCGTAGTCTGCCTCCTTCAGTGCCTGGGCTGGTGACATCACTTCCCCTCAGCACATGAAGGGCTCAGCTCTGCCCCCTCCCTCTTGTCAATCATCTGGGACACTCGCGCATGAACAGTTACAATGCCCGTGCCGCCGAACGGAGGGGGAGACGAGCAGGGCTTCGATCCCCCCGCATCGCTGGTCCCTGGGACAGGTAAGTGTCCAATTATTAAAAGTCAGCAGCTGCAGTATTTGTAGCTGCTGACTTTTAATTTTTTTTTATATACTGGGAACACCACTTTAAATACCACCAAAAGAACTATTTATCTGTTTAAAAAAAATGCCAAAAACTTCATATGGGTACAGTGTTGCATGACTGAGTAATTGTCAATTAAAGTGCGACAGCGCTGAAAGCTGAAAATTGGCCTGGGCAGGAAGGGGGGTGAAAGCTCCCGGTATTGGAGGGGTTAGTTATCTTTTAATTGCTGTAAGGTAATATATTTCATTACTGACCTCGCACAACCTATTTCTCCTCCTGTTTTCTTCCTCAAAGATTGTGGACCAAATGAAGTCTATTCTCACTGCGGAGCCTTTCCCATGTGTCAGAGGACCTGCCAACGGCTTGCAAGAAAGATTCATTGCCCTCAGGTCTGTATGTCCGGCTGCATCTGCCAATCACCGTACGTCCTCCGCTCATCCAGTGATAAGACATGCGTTCTGCCAGAGAATTGCCGAGGAGTTTAACTAAAACATGAACACATTTCAGGGGCCGGAGATGTGAAATGGAATTAATGCGCATTGCATCGATTTATGTGTCTGTTTATGTCTAATAAAAATAACTGAAAATTCTCTGTTTTTTTTTATTTTTTATTCCATATATACACATATTCCACATATTCATCCTTTATTTATCGGTGTGTTAAAACACAGAAGAACTTTAATTTGACATCACCGTCCTCCGTCTACAGTCCGCCATACAGTCCAATAAATACCGGTAATTAAAATTAGAACAATACATTCTAGAACCAACAAGGACGTCTCTTCCATTATTCTTCTATTAGAGATCCAACTTAAAACTTACCTTGCTGTGACAATTTCGCTACAGCTCTAGGGAAAAAGAAACTACCCTGTTTCCCCCGAAAATAAGACCTAGCGTGATTGTCGGTGATGGTTGCAATATAAGCCCTACCCCCCAAATAAGCCCTAGTTAAAGTCCTTGTAGGTGTAATTTTCAGGGTAGGGCTTATTTTCGGGGAAACAGGGTAGGGCTTATTGGGGGGGGTAGGGCTTATATTGCAGCAATCACCGACAATCACGCTAGGTCTTATTATCGGGGAAACAGGGTAGGTAGCCAAAGGAAACCCTTGTTTTTAATGCAAACTGTTAATTCGGTTTGGTTGCAGGCTGGCTGGTGAGTTGAGTCTAGGAATTTCCTTTGATTTTGTTTTACATGCGTTGCCCTTCCATGTGTTCCTTCCTGCGAAGGCCAGTTATGGTTGGGGCAGTGGTCATTTGTTTGTACTGTTGGAATTAAAAAAAAAAAACTAGGCAATAGACCTGTGCACTGCCGGAAAAATGTGTTTTTTTCATCTCATTTGTTTTTTTGTTTTTTGTTTTGTTTTTTTTAGCTTTTGGGTCATACGTTATGATCGAAATTCGTTATTTCGAATAAATTCGTAACTTCAGGAAAAATTCTAGGAAATTCAAAAATTCGGAAATGTGAAAATTCAGGAATTAGAAAATTCGGAAATTCAGTAATTCCAAAAATGCGGAAATCCGAAAATGTGAAAATCCAAAATAAAAAAGTAACTAACTAATAATAACTATTAAATTACAGGTATTGAAATTTCCTTTCAAATTCTGCTGTTAGTGAACATAACGAATACGAATTTATCCGAAGTTATGAATTATCCAAAATAACGATGAAAATGGAACACAACATATTAATAATAAATAATAATAACAATAATAATATTACATTTTTATTATTATTAATAATAATTATTATTACCGTATTTATCGGCGTATAACACGCACCCCAAGTTTAGGAGGGAATTTTAAGGAAAAAAACTTACATTTGAATGCCCATCAATGCAGCCTTATCAGTGTCCATCTGCAGCCTTGTCAGTGTTATTTGCAGCCTTGTCAGATCATTTGCAGCCTTGTCAGTGTTATTTGCAGCCTTGTCAGATCATTTGCAGCCTTATCAGTGTCCATCTACACCCTTGTCAGTGACATTTGCAGCCTTGCCCAGGCTGCAGTTAAACTGCAGTGACTTGTCAGTGTCACTGCAGTTTGAAAATGGCACCGCTGGCGCCGAGATACACAGAGCCGGCTCTTCTCGGCTCCTCTCGTAGTCCCGCCCAGACTGGGCGTGACAGTGAGTGGAGCCGAGCGCCGCCCATATACATAGATAGCCGAGTGTACTTGGCTAGGTTCGGCTCCGCTCCGCTCACAGTCACGCCCAGTCCCTGTGTTATGTCCATCATAGGGCGGGACTGTGAGCGGAGCTAGCCAAACCTAGCCAAGTACACTCCGCTATCTATGTATATCGATGGCCGGTGTCTTGCGGCGGGACTGTGAGCGGAGCTAGCCAAACCTAGCCAAGTACACTCCGCTATCTATGTATATCGATGGCCGGTGTCTTGCCGAGAAAGTTCCCTAGGCGGATAAGGACCCCCCCTGTACTGCGCAGGCGCAGCGCCTGCGCAGTACGAACTACTATCAGCCGCCGGAGAAAGCTGAAAATCTTCAATCAGCTGTACACGGCGCCTGAGCCCTAGGTCCAGGTTCCTTCCCCACCATTCAAGTGGACCTAGAGGGGGAATAAAAAAGAGCCGAGAGAAGCGAGGCCGTGCCCGAAGCGTGGCGAGCGCCCTCTTACACATATATATATATATTAGCATTGTGTGGAGTTCAGTCCATGACTGCATGAGTTTGGCATAATAATAACAATGTGTATGCATTTATATATATATATATCGGTATATATAAAACATTGAGCTAAACATAAAATAGAAAAAATCGAATGAATGGGATGCAACATCTTATGGGGACACAAGGTGGCAGCAGAAGATCATACACTTGAGAGTGTTATGATGCCATCTAGTGGGAATTATTAAAATCGAAGAATAGAAAAATCACTTTTAGCGCCTCCTGAATATTACCATGTAGATATGACTAATCTCTAGATAATACACCATTTGGGAATCTAGATATTCACGATGATTCTTAATTTGCCAGACAACTCTGCAGGACAGAAAACTTTTTTACCTTATTGATAATACTTTAATAATATTTATTAATATAAATAATAATAATAATTTAAAATATTTATCTGGCATGTTAGACTCCTCTCTAACTCAGGTACACTAATTGTGTAAATTATTTTTCTTTCATTTTTTTTTTACCTTATAAATGTAGTAAATTTCATTGCTCACTAAAAAAGTATTCTCTAAAACAAAAACAAAAAACAAAAAAAGAACTTCAATATAATATATTGCAACTTCCCAGTCCTTAGATGTGATGGCTATGTTAGCTTTCTTTTGTAACATTTTTTTTATTATTTCCATTATATTCAGAGGTGATCCTGCCAGTATCACAGTTCCTGCCCAAATGTGACAATGCTCACTCACTTGACTGCATCCATGGAGGACTAATATAGTCACCCAAAAGACAAGACTACACTTGTCACCTCTCCTTATCTCCATAACATCAGGAGGTGTTTTGATGAAAGTCCAGCAGAGGCAGAGAGCACAGGAACTTATCAGGTAGCAAGTTTTTTGGCAGGATCAACAGGTAAATTAGTTAAAGAGATATAATAAAATGCTTTCAAAGGGATATTTGTCAGACAAAAAGGGAGCAAATAGGAGAAGGTTATTCATATGCCCCGTACACACGTTAGGATTTTCCGACAGAAAATGTTCTATGGGAGCTTGTTGTCGGAAATTCCGATCGTGTGTACACAATTCCGACGCACAAAGTTCCACGCATGCTCGGAATCAAGCAGAAGAGCCTCACTGGCTATTGAACTTCATTTTTCTCAGCTCGTCGTACGTGTTGTATGTCACCGCGTTTTTGACGTTCGGAATTTCCGACAAGATTTGTGTGACCGTGTGTATGCAAGACAAGTTTGAACCAACATCTTTCGGAAAAAAAACATGAATTTTGTTGTCGGAAAATCCTATCGTGTGTACGGGGATTAGTGTTACATATAATTTAAAGGATAACATAGATTACTTATGTTAATGTCTCTTCTTGAAAATGCCTTTCAGAAGGGGTTCCTCGGTGGCCACCTCCCTATTTTTCTCCCGGTTCGGGTTTATTTTATGGTGGAGCTCCAATGAATGGAAATGTTTTCGCACAGCACATCCCTCTGTTCCTGGGAATCAGTTCATCGGTGATCCCATCTCGCTATTATGTTACAAATTCTTCTACTATATGTTGCCATTTTTTGTGAACTAATTTGATTTCCTTGCTCTTTCTACAGCCCTGCAATCATTCGGTGTCAATGCATTTATCCTGGGGGTTTGGTGCACTTTCTGAAAGGGTTTTAATACCCCCTAACTTTACATGTGCATGAGCCCTAAGGGTGCCGCTGCTCATTTACAAGTACAGCAGGCACTGCTGCTCCTCTGAAAAGGCGATCTGAGTGTGTTTGACAGGTGGGGAGGGAGGCGAATATGTTGCTGCCTTCACCACCTGATTCAAACCCATGATTGCCAAGCAATTCACACGATTGCGACACGGTAGTACTGAAATTAGTGGTTTGAATCAGGTTTGAGAAGGCAACACTGTGCCCGGTGATCTTTAACTTCTCCCTGTTGTTCAGGTAGATCTCCACCTCTTTAAGTTTGCCTACCCCTGGCCTAGGCTATAAGAAGATTGCCAAAAACCCTGAAACTGAGTTGCAGTACGGTGGCCAAGACAATACAGCTATTTAACAGGACAGGTTCCACTTTAGAACAGGCCTCACCATGGTCCACCAAAGAAGTTGAGTGCACATGCTCAGCGTCATATCCAGAGGTTGTCTTTGGGAAATAGACATATGAGTGCTGCCAGCATTGCTGCAGAGGTTGAAGGGGCGGGGGGGTCAGCCTGTCA